>OY992877.1:186396663-186682894 GCA_963921405.1 Cepaea hortensis
ATATATATATATATATATATATATATATATATATATATATATATATATATATATATATATATATATATATATCCTTTGGTGTTCTGGATCAACTCTGCTGATGATATTCCTCAATGCCACCGTCTCAATCCGTCCAACATCATTTCTTTTGGTCTGCCTCTGCCTCTCTTCCCATCGAAGAGTTTTCCAGTTGTCACGATGTTCTCCAATGCCTCTCTTCTCATCACATTACCAAAGAAAGCTGTTTATCTCTTTCTTATTGTTGTATATAGTGTTCTAGTTTCATTAGCCTCTTTCAGACAATCGTTGTTAGTTATTCTGGCAGTCCAAGGAATTCGCAACATTCGTCTTAAAAACCACATCTCTGTTGCTTCCAAGTTCTTCCTAATTTGTTCATTTACATTCCAAGATTCGCTGCCATACAGCAAAACTGGTTCTATATAGCATTTTAGCACTCTCTTTCTTACATTCATTGATAGCGACTTATTGCATAAGATATTCTTCATTTTCTGAAATGCGGCTTTTGCCTGCCCTATTCTGCTCTTAATCTCTTTTGTACATCTTCCATCTGATGTTATAAGTGCCCCTAGGTATTTAGCAGTGGCGTCACTGGGGTTGGTGTCACCCAGTGCGGTAAACTCTTGGTGTCACCCCTCTAGACTTTCACCATGGTCTTCTTCCGAGTGTTCCTGTACCATATATAATCGCATATAGTAATGTTTGTAAAATAAGTCAAAAAAGTTAATAAGGACATAAGAAAGAAAACAAATTGAACAATATAACTTCAATACTTCAGGTAAAACATAAATAAAGAACTTCGACAAACTCGGACAAAGTTAAATTTTTGTTATTTAACATTAAAATTTCTGTTATTTAAAATTAAAAGTTTCCCATCCTGGTCTTCAAAGCTGCAAACCTGTCAATCACATCACAATTTTTTTAATTTGGTGTCACCCCTTGATGGTGTCACCCGGTGTGGCCCGCACCCCCGCGTGACGCCCCTGATATTTAGTATTTAAAATTATCCACTTGGTTGAGAATTTCCCCTTCTATTTCTATGTCACATTTTGGTGCCCCATTTTCTTTGATATCACCATTGTTACTATTTTCTTGATATTCAAGGAGAGTCCTTTCTGTGCACTCTCTGATACTACAATGTCCAATAATTGTTGTAGGTCAGTTGCATTATCCGCCATCAATACTGTGCCTTCTGCATATCGTATATTGTTTATATTATATATCCTCCAATTAGTATGTCTGGCTTCTCTTTGATCTCTCTCATTATTACTTCGCTATTTAGGGAGAAGAGATCGGGTGACAAGCCACACCCCTGTCGCACTCCTAGCTTTATCTGTTCGTAACTACCCTCTTCATTTCCCATTTTAATTGCTGCTAACTTGGTTCCAGTATATATTTTTTTATTATTCCTAGATCTTTCCCATCAATGTTGATATCTTCCAACATTTTAATCAGCTCATCATGTTTTACTTTATCAAATGCCTTAGTATAATCTATGAAGCATAAATATACGTCTCTCTGTTTCTCTATTGACCTTTCTATTAGTGTTCGATATATATATATATATATATATATATATATATATATATATATATATATATATATATATATATATATATATATATATATAGCATTGTTTGTACCCTTTCCTTCCATAAAACTATACTGTTCTTCACTAATTTCCATTTTTATTTTCTTTCTTGTTCTTCTCATTATAATTCTGAGTAGAAGCTTAGTGACATGGTTTATGAGGTTAATTGTACGAAAATCTTCACATTCAATTGCTCCTGGTCTCTTTGGTATTGCTATAAATACAGATTTTAGCATATCGCTCAGTAAATATCCACTATTGTAAATATCATTCAGCGTTTTGGTTAATATATCTACCCCAAATTCTCCCAATACTTCTAATTCTTCTACCGTTATTTCATCTGGCCCAGCTGTTTTTCCTTTCTTCATGTTTCATAGCGTCAGCGACTTCTTCTTTTAGAATAGGTGGGCCTTCTAAGTTACTTTCTTCTGTTAATTCTTCCTTTTCTCCATTATATAATTCTCTTATATACTCATTCCATCTCCTCATTATAGCACCTTCCTCCAGTAATATTTTTCATGTTTTTTATTTCAAACACCCTGTATTTATTCTTATTTCACTAATTTGTCTGTGCATTTCACACTAACAAAATATCACAGTTGGCAGCTCTGGAATGAAAGGAAGGCGTGTAGAAAATTTCATCTCAATCGGATGGGCCGTTCGCGAACGTATAAAGGACATACATAGATACATACATACATACAGACAGACGATCCTAATTTATATATAAGATATATATATATATATATATATATATATATATATATATATATATATATATATATATATATATATCTTATATATAAAAGGCAATCTCCGTCCATCTGTATGTATGTATGTATGTATGTATGTATGTCCTTTATACGTTCGCGAACGGCCCATCCGATTGAGATGAAATTTTCTACACGCCTTCCTTTCATTCCAGAGCTGCCAACTGTGATATTTTGTTAGTGTGAAATCGCCTGCTTTCTCAGTATTATTTCATTTTTCATCATAATTTCATATATCTCAGGGGACCTAACTCTGTAAAAGTTATTTCAAGGGGCATAACTTTTCTGTATAACTTATAGTCATATTGTGGCATCGTTTTCAAAGATTTATAAACTCTTTGTCCATAGTTATGTACCGGCATATGAGTTATAATAAATAATGATACAATCTGTAAGGCATTTTCAAAGTTTTCATAAAAATAATGCACAATGCATAACATTGTAACTCATCTTTTTTTTGCTTAAGAAGTTACTGTAGTCATGCAGGTGATTAGAAAGAGTTTTCATTAGAAATAATGGATGGTGTGTGGAAGGACATTCTTTTAAGTTACTTTTTGTTGTTGTATGAATTTAATGAGAACTTATATGACTACTTATATGAATTAAATGAGATGCTCCCCACCAGGGACTAGGCGAAGCCGGACAGGGTCAGACAGACAGATAGACAGTCGGGAACAGGAACTTATATGACTACTTATATAAATTAAATGAGATGCTTCACACCAGGAGCTGGGCGATGCCGGGCCGGGACAGACAGACAGACAGACAGACAGACATACAGATAGTCGGTAACGGGAACGGGAACTTATATGACTACTTATATGAATTAAATGAGATGCTCCACACCAGGAGCTGGGCAATGCCGGGCCGGGTCAGACAGACAGACAGACAGACAGACAGACAGACAGACAGACAGACAGACAGACAGACAGTCAGTCGGTAACGGGAACGAGAACTTATGACTACTTATATGAATTAAATGAGATGCTCCCCACCAGGGTCTGGGCGAAGCCGGGCAGGATCAGCTAGTATATATATATATATATATATAGCTAAGAAAAATTGGATGAATGAAGAAATCTTAATGCTGATGGACAAAAGGAAAAAGAATATATATATATATATATATATATATATATATATATATATATATATATACATATACATACACACATAATATAATATAATAACTGAATAAATTATAGAGTGGGACAGAAAGAACTATAAATTTTAGATTTTTAAGAGCATGCATCTTTCCCATTGCAACATACACCTGTGAGACCTGAACTCTTACTAAACAAGCTGAACAGAGTATAAATGCCTTTGAATTTAAATGTTATAGACGAGTTCTAAGAATATCTTGGGTATAGAAAGGAACAAATGCATCCATACCTCAAGAGCTGAATATTGAAGAAGATTGGCTATTAAAGACGATGAAAAAAAGAAAATTGAAATATTTTGGTCACTTGAAACGTCACGAATGTTTGGACAGAACAATAATGGAGGGGTATATGCTTGGGAAGAGAGGAAGAGGCAGGCCAAAGAGAAGATGGGTGCAGGATGTGGCAGATAATCTCCAGATGGGTGTATCGGACGCAAGACATCTTGCTTATGATCGAGAGGTTTTCCAGAAGGTTGTTATGGGAGCGAGGTTCTGCAAAGGACATGCTACTGAATGAATGATATGTTATAATAGTGTAGTTATAGAATTGTAATGTACAAATAAGTGTACCCAGCCAAACCTGCAGATTTGGCTGAGACATTTGTCTCAGTTTGGTCTGAGAAAACATTGGCAGCAAACAACCTGGACGGATAACTTCCAGTCGCGGGGAGAAAACGTATAACCGTTCTTTCTGTGTAGCGATATCGTGGTGACAGCATTGCTAGTCATTAGTTCATTTAGAGTGTCATAGTTTATTCTTGTGGTTCTTGTTAAACCAATATTTTACAAACATATAATATAAAAGAAACCTACGGCAACAGTTTCGCACTGGACAAGCTTTTGTCACGAATAGTTGAAGGATTCTACACCTGAATCCATAAGTGATAGTCAAGAACTTTGACTTGGCTAAACATCATAAAAAACCATATTACAAACAAGATTACAGCAATCAGACATTTGTAATAAATGCCCTGCCGCACCAAAGACTATAAACATTTTTTTTACTTTTGTCTAGAAGGTAGACCAGAAGATAAACTATGAATAAAATATTAGAAAGTTAAAGCCAGTCTCCCGGCCGGAGATTGTGCAACATCTTCAGAGGAGAAGCAGAGGTGAGAAGTGACATACCCACTTGTCAGCCAGGAGGACAAGACTCATCAGTTAAGTGGCCATTCACTCGTCGGCCACACCAAGATATATCTTAAAGCATATGCAAAAGACAATTGAGGCCCAACTAAAACTGTCTATGATTAAATTGTAGAACATCTGAACAATATAGAAATGTAGGAGAAAAGGGGGAATTGTAACACCCTTATTTGTGTCAGGGCAGGATCCTGTGTTTCACCTGTTGTGTGTTCATTAATAAACATAGATGTTGTGATTTTCAATTTTAAACCAAACTTACTTTGTTATCATAATAATTATTATTAGTATAATCAGTTTAGCATACGAGGCGAAAGGTTTGTGACTTTGTGTGTGTGTGTGTTAATCTATCTCCTTGTTTGTGAGACTGAATCAAATTTGGGGGCTCAATTAGCATCCAGGCATAGTAGCAGCAATCCCTTGGCATACCGCCTTGATCTTAAGTACGGTTGGTCACCATAACTTTCCCACCTGGCACTGTTAGAAGTCTTGACCAGTTCTGGGACCTTTTGAAATCATAAGTCCAGAATTGCGATCCATTTGACCGCTTCTTCAGCAGTGATTAGACTATCTAGTTTAGTTGAGTTTATTCGATGGATCAACATCACGGCACACGGATGTAACCCATAAGTGCTCCGTTCTCCTAACTCAAACCTGAGTCTGGAGAAACTAAGCTCAGTGCACGAACTCCGTAGCACCGGTGAGGATCCTGAAATACCTTGGGTAGATTTTTAACTCAACATTTTTCCCGGGCAGCGCCGTTAGGCTACTATTTTTCGATTTCCAACTTCCAAGGGATTTTTTATGTGCGCAACAATACACACGGGTGTCCGATCTCACTACCCAGAGACCAGGGGAAATTTTATTACTAGAAGTCCACGTGAAAAATCCCGGTCCTCACTGGGGCATGAAACCGGGACCTCCAGCACTCGAGGTGGACACCATACCTCGAGACCACTCAGCCCCCTGATTAGGATTAGACTGTCTGTCCTTGGGAAGTCTATTTTGTATCTACTTTGGTATATTCTCTAACCTAGTAGCATACACTACGCAACAGGGGACAAAACACAAATTTGCATAGCATGTGCCTACCTCAGAGTCAACACAAACACACAACATCTACTGCATAGTGAAATTAAGAATGTAAAGGGCAGCAAGTTAAAAAGAGGAAAGTTGTGGATAGGTCAAGCCGAAGACATTCTTCAACAGGTGTGTTCACTTGAGGACTTAGAACCTGGCGAGAAGTGGGTACAAGTGCCAACAGATTTATGTACGTCCTTTTCAGTGTGCATCCAACTAGACAGAAAATGCAGACAGTAAAATCTGGCTGCTTTGGAAGCGGAAGTACAGGCTTTGATCTTCGAGAATTCTTTAGAGGGTGATGCTTTCATTTACACAGATGGGTCAGTCGTTCGACGAGTGAGAAGTTTATGGGCCTCTACGGCTCAGACCGGACGGAGAATCGTGAAGGAAGATTCTGGTGCTTTTGCTTTGACCACAAGTAGCCTGACTATGGAAGTCATGGCAGTAATTAAAGCAATATGGCTAGAGACACAAAGATTCACTAGGGCATGTTTTCTTAGTGACTCAATGAGAATGCTCAAGAAGATAGATATGAGTGGATCCAAAGAGAGGCTGCTGTCTCTAGAGTGGTCTCGGCTGGCTAAGATTAGTTTCATTTTCGTGCCAGGGCATGCGGGTGTACAAAGAAATGATCTGGCTGACAAGCTTGCAGGTAAGGCTACTGTGGAAGGCGGACGAGCCATGGACCAGGCAAATAATCTGAATGCTCTACGAAAAGTAAGTAGTTCGCAAGAACCAAGTGATGACTGTGAATCTACAACCATGGTCAGGATGCGAGAACAGCAAATTAAAAGAGGTGTGGCCAAACAAGAACTCTACGCTGGAAGCAAAGAAGATTAATAAACCGACACAGAACTGGGGACCCTAGCCGCAACACGCTGCGGGATTTACTAAGGAGGGGATCTGAGCACTTATGGACTGAATATTTTGATGTGCAATGAGGGTGATCTGTCGACTAACTAACTAGCTAGCTAATGGCCCAAAACATGGGGGTTCATATTCAGTCAACTGTCCAACCTCTGGAACAAATTAAAGGCTTATAAGTAAGTGCACAGACCACGACATGGCAAGAAGAGTTATAGATCAGATACCACTGGATCAGCAACAATTGATTCAATGCAAAGGTTTATTAGTCATCTACTTATTAAATTTGGTCCTTGTGGAAGAAGAAAGGTGTGGCAAGAAAAGAAACCGGTCACCTACTTCATAAAACCACCACCTAATATATGTGACAAATTTGCATTTGGCTTCCCGCTATAATAAAGCTGCAAATAAAACTGATGCTAATGACTTTATTGTTAAGATCCAGTGGTGCTTGGGATCTTGCATTTTACCCATCACCATGTACTGTGATATATGCTAGCATTCGTGGGCTGCTGCTGTGCTCCCTATACCTCATTGTGGTGGAAACAACCAATTCCTGTTATTTGCAACAGCTGGACATTCAAAAATCTCAAAATTGTGTGTAAAACTCTAGGGTCCACATTTTCTTTCACCAAATGGCACTTGTGGGGCAGTATGGTGTATATTATGCAGGCTTTATTTTCTGCCCCATACTGAAGGTGGATTTACCCCATATTTGTTTTGACAGGAAAAATAATTAAAATTTGTTAAATAATGAGGATGTAACTTAGGAACGCAGTGTTAGCAGACAAGTATACTGATCACTACACCGCTATGCCTAAACTGGGTAGCAAACAAACAAGTGCAGAAATACCGAGTAGTTTCAACAAATATCTGGAGACATTAAAATTAATCATTAATATCTCTGCATGCCTGTTTTGACCTTACCACATTGATCATTATCAGCAGCGTCTAAGCAATGATTACATGTGTCCTGACATTAGCTGAAGCTGTTCTGCCATCAGAAAATGTGGCTAACATAACATTTACCATACTAAGTAAAATGAATAAACCAACCAGGAGTCACAATTCCTATCACATGCCAAAGATAAAGTGTGAGTCAAGCCAAAGATAAAGTGTGAATCAAGCCAAAGATAAAGTAAAGAAACAGCAGTAATCTTGATTCATTCTGCAGCCACACCTTAAATGAGCTAATGACTTTTATATAACATTCGTCAACAAATACAGAGAGCCAAACTAAATTATCGAAAACCAGTATAAAATTTAATGAATTAAACAGATTAACTAAAATATAGGAAGAGTTTATCCCCGTGTATGTAAATATGAATGCAATGATTTGGAAGAGGACAAAATTGTGGATCTGCATAAATATAATACAAGAACAATGCAGAATCAGAATATGAGTGACAAAATAATTATCTGCTCTGTTCTTTGCATACTCAAATGTACACAAAATATTTAACATTTTATGAATGTACAAAATTCAGAAAAACTTTAAAATATTTTAGGTAAACAACACAATTTATGAAATTACTGAGGATGTTCCTCCTCTGAAAAATGAAGAGTTTAATTTAGGAGTATTCATCAATCATTAAAATAAATGTTTCACAACCACTTAGCTAATTCCAAACTTACATTCATTAGTAGGCTTGGATGATGCTCCGATTCCCAGTTTGTTCTGTAGCTGCTTCTTATAAACCTCTTGACCTCATTATAGGTTATGTCTATATCAGGTATGCCAACAAGCACTAAAACAAAACTCGTGACCTTAATCCTTCATGACTTTACTAACATGTGGAGCAAGACCAAACTAATTGAACACACTCATCTAAGTTCATCATCATCATCATCACCCTCATCATCAAATGTCCTGCCAAACTAACATCGGCGTTCGTATCTCTCCACAGATCCCATCCTCAGTGTTCTGGATCAACTCTACTGTTGTTATTGCTCTATGCCAGTCTTAGACCATCCAACATCATTTATCTATGTATGTTCCCTCGTCTACTTCTGATCTTTCTAGTTATTACAATTTTTTCCAGTACCGCTTTCTCATATAACAAAATAATACCATTTATCTCTTTCTTATAGCTGTGTATAATATTCTACTTTCATTAGCCTCTTCAAGGCAATCGTTGTTAGCTATTCTGGCATTCCAGCTATTTTCAAATTTCATTTCAGAAACAACATCACCGTGGCCTCTAATCTCTTCCTCGTTTGTTCATTCCACTCCAAGATGCACTACCATACTGCAGAAATAGTGCAGTATAACACGTTAGTGCTCCTTATGTGACATTCAATGAAAGTGACTTATTAAATCTTTTCATCTTCTAAAATGCAGCTTTTTTCGCCAATTGTGCTTTCAGTTCATCTGATATTACAACTGCCTCCAAATATTTTAACTTATTGGCTTGGTTAAGCATTTGTCCTTTGATTGTAACATAATTTAATGTTATCTTTTTCCAAGTTAGCTACATGAAAAAATAATTACTTGTACATACAGCAAACTTAAAATATACTTTTTACAAACATACAAAACCAGCAGAATCAACATAATGACAAATTAGCCAAGAAAAATATGCACTGATTTATAAATTACAGATCAAAGTATGTTTAACAGAACAGGTCCCACTCTCAAAATGCCATCTAAAGTGGGTGTGCAGAGGCTGTAAATGTGTTGATGTTTTCATTTTCAGCATGCTAAGAATGGATGCTAAAGAACAAACTCAACAATTTAACAAAAGTGTAACAGGAATGAACTAGCATGTAGGATAACAATTTGAGGCATAGGGATGCTTACAAATTGTTTAGTTCGCCAACAAGTCTTTGTCAGATAACAGATGAACTTAAAATAATTCAGTGTTTCTGGAAATTACCGAGAATACAACTTCAACGGGCCTAAGTTGTTATAAAAAAAAAACTTGTGAATTATACCAGAAGTAAAATAATATTGTACACTAGTTACTGAACCAAAGAGAGCCACTAGTACAATATGTGTCCCACTGCAAATGAAACACTACATAAGTAGAACTAAAATCCATACAAATGAGACACTACAAAAGTAGAACTAAACTCCATACAAATGAAACACTACATAAGTAGAACTAAAATCTATACAAATGAGACACTACAAAAGTAGAACTAAAATCCATACAAATGAGAATACTATGTAAGTAGAACTAAAATCCATACAAATGAGAATACTATATAAGTAGAACTAAAATCCATACAAATGAGACACTACAAATGTAGAACTAAAATCCATACAAATGAGAATACTATGTAAGTAGAACTAAAATCCATACAAATGAGAATACTATATAAGTAAAACAAAAATCCACATAAACATGGCCTTATATAAGCAGAACTAAAATAAAAAGAATATACCATAAACTGTTTTTACATGCATGCATGCCCGCGCGCACGCGCGCCTTCCTCCGCGCGCGTGCATGCACACACACACACATATATTCTATAACTGTTGGACAGGATACTGATGAAAAAATAAGCAATACAGAGAAAAATGGTTCATAAATAGTAAGATGGACACAGGAGTAACGGAAGCTTGGCAACTCAATCATACAACGCGCCAATAGCATTTGTACACATTTTTTCTCCTGGTCGATAACTCCCCAATCCTCTTTGGAGCAGTCTACATCATTCTCGATGCTCATGCAATTTAACCGCAGTCAGCTTCTTTACAACTTTGCCAATTGTATTTTTTAAAGTGAGGATCTATAGCCATTTAGTCTAGTGTGATCTTTATTTGGTTAAGGTAGTATATTCAGCGGGCATTGATGTCGTTTCAACACTGAAGTTGAAATAATTGTAATGAGTTGAAAGCAGGTATCATGCACACAACATTACCAAAATGAAGAGCGATAAGAAATAATTGTTAAGACGGCTTTCTGGCAGATACTGGCACAATGTGAGTACTGTAAATAATTTCTATGACATATTATAATTATCATCACTTGTCAAGTAATTATCACATTAAAAACCAACCTGATAATACTTCATGACGTTCATCTGAGTGAGCTTTGCTCATGATCGGGCGTGTGGATTGCCTACAGCAAGAAGCCTCCTTCGGACTGAATCCAAGAAAGAAAGGTCTCTCAAAAAGGGGGACTCGAGCTGAGACCATCATAAGAAACGGTCAGAACATAAGCTGACGATGGTAAACATTAGATTGGCGCCGAGGTTTTATATTAGTGGAGCGTAGTAGTAATTGATAGCATGGCGAGGGACACTGTTAATAGGGAACGCTAATCCATACACAAAATTCAGTCCACCTCTATTATAAATAGTGTGTATGGACTACGCTTGAGTTCAAAGCAAATGAGCACAAAAATAAATAAATATCGTGGAACTAAGGTTAAATATAGAGAAGCCATTCTAAAATGAAGATGTGATACTGAGAGAGAGAGAGAGACGTTTAAACTGATTGATACGAAGACTGAAATGGTGTAGTTGGTGTCTTCAATATGGGAAGGGAGATAGTCTGGCTGGATACCTCAATATGGGAAGGGAGTCCTTAATGTAGGAAGGAAGACTGGCTAGATTTTGCTTTTATGATCTATAGGAGGAGATCAGAGCACATATGGAAGTATCTGTGACCAATGAAAGTGGCTCTTAACCAAATACCAAACTTTGCCTGTCACATCTTTCTGTATCATGGACCTTGATGACACAATATGCTTGCCAAGACATTGGGACTGGTTCAGACCCAGCAGTGGCTTGATTTTTGTGTGTGTTCAAAACCAGTGCGATTCTAGTTAACACATCCTCCTGAAATTTATGGGAGGTAATTTTCAGAATTTCACAGAGAAATGGCTGATAAGAAGAGGGAGGAGAATGGGAAATTATCATTCCTCATCATTATTCCATGGCCTAGACCTATAACACTTGACACCTTTCTGACATTAACTATCAGAGGAATATATTTAGTTCTGTTTCTGCTTTGAGATGACTCTGACTTCAGAGGTACTTGTAATTTACATCCCCAAGTCAAGGATGACATTCCTGATATAATGGTCTTATGTCTTTGAGGTTAGTTTTCCTTAGAAGCCTTGTTTACTCCCCAACTTCTATCCAAACATAAAACCTACCTCCACCATTTGTACGTGTAAGACCCATGTAAGATCATCCACTTGGAGGCTTACATTCCTCAATGTCACTTTTTACGTCTATGGGGTCCTCCTTGTGATATTGTAGCAGGATTACGGGAAGATGGCCTGAGAATATGATTGATTTTCCCCTACCCTCTACTTACACTCACAACATAATTATTTGCCAATATTATTTTGAATAACAAGGACATTAACAGGGCTCCATGTGTGGTGTATAAATATGGCTCAAAATCTCTAATTTGGTTTAGAGGAATGATGACAACCACACCAAGAGCCCTGTTAAGCACAGAAACAAGAATGGGTATCAACCATCTATCCTCCCTGCTATGATTAACAAATGTCAGACGATCCACCTGACCCCTTCCGCCTCATCTTTACTTCTACTTCTAAATAGTTCTAGCATTTAAGAGAAACAATTTGCAACTTGATCAACACAGATAATTGGTGAAATATAACACATACATTTCAACAAGTTAAAATTTGGAATGTAATCAGTACTAACCTATCACAGATGGAATTAAAACAGAATTACACACCTATAAAATGGCTAGAGAATATTCTTCTAGAAAAAGTTCCAACACTGAGTTAGACTTGACAGTGAAAACACATTCATCATTGAAACCTAAGGCAAAGTTTATTGAAAGGTATATGGCGGGTTCTTAGTAGTTTCTGTATACTGATTCACAGCAAACTAACACTGCCCATACACATCACCTTGATTCTGGTTTTGGTGGACTTCAGAAATGTAGCATTTCTGGTAAATGTGAATGGTCTGTAGTTGTTTCAGAATAACATTCTTTCAATGATATACTGTCTTGAATGCACCAAACTTTTTCGGAGCACTATACAGAAAGATGTCATTCACATACACTTGGTCACTCATTGCTTGAAAATGCACAGATTAGGAAACGCATGGATGACATGGCACCTCCTTGGGATACACCACGACACATTAGAACTTTCTTGCTCTTCAGAACGTCTAACTGTACTCGAACTCTACTATTGTGCAAGTTTGTGTAATCCATTTATACATTCCCCCATTCACTTCATATTGTCTCAGTTTCTTCATCAGACCTTCCTCCCAGACCTTGTAACGAACTTTCTTCAGATCTATACATGTCAGACACCAGATTCCTATCTCGGAATGTATCTTTAAAATCTTGAGAGGGGTAGTTGTCTATCTCTGCAGAATAACAGTCATAACCCTACCAGCTGTGGCATCAACATGTTTTCACATTCAGTGTTCCATTGTAACGTTTTAAAGACGCAGCTGGAAAGATTAACTGGTCTGTAACTGGAGATAATGGAATTGTTTTCCCTTGGTTTTAGGAGCAGTTTCATGATTGCTTCTCTCCAGGTCAGTGGAATTTTGAATAAGCTCCTGCAATTATTGAAGACAAGCAGTCACTTTGGATAAAGTTCCAAGGTTTTTGATCAGCTCATTGGATATTCCATTGACTTCTGAGTACTTTCTCAATTTCAGTTTTGATATTGCTAACCCCAGTTCACTGAGTGGAATAGTGCCTCCTCTGTCCTGTATGTTGTCATTTCTCTTGAATCTCTTGCTGTTTCTCTACGCTGATTTCAAAGTTGTTGTCTTGTTCTAATAACTCTGCTTTGTTTTCCTGTTAAGATGTTTCAGTATTTTTGTAATGCAAGTTTTAAGTGTATGTCCGCGCCCTCGTTGCTAAGTTGTTATACTAGCTTCCACAATTTCTTTTCAAAGTTCAGAGACTTTTTTTCTCCAACCAGCTTTTCCGGCTAGCGGTAACTTGGTCCTGTAAAATGTGACTTTTGCATGCTGGTATATATTGTGCTACTCCTGGCACGCCGTGGTCTCTGCTTGTTTTCTAAATGTTTTCACGTCAATATGCAGTTGTTATATTCAGTATTCCAGTAGTGTTTATACTGCTTAATAGCATCTATTGGTATTCCTATTCTTTCTGCATGTTGCCTAAAAACCAAAGATGGAAAAATCATAATAGAAGAAGATCAGATTTTACATGCGTGGTCAGATTATGTGAAAGACCTTTATGATGACACAAGAGAAGAACAGTATGATATTCTGAATAATAATGAAGGACCATCAATTTTGAAGATGGAAGTTCAGAATGCTCTTAACCATATGAAAACTGGCGAGACCCCGGGTACAGATAACATCACAATAGAAATGATCAATGCCCTGGAAGAATATGAAATAGACCAAGTAACCAGACTGCCGAACGCAATATACGATACTGGAGGTATACCCCCTTGAATTATGCAATTCAATATTTATTGCAAAGAATACCTTGGACAGCCAGAAAGACCAATGAACAGGTCCTTCAAGAAACAAATGAAGATCGTAAACTGATTAGAGACATTAGACGTAGACAGTCACAATTTTTTGGGCATGTTATGAGAAGAAATGATTTGGAGAACTTGGTGACAACTGGTAAGATCGAGGGGAACAGACCAAGGGGAAGACCTAGAAGCAAGTACCTGGATGGCTTGGCCTTGTGGCATGGTCGAGACAGAAACACAGAGCTGATCCACGACTCTGGTGATCGAGTGAGATGGCAGAACATGACCGCCCACGCTTACCGGCAAGGCACATGTTGGATGGATGGATGGATTGCAATCCAAAGAAATCAGGAGCCTTAGAACGTGATCAACATCGAACAATTGGTGTAATGAGCCACATCTTGAAGATTTTGCTGAGAATTATCATGCAAAGAATTAGGGAGAAAATACAACCTGAAATAGGAGAAGAACAATGTGGGTTTGTAGAAGGAAAGGGTACAGTAAATGCTGTGTATTTACTGAGAACCGTAATTGAACGATCTATAGAAGTAAACAAAGATCTACACCTTTGCCTTATTGACAACACAAAGGCTTTCGATAAAGTGAGACATGTCGACATGATAAGGATGCTTGAAGATCTACAAATTGATGGAAAAGACCTTAGACTTGTAAAGAACATATATTGGAAACAAGCTGCCATCAGAATTGATAACGATGTAGGTCAATATCAGCCTATTAAAAGAGGTGTGAGACAGGGATGTGTAATGTCTCCAGATCTTTTTTCCCTGTACAGTGAAAATATTTTCAGAAATATAGAAGATATGCAGATGATACAGTCTTAATTGCAGACAATGAACAAGACCTGCAAAATTTTGTAGATGCGGTTGCTGCACACAGTGAACAACTAGGGTTAGAACTAAATAGTAAGAAGACACAGATTATGGTCATCACAGGGAATAATGAAAGACCACAAGGTGATATATGAGTAAATGGGCATATTCTTAAGCAAGTGAATTGATACAGATATCTCGGAACAGTCATAACATTTGATGGGAGATGCCTTGAAGAGATTAGAACAAGAATTGCCAATGCGAAGGTAGCCTTTTGCAAGATGAAAAAAATATTGACCAATAACAAGATATCAATTGAAATGACAAAAAGAGTGTTGAAGTGCTACATAGAACCTGCACTTTTGTGTGGATGTGAAGCGTGGACAATGAGCAGTCAAGCTAAAAAAATCTGATGGCTGTAGAAATGTGGTTTTGAGCAAAATGCAAAGAATACCATGGACAGACAGAAAAACCAATGAACAAGTCCTTCAAGAAACAAATGAAGATCGTAAACTGATTTGTCATTAGACGTAGACAGTCAACATTTTTTTGGCATGTTATGAGAAGAAATTACTTGGAGAACTTGGTGACAACTGGCAAGATCGAAGGGAAGAGACCAAGGGGAAGACCAAGAAGTAAATACCTGGATGGCTTGGCCACGAGGCATGGTTAAGACAGGAACACGGAGCTGTTCCACGACTCTGGTGATCGAGTGAGATGGCAAAACATGACCGCCCACGCTTATCGGTATGGCACATGATGGATGGATGGATTCTTTCTGCAGTATGCATTTGCTGAACTTCTTACCTACTTTAATTATATCTTTATCTATGTTCAGAATTCTAACCATTATGCTGGTACGATATTTGTACAGTCTCCAGTCTGTCTTCTAGTAGTCCCACCTTGAGAAGGTGCTGCTTTAACTTTGTTTAAACTCATTTTTCTAAGAAGTAACTTGAAGTCCTGGTCTTTCATTGAGCACAATAATCACATGACAGAAATTTTTGAATGAAAATTCTTTCTGTCAGCTTTACATTCCCCAACTAATATTCATTCTGTCAGCTTTACATTCCCCAACTAATATTCATGCATCTACAAATGAGTCAAGTAATGCTTCAAACCAGTTTTTAAAATCGCCCACAGAAGTCAAGCTTCCTAGTGAACAAACTCTCTGGACACGGAAGTCAAGCTACTGCTTGAAACAGCAGCCCGTGAATGGACTGGGGGAGCTGCACACATTTATTTATATCCAAATATTTCTAGACAATGTTCCCCAGTTGTGAATTTTAATAATCATGATACAAACAATTTATTGCACAACATTATTGCCTTGCATTTTTCACCATTTTAATAATTTTGAACTTTTCTCAGATGAAATACGATAGAAAATCTAGTCTCATCCCATCTTGTTCCTCTTGTAACTTGCTGTGTCGAGGTGAAGCATACAGATAGTGCCTGTTTATGGGCTTCATATTTGGAGATTCCCATGGACTCTACTATTCCCTCTGTCCACCGTTTACATGGTCGAACCCTTCTAGTTTCATTCGGTCTGTACATCATTGCTTGTTGTGGTATGTTAGTTAGTAGCCTATTTATATAGCCGAACCATCTAACTTTCTGTTTTCTAATTAAATCTAGTGCTGCTAAAATCCACACTTTAGTCCTGATTTCTTCATTTCTCTCTTCTTGATACATTGAGTATTCTTCTCAGGAATCTCATTTCCGTTAATCCATTAAAAAAAATCTTTTTCTGTCATTGTCCAGGTTTGGCATTGGTGGCATAGAGTTGGTAGGAAGATTATGTTGTACAGTGCATTGTTAGTATCTACTGACATATGTTTGTTCTTTAGTATTGGTGCCATTTGTCCAATGGTTTGGTTTGCCTTATTGCATCTATTTTCGACCATTTGCCATTTGATGATACTACACTTCCTAAGTACTTCGAGCTGCTTACTTTTGTCTCTTTTAAATGAATCTTCGTTGTATTTTCTTCTTTGATTATAGTCATTACTTCTGATAGGCAACAAATTGTGCAATCTTTGTTTGTATCTTCATTATTCAATAGCCAAATATTTACGATTTAGACCTTGTTCACATATCTGGGCAGCTACAACTAGTCAAGTCCAGCGTTTTAATGCCATGTGTCATAAGCAGTTGCTGGAGATAAGTTGGCTGGCTGAAGGGATCAATTAAAACAACTTGGGGATCAATGTTGACTAGCCTGGGCCTCAAATCTACATTTCTTTGATTGTCCCGGTCAATGATCCCAAAATCATCATCAACAGTTTTATTATGAACACGTTTAATATGAGCCCTGATATTTATCCTACAATGACTGTCATATTCACACATGAAGCACTTAAATCTTCTCTCTGAAAGGTGTTCCCCTGTGTGTTGAACAAAGTCCCCACTGCTCTTTGCAATGTAGCCACATGTATGGCATAAGAAAGAAGCTCCCGCAGTCAGCTGGGTGGTATCCTTGTAGCACGGATGACTTGCCAGATGAAGTCTAAACTGAAACTCGCTGTTCTTGACTTCACTGCACACATTGCAGAAATAGGAAGAAGGAGCTGGAGAATTACTTCTGCTTTCTGTTTAAAAGGAAGAAAAGTATTTGCCAAATAAAGAACAATGTTATTATGAAAACAATATTTTGAAAACCAAGTTATTAATGTAGAACTATGGCACATACTGCTAAAAGGATGTGTAATATTCTTTTTTCTTTGCATATCCTTTACAGGACATCACTGTCAATACCAGCATTTTACCACTGTCGTTGATTTCTTGGCAAGATTACGCTCAGTAGTTTGTCATTGCTTTCTGAGCGGCCGGCTCACTTATCCCGTAAGTTACCAACGCGGCCAGAACCACTTCCAATTCTCACATGTGGATAAATGGGATTATGGGGGAAAGTCATTTAACTCCTGGGCCAGGGAGACCAGCTGTGCAATATTACACATATCGAATGCATTATCCATGGAATTATGAGATGGTCTGACCTTTTCCTTTCATCTTGCCACTTCCTTACCCAGTTGCGTAAAATATAGTGTCTACTGTAGCACTATTTTACAATGCAACTTGCAATTGGTTACATTAGCCACGAACGATCGCCTAGCTACGAGCCAAGCTGCTTAATAAAAACTAAAATTCAACACTATCAATAAAGTCACACTATATAAATAAGTCCAATTAAAAAAAGCATACATCTGTACTCATCCATCTCAGTCAATTGTTAGATTAATCCATCATATCTCATATGTACTTTAACTCTTTCTGTTCTAGCCACTCCTTAGCCTGAATCATCAAATCCCAAACATACTTTAACTTCACTGGTCCCAGCCAGTTGTTGGATTAATCTACCACAGATATACTTTAACTTCTCCAGCCTATGCCAGTTGGTGGGTGGCTCAAATGTACTTAAATTCTTCCTGCCCTAATCAATTTTTGAATAAAATTATAATATCCCAAATGATTAATTCATCCTATTTCAAATGTATTCTGTATTCACTGGACTCAGCCAGTTGCTAATTTAATCTGTCTCAAATGTACTTTAACTCCTTTTATCCTAACCAGATGATGGATTAATCTATCATATCTTTGGTTAAACGAGCAGTGCAAGAAAATTGAAGTAAATTCTATTAAAGATCCCAAAAATATGCACTGACAAATCAGTGAGCTCACAGGAAGAAAAATAAAAACAAATACAGGGTGTTTAAAATCAAAAACAGGAAAGTTATAATTAGAGGAAGATGCTATAATGAAGAGGTGGAATGAGTATATAAGAGAATTATATGATGGAGGAAGGGAAGAATTAACAGAAGAAAGTAATCTAGAAGGTCTACCTATTTTAAAAGAAGAAGTCACTGACACTATTAAAACATATGAAGAAAGGAAAACCAGCTGGGCCAGATGGAATCACACTAGAAGAATTAGCAGTACTGGGAGAATTTGGAGTGGATCAATCAATCAATCATGTGCCATGCCGGAAAGCGTGGGCGGTCATGACTCGCCATTTCACTCGATCACCAGTGTCGTGGATCAGCTCAGTGTTCCTGTCTCGTCCATGCCATGTGGCCAAGCCATCCAGGTATTTTCCTCTCGGTCTTCCTCTTGGTCTGTTCCCCTCGATCTTGCCAGTTGTCACTAAGTTCTCCAACCCATTTCTTCTCATAACATGTCCAAAAAATTTTGACTGTCTACGTCTAATTTCTCTAATCAGTCTACGATGTTCATTTGTCTCCTGTAGTACTTGGTCATTGGTTTTTCTGTCTGTCCATGGTATTCTTTGCATTTTCCTCAGAAACCACATTTCTGCAGCCATCAGATGCTTTTCAGCTTGACTGCTCATTGTCCAAGTTTCACATCCATACAAAAGAACAGGCTCTATGTATCCCCTCAACACTCTTTTTCTCGTTTCAATTGACATCTTTTTATTGGTCAGAATGTTTTTCATCTTGCTAAAGGCTACTTTCGCCATGGCGATTCTTGTTCTAATCTCTTCAAGGCATCTCCCATCAGATGTTATAACTGTTCCAAGATAATTGTACCGATTCACTTGTTGAAGAATATTTCCATTTACTCGTATATTACATTGTGGCACTTCTTCCTTCCTACTGACGACCATAACCTGAGTCTTTTTACAATTTAATTCTGGATTATATTAACCAAAATATTGAATGATATTTACAGCAGTGGATATCTACCGAGTGATATGCTGAAATCGATATTTATAGCTATACCAAAAAGACCAGGAACAATTGAATGTGAAGATTTTCGCACAATTAACCTCATAAACCATGTCACTAAGCTTCTACTCAGAATTATAATGAGAAGAACAAGAAAGAAAATAAAAACGGAAAATTGGTGAAGAACTGTATGGATTTGTGGAAGGATACAAACGTTACAAACACTAATAGAAAGATCAAGAGAAAAACAGAAAGACATATATTTAGGCTTCATAGATTATACTAAGGCATTTGATAAAGTAAAACATAATGAACTGATTAAAATGTTGGAAGATATTAACATTGATGGGAAAGATCTCAGAATAATAAAGAATATTTACTGGAACCAAGTAGCAATAATTAAAATGGTAAACAAAGAGGGCAATTATGAACAAATAAAGCAATGAGTACGACAGGAATGTGTCCTGTCATCGGATCTCTTCTCCCTCTTGTGCAAAGTATAATGAGAGAGACCAAACAGAAGCCAGGAATACTAATCAGAGGTAATATAAACAATATATGCTAAGCAGATGACACAGTTGCGGTTGCGGATAATGCTACAGATCTACGATTGTTGGATAGTGTAGTAACCAAGAGTGCAAACAAAGGACTCTTCCTTGAATATCAAGAAAACAGTAACAATGGTGATATCAAAGAAAAAGGTGACACCAAGATGTGAAATAGAAATAGAAGGGAAAATTCTTAACCAGGTGGATAGTCTTAAATACCTAGGGGCATTTATAACATCAGAAGGAAGATGCACAACAGAGATTAAGAGCAGAATAGGGCAAGTCAAGGCTGCATTTTGGATAACGAAGAGTATCCTATGTAATAAGTCACTATCATTGAATGTAAGAAAGAGAGTGCTAAAATGCTATATAGAACCTGTATTGCTGTATGGCAGTGAATCTTGGAATGTAACTGAACAAATTAGGAAGAACTTGGAAGCAACAGAAATGTGGTTCCTAAGGCGAATGTTGCGAATTCCTTGGACTGCCAAAGTCTAAACTGCAAAAGACTTAACAAAAACTGCCAGAAAGAGGCTAATGAAACTAGAACATTATATACAACAATAAGAAAGCGACAAACAGCTTTCTTTGGTCATGTGATGAGTAGAGAGGCATTGGAGAACATCATGACAACTGGAAAGATCGAGAGGAAGAGAGGGAGAGGCAGACCAAGAGAAATGATGCTGGAAGGATTGAGACAGTGGCATGGAGGAATATCATCAGCAGAGTTGATCCAGAACACCAAAGGCCGAGATCTGTGGGGAGCCATGAACTCCTACGCCAGCCAGCATGGCACTTGATGATGATGATCTTAAATATAAACCACTCTTGCCCTAGGTAATTGTTGAATTTATAAGTCATTTCCCAATTGGGCTTTAAGTTCCCCTGTCCTAGCCATTTGATGAATTAATCTTCCTCAAATATACTTTAACCGTCGTAGCTGGTGTTAGAATTAATCTATCCCAAATGTTCTTTAACTTACCATGCCCGTGTCATTTGTAGGTATGGTTACTTCATCATATCTCAAATATAAACTCCTGAACAAGGCAAGTGTGACATTTATTAGTCATCTCATAAATGTGCTTCAACCCTTCGTATTCTAGCCAATTGATGGATTAATCTATCCAAAATATAATTCCTCCTGTCCTAACTAGTTGTAGGATTAATCTATGCTCCAGATATACTTAAACTATTCCTGTCCGACTCCGAATGCACTTTAACTCTTTCTATGCTAGCCTTTTGATGCATCAAAACAAGGTTGTTGATTAATCTATCATATCTACTAAAAAAAAAAAGAAGCTCCTGTTGAATTATATAATTGTTGGGTTTATTAATCAACATTCAAATTACTTTAACGAATCCTGTTTCAGCCAACTGTTGGATTAACCCATTTCTCAAATGTCACGTGTCAGGACGATCAAGGTATTGGAACCGGACAAAGTGAGACACACAAACCACCTGCCTTGTAGGCCAGGGAAGGCAAATGTGAAAAATATGCTTGTTTTAATTGAATGTACCGGGCCTTTCACATGGCGTAATTTGCAACGAAACATGTTATGATGATGTCAACGAGGCTCTTGAAAGAGCCATATGTTAACTGTGGTGCTACTTCTATCAAAATGTAATACCTTCGTGTGGCAATGCTGTCATCTTGGATGTGAATTCTGATCGGGTGCGATGTCTGCCTGTATTTGGCTTACACAAGGAAAACACTTGAATGTCTCTATTTGGGTGAACATGCCTGATGTGGTCTTTCACATCAGATCTGAAATTTACAGTAGCATTATTGGCATAAACAAATGTGACATCTCTTTCTGCATGAAGACACTGACTGGAATAATAAAGCACATCGGTAACGCATCTTATAGATTTACAAGTCAAGTTTAAGGCGAGATATAAGTTCACCATTACATTAATCAGTCTTAATAGTCATGACTGTTGTGGTCTCATGCTGTGTAATTACAAGTCACAGCAATTCCCCGTGGTAATGGTACATTAACAGCACCCACATCTTGCGTGAGTGCACACACACACACACACACACATACACACGCAGTCTGTCTGGAATGTTTGTTAATAGCCTACATAGGATGGAACTAAGAAATCACCATCCTCACCACGTGGTCAAAACAGTTAGTTAGTTGATTGGTTAGTTAGCTTATTGGTTAGTTGATTCAGACAGGGAAGAATTTTAAGAATATATATTCTGGGGGAGAGGAAAGGCAAAGAGGTGTAGCAATTATCTCGGATCTGAAAAGATCATAATCTGTTACAGGATAGTGGGCAGTGTCAGACAGGGTTCTATTGGTAAAATTAATCAACGAACCTTTTGACATAAACGTCATTCAAATATATGCCCCAACAGGAGAAAGCAGTGAAGACAGTATAAAGGAATTTTATAATGACATTGAGAGTGCTATGAAGAAATGTAAAAATTCAGAAATAAATATTATAATGGATGACTTTAATGCAACAGTGGGAAAATCAAAGTGATGAATGCACAATAGGCAAACATGGTTTGGGAGAATGAAACAAAAAAGGATTCAGAATTGGCAACAGTATGAACTGATTGTCGGAAACACCTGGTTGAAGCAACACCCAAGAAGATTATGGACATGGAGGAGTCCCAATGGCAGGATCAGAAACCAGATTGATTACTTCCTGATTAGAGGGTTTTGAAATGCTGTAACAATCGCAAAAAAAAAAAAAAAACGTTCCAAATCCAGACTGTTACAGTGATCACAGATTGATTATAGGCACATTGAAGGTAAAGTTAAAGAAAGTCAAGTATACCCAGGAAACACTAAATATGATCTGTAAACATCAAAACATGACAAGGTACTACAAGTCAATTTTAACATAGAAGTAAAAACCAGATTTGATGTACTGTCTGATCTAGAGATATTATTTCAAGATGTGGATGATCAATGGGAAATGTTGAAGAATTCAATCAGTTTGTCTGCAGAAAAAGCTATTCCAAAATTAAAGAAAGTAGGTCGTAAGAAATGGATGACTGATAAAATTTTACGACTAATGGAAACAAGAAGACATGACAAAAATAATCCTGACAAATATGAAGAGATTCACAGAAAAGTCAGAACAGTATGTAATGAGGCAACAGATGCATGGCTCGAGAAACATTGCATATAAATTGAAAAAACAACACAACAGTAAAAATACCAATTTAATGCACAAAAGAATTCAGGATCTTACTAATAAAAGAACATGTACATCAACAGGCTACATAAAAATAAAAGATAGAAAAATCATAATAGAAAAAGATCAGATTTTTCATGTATGGTCAGATTATGTGAACGATCTTTATGATGATACAAGAGAAGAACAGTATGATATTCGAAATAATAATGAAGGACCATCAATTTTGAAGATAGAAGTTCAGAATGCTCTTAACCATATGAAAACTGGGAAGGCCCTCAGTTCAGACAACATCACAACAGAAATTATCTTCTTTTTTTTTCTTCTTCTTCTTTCGTTCGCTTGAAATATGTCTATATCTGCAATGTCGTCTCTTGCATGAATTGAACTGTTTTTTTCAGTTCACACAGTGGTCCATAGAGTTTATCTTCCACTGTCGTCTCTCTAGGCCAGAAGGTTTGCCTAGATATGTTATATTTTGGGCAGTCTTGGAGTATGTGCTCTGCTGTCTGCGACGCCAATCCACATGTGCACATGGCTGTTTCACCAATCTTGAATTTTGTATACATGTGGTTGCGTAATCTATTGTGTTCTGTTCTGAGGCGCAGAATAATGACTTGTTCTGGTCTGTCCATAATGTGGTAGTCATCTTGAGCAGGTTTTGGTGGCTTTCTGACTGATTTGATCATTCTTTTCTTTTGGTGGTATGTAACGGGCACATCAGGCTGTTCCTCTTTGGCTCCTTCCTTAGCCAATTGATCAGCTCTGTCGTTTCCGGGTACTCCACAGTGGGATGGTCTCCACTGTATGGTGACTTTATGCTGACTGCTAAGTTTAGAAAGTAGTGTCCTTAGTACTGGCAATTTCCCAGAGAGGAGCGCCTCGAGTACTGATTTTGCATCTGTTAGTAGCACCACAGGTTGTGTACCATTGCTGTTATTTAGTAATTTCTCTGTTGCTAACTTGATTGCCTCAATTTCGGCATCATAGTTATGGCAGTACTTTCCTGTCGGTACTCTGGCTGTGTCCCTAGTATTATTTGGGTATTCTATGTACACTCCCGCTCCTCCATTTCGAACAGCATTTTGTGCTGACCCATCTGTGTAGACTCGGATTCAGAGGTCCTGTGGGTATTCTTCATCAAGGAAGCTGAGAGTGGCTGTTCTGCGCTGCACACTGTTCTGTTCTTCCTTGTCAAATATTCCTCTCACTTTTGTCTGGATTTGTAACGATAGTCTATGCTCATCTTTCCATGGAGTTTGCTCTGGAATAGTTGTTAGGGGGATACCAACTGTGGGCAGATCAGTGGTTTCTCTGCAGAGTCGTTTGGCCTGGTGGATAAAACTACTTCTTTTCAACCGCCCCATAGCTAGGTTTTCAAATCTGTTCTTCATAGGGTGGCCTGGCAAGCTGAGGAACTTTTCTGCTTGTATTAGCGTTTTCGTATCTCTGCGCTCACTCAGTGCCTGTGTCCTCCCCATCTTCTCCATTTCCACTATAGGGGTTGATCTCATCCCTCCTGTGGTGACTCTAAGTGCTTGATTTTGCACCTTGTCCAGCTCTTGTAGTGTGGTATTTGATGCTGAACACCACGCAGTTGACCCATATTCCAGGTGTGGTCGTATGCTCTGTTGGTAAACTTTGCTAAGTATTTTCGTACTGGCTCCCCATGTGGTTCCACTTAGCTTTCTCAGGATGGCTATTTTCCTTCTGGCTTTTGCTACTGCTTTGTTGATGTGCTTTCTCCATGTCAGCTTGCCATCAAATGTTACTCCAAGGTATGTTGGTTCTTTATCTTCTCTTAGGGGTGTTCCATTTATCTGGATGATCCCTGCCTTTTGTTTTGGAGAGAGGGTAAATAGGGTGGTGCTGCACTTGTCAGTGTTTATGCTGACACACCATCTATTTGCCCATGCAGCAAATGTATCTACAGCTCTTTGTAGCAATCTGGTGGCCACTGATGCATATTCATTTGTGCTCCATAGAACCAGGATGCCTTGGAAGAATATGGAATATGGAATATGGAATAGCCCAAGTCATCAAGCTGCTGAACGCAATATGTGATACTGAAGATATATTTTTTAAAATTTGCATATCATTTACAGGACATTGCAGTCAACACCAGCATTTCTCAGCTGCTGTTGATGTCTTGGCAAATTTACGTTCAATAGTTTCCATTGTTTTCTGAACGACTGGCTTACATACCGCCTAAGTAAGCTGTGTTTCGTACAAGAGTATATGGGATTACGAACAACGTCCTTAACTCCTATGCCAAGGAGACTGGCACTGAAGATATACCTCCTGAATTATGTAATTCAATTTTTAATACAATCCCAAAGAAATCAGGAGCCTTGGAATGTGATCAACATTGAACAATTAGTATAATGAGCTACATCACAAGGATTTTGCTAATAATTATCATGCAAAGAGTTAGTAAGAAAATACAACTCGAGATAGGAGAAGAACAATGTGGGTTTGCAGAAAGCAAAGGTACAGTAAATGCTGTGTATATGCTGAGAACATTAACTGAACGTTCTATTGAAGTAAACAAAGACCTACATCTTTACTTTATTGACTACACAAAGGTTATCAATGATGCTTGCAGATCTACAAATTGATAGGAAAGATTTTAGACTTGTAAAAACATATATTGGAAACAACAAACTGCCATAAAGATTGATAATGAAGTATGTCAAAATCAGCCTATTAAGAGAGGTGTGAGACAAGGATATGTAATGTCACCAGATCTTTTATCCCTGTACAGTGAAAATATTTTCAGAAATGTAGAAGATATGAAAGGAATCATCACTGGGGGACGTAATATCAATAACAATAAAAATGCGGATGATACAGTATTCATTGCAGACAATGAACATTTAGTAGACATGGTGGTTGCATACAGTGAACAACTAGGGTTAGAATTAAATTGTAAGAAGACACGGATTATGGTTGTCACTAAGAAGGAAATACCACAATGTAATATACAAGTAAATGGGAATATTCTTAAAGAAATGAATCGGTACGATTATCTCAAAACAGTCATAACATCTGATGGTAAATGCCTTGAGAGACTATAACAAGAATTGGCATGGCGAAGGTAGCCTTTTGCAAGATGGAAAACATACTGACCAATAAAAAGATGTCATTTGCAACGAGAAAAAGAGTGGTCACGTTATGAGAAGAAATAACTTAGAGAACTTGGTGACAAATGGCAATATCGAGGGGAAAAGAACAAAGGGAAAACAGAAAAGTAAATACCTGGATGGCTTGGCCACATTGTATGGTCAAGACAAGAACACCGAGCTGATCCACGAACCTGGTGATCGAGTGAGATGGCGAAATATGACCGCCCTTATGAAATTGATTAGTTAGTTAGTTAGTTAGTTAGTTAGTTAGTTAGTTGATTGGTTAGTTGATTAGTTATTTAGTTAGTAAGTTAGTTTATTGGTTTGTTGAGTAGTTAGTTCTGTAATGAGTTAGTTAGTTGACTGGTTAGTTAATTAGTTAGTTAATTGATTGGTTAGTTTATCAGTCAGTTAGTTCATTAGTTAGTAGATTAGTTAGTTAATTAATTAGTTAGCTGATTTATTAGTTGATTAGTTAGTTAGTTTGTTTGTTTATGTATCAGTCAGTCAGTCCTCAGATGCAGTCCTCACTGCACATCAAACCATTCTGTCCATAAGTGTTCTGATTCCCTCCTCAGTATTTCCTTCAAATTGTATCAGCGAACGTTGGTTAACCATTCTTCTACCTTCTTGCCCCTCTTTATGAGCGCTCTTGTCTGGTTTCATCCATTTGACTTGATATTCTTGCGGTGTGGTTGCAGATTGTAGTCATAAACAAATTTGTTTAATTGCCCTGCCTCTCTGATGGCATTCATTATATCAGCAAGGTCCACTGCTCGTCCGATTTCCACACTAGCCCGACTCGCAATCCTATCAGTTGGACTTTTCTCCACACATCTGCACTACCTGGCACACAAATTTTCCTGATTTGTGTCAGCCTTGACCTCTTCAGACCTGAGAAGGTTAACCCTGTCAGCAAAGAGCACAGCTCTGCTGTAAACAGGCACAACACAATCACATCTGAAAACATTCTCTGGATGAATGAAGAAGAAGAAGACCTCTTCAGAAACTTCAACTTCTGTATTCGAACCAGCACATCTCGATGTTCTTGTGTATACTCATCGAGTCACTGAGAAGGCATGTCTGGCTGAAAGACAGTCTCCAGCCAGGCTATTGCTATATTTACTGTCACGACCTCCGTAGCAAAGCTACTTGTTGTCAAGGAGAGAGAGAGAGAGAGAGAGAGAGAGAGAGAGAGAGAGAGAGAGAGAGAGAGAGAGAGAGAGAGAGACACACACACACACACACATACATATAATATAACCATAGTCTATGGTACAGACAACTCTTGCCTGCTGGTCCAGTGATCATGAGTTCAAATCTCCATCGAGATGGATTTTATTTAAGAATTGATGTGGGTGCCCAGGTTGACCCAGCCTAAACTGGGTACCAGGAAATATCCTGGGAAGTAAACGTGGCCGACGTGATACTGACCACGTCACCCGTTGAGTGTCGATTATTCCATAAAGTTACGGGGCTGGCATAATATACCCAATACACATGAAGACGTGTGAAAAGGGTCTTTTATATTATTTTACTTATGGTACAGAAGAAAATAAATATTAAACCCATACATTAACCAAGTGGATAATGTTACATACTTATGGGGCTTTTATAACATCAGATGGAAGGTGCACAACACAGATTAAGAACAGACTAGGGCAAGCAAACGCTGCATTTCAGAAAATGAAAAATATATTCTGCAATAAGTCACTAGCATTGAATTTAGGAAAGAGAGTGCTGAAGTGCTATAAAGAACCTGTTTTGCTGTATGGCAGTGAATCTTGGAATGTAAATGAACAAATTAAGAAGAACTTGGAAGACACAGAGATGTGGTTCCTGAGACGAATGCCTGAAAGAGGCTAATGAAACTAGAACATTATATACAACAATAAGAAAGAGACAAACAGCTTTCTTTGGTCATGTGATGAGTAGAGAGGCATTGGAGAACATCGTGACAACTGGAAATATGAAAGAGAAGAGAAACAGGCTGACCAAGAGAAATGATGCTGGATGGATTGAGACGATAGCACAGAGGAATATCTTCAGTAATTGATCCAGAACACCAAATATCGAGATATATGGAGAGACATGAACGCCTACGCCAGCTGGCATGGCACTTGATGATGATGATGATACATTTACCAACACACACAAGAATTATTAACATTGCAGTTAGTTAGTTTACATGTAAATGTTGCATTCAATGTTGAATATCATCAGCAGAGTTGATCTAGAACACCAAAGGCTGAGATATGTGGAGAGACATGAAAGCCCATGCCAGCTGGCAAGGCACTTGATGATGAAGATATGTGTACCCACACACACATGATTGACTAACATTACAATTAAAATCAAATTACAGAAGTTATATAGTTAAATCCAAAGAAATACAATGGTATCTTACCTGTTCATACATCTAAATTCACAATAGCTGCACAGGTACGAATCTGTGGGTTCCTTGAATTCATCTTTCCAATGTAGGCACTTTCCAGAGTTTGAATACACGAAGCCTGATTTTCTTTCAGTCAGCCGAACATCTTGTCTGGGGTGATCACTGTTGTAGTGTTTCTCAATGTCCCTCACACATTTCAGAATCCTGCTGCACTCTGTACACCTAAAAGGGTAGTCATGCTGACTGAATGACATCGTGTTTGTGGTAGGAGCATTCTCAAACTTGGACTCAGATTTAGCTTCATTTTGCATAGGTAGGTTGTTCGAATGAGCAGTTCTCACGTCTTTGTTTTGATTGATTTTTGCTGCAGTTTTTACTTCCAGCTGACCTGCCGCCCAAGTCCCACAGTGTTTCTGATGATGTGTCTTTGGGGTCACAAATGCTGATGCAACCGTCGTTGTGTGAGGCAACAACACAGTATCAGACACACATGATGCAGTCTCTGAACATATTTCTGACAATGTTTCATGAATATTTCCAAGTCTATTACTTGATTCTTGCTTGTCAGAAACATCAAATGAGTTTAATTCCTGCTGTTTAACTGTACCTGAAGATGGAACACTTGTTGCTGAATTAAGGCTGACATTTATATCAGTATGGTTAGATGTGGCTGCAGAACTGTTATCTTGTCTAACAGTATCTGGAGAAGACACTGGTCCCAAAGGTCTAATTTTAGAACACACATTTTGTGCAGAAGAATGCCGACCCGATTCCAGATCTTCTGTCACTTTATTCCTCCTGGTGTTATTTTCTGTAGATCGAGGAGAAAGTAATAAAGTTGCATTGGATGCAACAGTTTTCTTTGTATGCAGACATACAGGGGGAGGAGTTCTATGGGTATAATCAACTGTTTTTGCAAATGTACTGCTCATTGTCATTTTAAACAAATTTGTTTCAATTGCTGCTGACAGAGAATCACCATTAGAGATGGCAGCTGTCTTTGAAGTGACAGTCGGCTTTTCTGCAGAACTGACTTCATGTTCAGGCACTGGAGAAATGTCCTTAGAAATCTGCTCCAGAATGTTTTCAGACTTGGAATGTGATAACTTACATTGTGGCGTCTTTAATCCTTGGGAAGTTGTTGGATGACTGTCATCATTATCTGTAGATGTCCTCTCAGTTTTAGAATCCCAGAGAGGCTGATTCTGCTTGTTGTTAGTCACATTTACATCACAACTCTTTACAGGAGCATGTCCTTTCATTTTTAATACTTTCAACTGACTGCTGGCTTTAACCTTGAATGTTTTAACATCATCTATTATTGAGGGCTGACTTCGCTTCTTTCGCATGGCAGGAGTTTGTGAAGTCACATCTTTACACTCTGCGCCTTGTCCATTATAGGGAATGTCAACACGTTTGAAGAGCAGGTCCAATGCAATTGTATCATCCATAACGCTGGGTTTCTTGCTTCGATGCAAAAATTTAATGTGTTTATACAAACATGCAAGAGTAGTATATGGAGCTTTACAGTATCCACAGCTGTAATATGGATGTTTACTCTTAATGTGTGCTTTCATCTGTTCATGATTCCATTTACGTGTAAAAGTACATTTTGGACGTATACATTTGTAAATTCCAATATCCCACTCCTTGTGAATGTTATGGGAACTTTCAGAATTAACTTCTGATTTATTCACTGTAGCACGATATCCAATGCTTGTTTCTGAATGAATTCCAGTGTGTTGGGGAGTAGTGATTCCATCATGCACACATGACATGGTCACGTCATTGTTTTGAACTTCTTGTAAAGACAGAGTGGCATCTTGCCACCTTTGTGATTGTCCTGCTGCATTTTGCAAACTTCTGGAACGAATTCTACAAACCCGGGCAGACTTATTTTGAGGATGCCGAGACTTTACATGTTGTTTCCATTTTGTATAAGCATGCACACATGACATGGTTACGACATTGTTTTGAACTTCTTGTAAAGACAGAGTGGCATCTTGCCACCTTTCTGATTGTCCTGCTGCATTTTGCAAACTTCTGGAACGAATTCTACAAACCCGGGCAGACTTACTTTGAGGATGCCGAGACTTTACATGTTGTTTCCGTTTTGTATAAGCATGCACACATGACATAGTCACGTCATTGTTTTGAACTTCTTGTAAAGACAGAGTGGCACCTTGCCACCTTTCTGATTGTCCTGCTGCATTTTGCAAACTTCTGGAACGAATTCTACAAACCCGGGCAGACTTATTTTGAGGATGCCGAGACTTTACATGTTGTTTCCGTTTTGTATAAGACCGGGAAGTAACAAATGGGCAGGCAGAACATCGGAAGCGAGCTGAATCTGGTTTAGCCACATCAGCACTCTGAATATCTTTTGCCGACTGACTAACAGCTACAGCTCTATCCAGATTTTTGATTGTGTCCTTTGGCTTCTTGTGCTTTTTAGAATTAATTCTCAATAGTTTAGAAGTAATGACTCCCTCATCTTGCCCAGCTTCTGACTTTCTCTTACAGTGTGCATCAAGCATTTCTCTATTCGATCTGGTGAAATCACAAGGACTGTTCTTGCTTTCAGACAAAACTATGCTACCATTGTCAGCAGCAGTCTCTAGATCAGATTTTAGTGCAGGATTAGTCTTTGATATTTCTGGACTCACGCATGTTTCAGAATGGCCAGACAGAACATCCGGTTTAATAGTGCTGCTTTCTGGTGGATCTACTTTAGATCTTGTTATAAGATTACCGCAGACATGTTCTAGCCTGTTAATCTTGCCACTATTTTCTGAAATTAATGAGGCTGTCCGTTTCAGTGCTCTAAGAACATTTTCTATTGCCTTCTCAGACAATGACTTGCTATCTTTTGAATGCACTGCGTCTACAGTTTTAGAATTCACATGCTCTGTGGTGTTATTTGGGTGTGAACTTCCTTCACCTTGCCCAGCTTCTGATTCTCTCTTACAGTGTGCATCAAGCATTTCTCTATTCGATCTGGTGAAATCACGAGCAGTGTTCTTGCTTTCAGACAAACCTATGCTACCATTGTCAGCAGCAGTCTCTAGATCAGATTTTAGTGCAGGATTAGTCTTTGATATTTCTGGACCCATGCATGTTTTAGAATGGCTTGACAAAACATCTGGCTTAATAGTGCTGCTTTCTGGTGGATCTACTTTAGATCTTGTTATAAGATTACCGCAGACATGTTCTAGCCTGTTAATCTTGCCACTATTTTCTGAAATTAATGAGGCTGTCCGTTTCAGTGCTCGAAGAACATTTTCTATTGCCTTCTTTGACAATGACCTGCTATCTTTTGAATGCACTGCGTCTGGATTATTAGAGTTCACATGCTCTGTAGTGTTGTCTGGTTGTGAACTTTCTTCTGTCACTAATCTGCACTTATCACACTTACCAGTATAAGCTATATTTAGTAACTTATCTTGTGGTTGCACATTGTGATCACCATCAGTAAAACAAGAAATCAAAGTATCACAGTTACACCTGAAAAGTGAATTGCTTAAATCCTGTTCAGTGGAAACCTTGTCTGACAAACCATTTGTTTCAGTATGAGAACTATCATTGTGTTCAGTTATATTTGAAGCAACTGAGGTCTGGTCTACCGAAGCAGTGTTATTAATTTCCTCCATGAAGATGTCGCTTTGTGAAGGTTCACGGGTTTCTCTGCTATCTATACATGCTGAGGTTTCATTACTGGCATAAAGCTGACCATCTTTTGTACTGACAAGGCTGTTCCTGTTATGATGTATTTTATCATATGATCCATCCTTTTTTGTTTCTTGCTTTTCTGCCTGGATATCTTGCATCAAATTTGAGCTTGTCTTATCTATATTAAGATACAATAAATCGTGTCCACAAGACATGTCATCTTCTAAAATATCATCATTTCCAGCAAAGTCACCGACAGACTCTTGGAATGTACATGCTGGGTCTTTACTGGAGCTGAAATCAATATCATGGCAGCTGTCATGATCGGGGCCCAAGCTGTTAGTGGCAGGGTTTGCAATGTCACCAGAGTCACGTGATACTGTTTTAAGCACACTGCTCATATTTGGTGTACAATGACTTCTTTTATTAATACATGGCTCTTCCAAAAGATCATTTATTTTTGTTTCTGAATCACAAGCGCTCTCAAAATTCTGGTTTATCACAGATGCACCTTTCACAGTTTGTTGGACAACTGAACGCTCAGTTGGTTTTTGTCTGTTCTCAAGCTGTAAGCTTAATATGGATTCAGCTGTAATACTTGGAACAAAAACAAAAGAATCAGTTCTAGCAGCTTCATTTGAATGGTGGATGTTATATGATGACAATACATCTGTTTGCTGGTGTGCTTTAATGTTATTTCCCCCAACAGTAGAAGTATGAGATGACAAGAACACTGTTCGTGAAGTACTCTTTCCATTCACTGCAGCAGAAGCAGCCTGGTCTCCACCATCCTTAACCACTTTTGAAATCACATGTTCTATATCATGTTGAATACCAGACCTAATGTTGTTTTCCAGCACAACAGACGAATGTCTACTTTCCTGTCTATTGTCAATATCTGCTCCAATATCTTCTACAGGTAAACAAGCGCTCTCTGTGTATTCCAGCTTATTCTGTTCTGATACACACAAGAAGGTCCTTGTTTCAGCCGTGTCTAAATTGAAATTAGCAGCTGAAGTGCTAGCCAAATCTGACACCCTTGTGACTGGCAAAGATAAGGCTGTTGATGTGATATTAAAATAATCTTTAGAGCTATCACTACAATCACTGGCCTGTGGCAGTTTGCAACTTACTGCATCACTACTGCTAACAGATGTTACATCACAGCCATCTTGACTTTCAACAGATGTAGCTTGGTCTAGAACTGAACTAGCATCAATATTTCCAACAACTGAAAGGGAAGTGTGTTTAACTCTGGACTGACTTATTTCACTGACGGCTTCTGCTTGTCCAACAACAGAAAATTCTGCTTTTTCATTTAAACAATGATCATTTAGTGGTACATTCATATTGTATGGCAAGGTGCTGATATTTTCACTCACTGTCTGACCAAAATTGTTATGATTGGATGATTGCACTCCTAATGATATCTCGGCTACAACTTCCTGACGGCATTGATCTTCATAGTCCAATATTGTGTTTGTAGGAGTGTCTTCAGCATGTGACAAGGCAGACTTGACACTGTTGCTGCTATCAACAGATGTAGTGGTTTTAAAAACTTGTTGAACATCTTCCATATTACCACTATTTTCAATTTGCATCAGTCCATAATTGCCACCCATAGAAGACTTAATAGCAGTTAAATCTGAGACAATTTCTCTGAATTCATTATTTCCATGACATGAAACAGTCCTCGTTAATCCATGTAGATCTACATCAATGCTGCCTCTTCTTTCATTGATAGTGGTGGCGTACGTTCCAGAGTCACACTGCTGTGCTACACTGTTTCCCCTCATTTCATTTCTATTTGGTCCTGTAATTGCAACTGCACCTTGTTCAGCCTTTCCAGCATTCAAAGGAACATCTGATATCAAACTTCTCATAGCTGCAGATGTCTTCACTAAATCTAATAAGTTGGGAATTTTATAAATGTGCTCACGTGTAGTTTGAGCTTCGATACCATCAGCCATATCTCTCCCCTCATGATGAGAATGTGTCTCAGTTAACTCAACATCTCTGCTGCGTACTTCAGAATTTTCAGTTACATGGCTGGCTTCAGTTTCTATCTCGTCCAAGACATCTGCAGTTGCCCCAGACGTAGCGTGAGATTCATGATGTGTGCCCTCACACAGATAATCTGATGTTTCTGCATCTCTCTCAACATTTGACAGGCCTGGAATGTCTTCCCATGAAGACTGCTGTGGTACATTACTGTGCATTTTGCGTTCATAACACAGAAGTTTTTGCTTTATGCAGTTCATTCTCGGTAAGTCTACATGTTCTTCTGCCATATGCTTCTTCCACGAAAAAATATTCAGAAAAAAAGATGCACAGTGTTTACACTCAATTACTTTCAAAAGTGATTCATGTAAATGTAATTCAAGTTGGTCCAAATCAGCAAATTCTGACTGACACATATTACATGCAAAATGATAAACAGCATCGATATCACTGTTTGCAGCCAAACTTGACTCCAGCATCCTGATGATACATTTCATGTCGTTGTTTTTAAATCGAGCCACTTTGTCTGAATTCTCAAGCAATGAGCAAGAAAATGTTTTACTATCATCACTTGCTAAGTGGTCCTCCATATGCTGTATTAAATGTTTGCTAGACCGACATCTAAATCCACAATGAATACAGGGTAAATTTTGTTCCAAGGTGTGAACTCGTTGGACATGAACTTCTAATTCCACTGCTGTGGGAAATGAGATGACACAAATCCCACATCCATAAAAACACCGCAGAGAAATATCATCATCATCACCCATTCCAATACTTTCAGCTGAATGCCTCTCTGTCCATGTTCTAGGATTTGTGGCAATACTCTGTGTTATAGAACTTGTGACAGCAGTTTTGGCTACCGACAATGGAGTAATGATAAAACTGTTATGAGAATTATCTATTCTCTCAGGTGACAGTCTCTCTAGGTATGTTATAGAATTCACAGTAGCCATTTCTGCTGCCAACATTGGAGTTACTGTAAGACTATTATGTGACTTTTCACGCTGTGTTGATTTCTTTGACAAATGTAGAGGCAATTCATCTGAATAAGGATTATCAGCTAAACTATAATTAATACTTCCTGTCCCACAATTATGATAATTTACACCACCGCGATCATCATCTGATATGTCTTCATATGTATTTTTGTTATTACTCTCTTCATTAACTGAGTTGGAAGCTACTGAACTACTTAGATCAATGGTTGTTATGTTCTGCAAATTCTCATCATTAAAATTCAGATCATCTCTTAATTCAGAGGCAGAACAAACATTCTCACTGTCTGCTCGTTGCTTCCAAATTTGTATGGCAGATTCGTGCACATATTGTGCACCTTTCTCCAATTCATTACCTGACGTCAATGCAAAGTCAATGTTTTGCTGAGTTTCTATCATGTGCCTATGTTGATCTGGAATTAGAGTTGTTGGTGGAGAACTTTCACTTTCTGTTGGCAAAATCTGTTCACATTCATGTGGTGCACTGCTTGGTCGTACTGGCACTGTTAAAGATGGGCTTTCACTCATATTTATCTGTTTCACAGTTTCAACCGTGGAAGGTACTGGAGCTGAGCTGCTGCTTTCAGATAAAATGTTCTGAACATCCTCATTCTCAATTTCTATGGTGGATTTTGGTGTAAAGTAACTCCTAATTTTATCGGGCATTGGTTCTTGGGATTTATCATAGATTGTCTTTACAATAGCCTCTAAGCGAGCACAGTATGGAGAATATCCTGTAGGACAGCAACAAAAATCTGCCCCATGAGTGTGCTTTTTCCAAATATGTTTAAAAAATGAATCATAGTCTGCTAACCATTTCATACGACAGACCAGGCATAAAAAATATCCTTTAATAACATGCAGGAATGATAAGTTACTTGACCCCTCAGTTTTAAATTGATGTTCAGTGGTGGTACTCCCAGTTTCTGGTAAAGAAGATTCAGTGCTAGCAACAGTGTCTGTGGCATTATCTTGCACAAATTGTTGAAAATCACCTTGACAAGCTGATAAGCTGATTATGTTTTCATTACAAATTTGTAAGAGAGTGTCAGTATCCCCATCTGTAGAATCTTCACTTTTAATAACGGCTGCTGGACTGTGTTCATGAATAACTTCTGTAGCTAAACTTGAAGCCTCTTGGTTTATTTGCAAACTACCGTTCCCAGCAAAGTCACCATTCACATTATCACTTTCAACACCAGATTTAATCTCTGTAGGAAACTGCTGAATGCTGACTGTATAAATATTTCCTGCATCAGTTTCAGCATGTCTCTGGCAATTTAAAGGCATATCAGCGGACTTCAATGGGCTATTTCCTTTAATGCTAGCTATAACAGCTGGTGCAAGTGGCTGGTTCATAGGGGAGGGAGATACTGTTTGTACTAGATGGTTCCCTGTTGTGTGAGTATTTGATGTGACAGCCGAGGATGGAGATATATTGTTCATAAGACTGGGTATTGAAGTGGATGCCATTTGGTTGCCTGATGTATGTTTTACTGAAGGAGATGAAAGACATATTTGATTCAAATTAAAAACAGGTTGTACAGTTAATGCAGGTGCATTTTTCACATGATTTACAGAAGTGGTTGACACATTTGTCACAATGTGGACCCCCCTTGTGTTAACATTTTGGGCTACACTGGGAGCAGCCGAGTGGAGAGAATGAGTCACAAGATTGGGCAATGTAGTTGCTGGCCTCTGGATACCACCTCTTTGAGCACTGAATCTTTGAATAAACATTGGAACTACAATCCGCGCTGGAAGTCTCTGTGCAAATTTATGTCTCCAAGAGGTGTCCGAGGCTGGAGCACAAACATTTTGTGATAAGCAGCTTGGGGCTTGTGTCTGAAGGACATTGGTTGATGTTGTTGGCACAAATCCAGTTTGTGGTTGTGTTGCTAATACAACAAAATATTGTCTTTGTTCAGCTGGAAGCTGTGGTCTTGCAGAAGTTATAACAGTATTAGAATTTAGTTGGCTGGCTAGATGAGGATGTGCTCCCAAGGAAACTGGTGAGATGGCTGTAGGAAGTCTGTTATGAATTGTTGATGCTGACTCTAGACTGCTAAGATGTGAATAACTTGCCATTGTTGCTTTGATTATTTTATGTTATGGTCATGGCACTATTGTCAAATTCTGTGTGGTAGTTTTGCTAATAATGACTTGGGCAGTATCACTCTTTAGAACTAGCAATACCTGAAAGTGAAATAAGTTAATCAATAAAGACAGTATTATATGCAGTGTACACAATAGGTTGTCTAGTTCAGATAACTTACACAAATTATCATGATTAAAAAGATAACACTATCAACACCAGAATGAAAATATATTCATAACATTCCAGAATATTAATTGATTCATCATCATCATCAAGCCGGCTGGCATTGGCGTTCATGGCTCTCCATAGATCTCAGTCTGTGGTTTTCTGGATCAACTCTGCTGCTGATATTCCTCCATGCCACCGTCTCAATCCATCCAGCATCATTTCTCTCGGTCTGCCTCTGCCTCTCTTCCTCTCGATCTTGTCACAATGTTCTCCAATGCCTCTCTTCTCATCACATGACCGAAGAAAGATGTTTGTCTCTGTCTTATTGTTGTATATAATGTTCTATTAGTTGATTAGTGGGCCAATTCACTTATGAATCAAAGCCTGTGGCAGCTGAATATAAGTGCTGGTGGTGAGTGGTTCAGATAAAACTTAAAACATTCAGATTTATAAATTGAGTCTCCGGTGAATGGCTTGTGGAGATGAATCTCTGAAAGAATCAACCCCAGAAGTCATGAAACTCTATGAGACTAAATATTAGACTAACTCTAATAGATAGTCACTCTGGGAGACTAAATATTAGACTAACTCTAATAGTCACTCTGATGATCGTGTGAGATGGTGAACCGTGACCGTTCACGCTTATCAGCATGGCACATGACGATGATGATTGGTTAGTCTTCTCACTAGTTATAGTTGATGAATATGGCTGGCAAAAATAAAAAAGAGGAGATTATGTTAGGTTCCTTTGGAATCAGCTACATCCCTTGGGTAGCAAGGCAGGACGATCAGACTTTAATCTGTAAAAGCTGAATATACAGACAGCCAGGGACCTTATCCAGGCAAAACCCTTGCTATGATGTAATGAAGTTCCCCCAGTGGTCCATTGTATCAACAGGGCAACACAAACAGAATCACAGATCGCCTACTCAACTTAACTAATGTAAACGATAAGCTGATACTCTGCAAGAATGCGAGGAATTCTACAAAGAAATCCATGACGTGCTAAATAAAATAGAGAAGCAGGACAACATCATAGTTATGGAATGAACTTCAATGCAAGACTAGGACACAACAGAGCGGGCATAGAAAAACATCTTGGAGCATTTGGAGTCCAACATAATGAAAGAAATTATAACGTAAATAGACTGACAGAGCTATGCAGCCAACACAACCTCTATATAACAAACACTCTATAAACACAAAGACTCACAAATATATACCTGATATAAATGGAATGATCTAGATACCAAAAGCCAAACTGATTTTATATTATATTAAACAAGAAATAACAGAAAGAGAAATATATTAGATACAAGGGCAGTGCCCAACTTAAGTATAAACACAGACCACAAAGCAGTTGTTGCCACAATAAGAACCAACAGAAAAAGAAAGCAAAGACCAGGAAAAATCATGCCATGCGAATCAGTAAATTTAAAAAAGCTCAAAGATGAGGCTGTGAGGAAAAATTATGAGAAAGAACTAACTGAAATCTTTGTAAAATTACCTATAGAAAGAAAAACAGTGGAAGAAGAATGAGATGTTCAAATCAAGTATTTTAAATACTGCAAAAATAACATGTGAATCCACACACAAAATGCAAAACATGGATAAAGAAAATAACAAGTTGGTGGAACGCAGAGGTAAAGAAAGCTGTAAAAGACAAAAAGGAAAAATATAAAAAGTGCTTGAAGAGCAAACAGGAACGTGATTACATAGAATATAGAATAGCGAGAAGACATAAGAATAGAATAGTAAAGAGAGAAAAACACAAAGACTGGGAGGAGTATGTAGAAACCCTAAACAAAACCTACAAGGAGGCAACTAGAAACTTCTACAAAAAAATATGTGCAATGCGAACCAGAGGAGAACCCTTTGACCCAACTGAAATAATTAACAGCGAAAATGGAGGACCAATAAGTGAACAAAAACAAATCCTAATAAAATGGAAGCAGTATTTCGAACAACTTCTCAACATCCCATCAGATGTCACAGAAATTCAAGAAACCGACACAGATGACACAGAAGAACTAGAACCAGACATACTTAAAGAAGAAATGATAGAAGCTGTCAGATTAACCCCATTGAACACATCACCGGAACAAGATGAAATACCAAATGAACTAATTAAAGCAGCAAGAGAAGCAGGAATAGCATGGCTACATAGACTATTCAACCATGTTTGGGTAGAACAACAGACACCACAAGATTGGTGAAACGCCATAATTATCCCAATTTGGAAAAACAAAGGCAGATAAAGAGACTGCACACAATACAGAGGCATTTCCCTTTTGAGTCAAACTGGGAAAATGTTTTGCAAAATTCTTGAGAAAAGATTACGAACTACTATAGAACCCCAGCTAAGCAAAACACAACTTGGATTTAGGAAAAACGAAGGATGCACAGATGCCATTTTTGCTCTTAGACAACTTATAGAAAAATCAACTGAATTTAATAAAACACTCTACTTAGCCTTTGTCGACCAAGAAAAGGCATTTGATAGAGTAGTTAGAAACTAGCTGTGGGAGATCATTAAACAAAATGGAGTCAGTACACATCTAACAAACCTATGTAAAAGCTTATACAACAACATTGAATGCATAGTGAGAGCAACTGGAGGACTCTCAGAACCCTTCACCATAAGATCCGGAGTATGATAAGGTTGTATCCTGTCCCCTCTCTTGTTCATCACCTATATAGACAACATATGTAAAGAAATCAGCCAAACAGAGACTGCAAGAACGCCGCATGACGAGAACACAGAAGAATAGCCATCTGCAAATCTAACCATTAGAGAACTCCTGTTTGCGGATGACCAAGTGCTAATAGCAAAATCAGAAGATGAATTACAAGACCACACGAATAGTCTAAACGAAATGTGTAGGGAACATTGGCACTTGGCCATCTTGACAGACGATAGTTTGTTACATTGTACTTCAAAAAAAAAGGCTTAATAACTACAACGAATGGCGGTGGCGAATGTTACTATTAAGGCCAATTTGCGCTGTATATGTTTGTCCACAGTGGATGCATGTGAACACATGGTCATTTTCACCATCATGCACCATCTTACGTCTTACATGCTTGGTGTGTGACTTATCTGCAATAATGTTCTCCTTTGTCTTTATTCCATTTCTGATATTTGCTCTCCATGCAACACTTCAGCTGCGACTTGCTCCCAATGTGCATTATCAATGCCTGTATCAATCATGTACCGCTTACACACATCTTTGTATCGTAGTAGAGGCCGACTATGAGATCTTTTACCCACCTGTAATTCAGCAAAAAAGATGTCCTTTGGTATTCTACCATCATCCATCCTCCTAACATGTCCTATCCATCCACGTCTATGAAGACTGAGCATGGATTACACCATCACACAACCTGATCTTTCCAATTTGTGATTTTGTCTTGCCACTTAATACCAAATATTCTTCACAGACATAGACAGCATATGAAAGCTGTTTAAACATTTATCTTGATGTGAGTAAGTCGTCCAGGTTTCACTGCCATAAAGAAGAGTACTAAGGACACAGGCTTGATAGATAAGGACTTTTGTTTTGGAAGTAAGCTTCCTGTTCTCCCAGACTCTTTTTGTTAACCTGTTCATTGTTGTTGCTGCCTTACCAATCCTAATGTTGATTCCCTGATCTAGGGATAATTTGCTATTTACCACTGATCCTAGATATGTAAAATGGTCTACTACCCCTAGTTTGGCGTCATCAATAAAGATTGATGGTACCCCATGTGCACCTTGTGACATAATCTGTGTCTTCTTTTTGCTAATTGTTAAACCAAATTCAGAACAAGCGTTGGAGAATGCAGATAGTAGACATAATTCTTCCCCAGAGTGGGTCGTAATTGCAGCATCATCTGCAAAAAGCAACTCTCTGATCAATACCCTCCTAATTTTGATCTTGGCCGTCAATCTCTGAGCATTGTAGAGGCCGCCATCTGAGCGTGAGTGAATGTATATACCACCATCCTGATCACAAAAAGCATATTTCAGTAAAAGTGAAAAGTATATTCCAAAGAGGGTGGGAGCTAGTACACAACCTTGCTTAACTCCACTCTTGATTTCAAACTCTTCTGAAGTTGCACCATCAAACGTGATTATACCATTCATGCCTGTGTGGAACGATTCCATAATAGACAGAAGAGTTAGTGGGTAGCCAATCTTCTTTAGTGCCTGAACAGACCCTCACCAAATCAAATGCCTTTGTGAGGTCGATTGATTGATTGATTGATTGATTTAGGAACTGACATCACAGCATTCAGGACATTCCTATAAGCGCTCCGTCCCCATCCTCAGCAGCCAGCGAAGAGTTCCAACACTAATAGTTCCAGTAGCAATCTGATTATATGTCCGTCTCGCCTTTCCTCCGAGCGCCGATGAAGTGAGGTCGATGAAGGCAATAAACAGTGGCTGATTCTGTTCACGGCATTTTTCTTGCATTTGTCGCAATGAGAATATCATATCAATGGTAGACCAGTTCTGTCAGAAGCCACACTGTGATTTGGGGTAGACTTGATCTCCCAGGACATGAAGTCTGCGCAGAACAATTCTAGCAAATACTTTCCCAACAATACACAGAAGTGAGATACCCCTATAGTTGTTACAGTCGCTCTGATTGCCCTTGTTCTTGTACAATGTTATGATGCTTGAGTCTTTGAAAACCTGTGGGACTTGTCCTTCTCGCCAGCATAGCTCTATTAGCTGGTGGATCTGTAGAGTGAGTGTGTCTTGCCCATTCCTGATAACCTCTATTGGAATCCAATCCTTACCTGGAGCCTTGCCAGATGCAAGTTCATTTATAGCACGCTTAACTTCTGTTATGGTGGGAAGTGTTTCCAGGTGGTCAAGAGTTGGTAGAGCCTCTATGGCGTTGAGGGCATCATCCGCTAGTTTGGTCTCACTTGAGTAAAGCTCCAAATAGTGCTCTACCCATCTGTCAATCTGCTGTTTCTTATCAGTGATGATTTCTCCAGTCAAGGTTTTCAGAGTTGCACTTCTTTTGATCATTGGGCCACAGGCTTTCTTTATCCCTTCATACATGCTTCTGATGTTTCCCTTATCACTTGCATTTTGAATGGACTCACATAACTTCATCCAATAGTCATTTGCACACTGCCTGGCAGCCTTTTGCACATCCTTCCTAGCTTGCTTCAGCTCACTGAGAGTTTTACGTGTTGTTCTTTCCTTGTTTCTTAAGAGAGCTATCTTCTTTTTATCAATCAAGGGCTGCAGTGTCTGGCTGTTTGCCGCAAACCAGTCCTGCCTCTTATGATCCACAGCCCCATAAACCTCTACCGCTCTTTTATAAAGACTTTCTTTAAGTTTACCCCACTTTTCACTTACTGTACAATTTTCTGATGTATCAATGAAAGCGTCTTGAAGTTGCTGTTGGAACACAAAGCACTTATCAGGATCGTGGGTGTTTATAACATTAATCCTGGGGCTAGATTTGTGTTTAGCCGTGTAGATTCTCTTTGGTCTCATTCTAACTCTTGCAACAACCAAAGAATGATCTGTATCACAGTCAGCACTGTGGTAACTTCGAATTAATGATGTTTGGTTCAGATGTTGTCTCCGTGTGATAATGAAGTCCAGCTGGTGCCAATGGCCGGATCTTGGATGTTTCTATGTGACCTTATGCAGCTCTTTTATTTTAAAGAAGGAGTTTGTAATACATAGGTCATTTCTAGTGCAATGCTCCGGCAGCCTTTGCCCATTTTCATTCATGCGACCGATGTTGTATTTTCCAAGGCAGACTGGCCATGAACTCGAGTCCTTGCCCACATGAGCATTTAAATCACCGAGCATATAAATGTAGTCGGATTTTGCCTTGATCACAGAGTCTAGTTCCTCATAGAACGAATCCTTCACATCATCAGAGGAAGCAAGTGTCGGTGCATATGCAGTGATAATGGTGGCAAAACTAAAAGACGTTGCCAAGCACAGGGATAATAGTCTTTCATTGCCTCCAGCTGGAATTTCAATCATTCCCAGTAGTGAATTCATCACTGCAAAGCCCACACCATGTGCCTTTTTTTTTGCTTGCCCTCTACCCTTCCAAAAAAGGTGTAATTGTTTTCCCTGAGTGACAACTTCCTCAGCGAGGCGAGTCTTCTGCAGGCCAGCAATATCAATGTAAAGATGATTGAGTTCGGCATCAATCACAACCGTTTTTCTCACATCGTCAATATTCGTCAGGTCAGTGGAAAATTCTAGACACATGGTTCTTATGTTCCAGATTGCAAGCCGTAGCTTGAGGTTTCTATTTTTAAATTTATTAGTGCCTGGTGCATTGGTTTCTTCTTCTTCTGCGTTCATCCGGAGTTTTTTTCCGGACGTGATTGCGTTGTGCCTGTTTACAGCAGAGCTGCGTTCTTGCGCCGTTAGGCCGACACATCCGACTTCTGCGGGCATTTGTTGACCGGGTTAACCTTCCCGGGGGTGCATTGGTTTAACAGCCTGCAATTCAGATTTTGTCCTACCCCCAAGCACCCACTGAAGCAGGCAGGCTGTGGCGGATCAGCACCCAAATGGCCGGGGACTGTCCAGCTTAAGGCGGGCGGTAACTGATCATTGACACCTGTGGGTGTCTCCCACCATCAGAGACAACCCGTGGCGCCCCATGTCTACACCAATTGACAAGGACTTATAACTCGTAACTGCTACCTCTCACATTGATTCCGAGGCCGGTTAAGACCAGGAATGGAGTTATACCTCTCCATAGCACAAAGCCGTTGCTAAAATATAGAGACCATGTGTTGCCCATGCAGCATGATCCCTCTCTCGGCCTGCCTAGTTCACTCCAGAGGAATGGTAACACCAATAAATCTGGAACAAGACAAGCTGCAGTAGCTGTCGGATCAGCAAAGCAATGCTCAACTGTCCACCTGTTGGAGCTTCGATCCTAGACAAGCTGCCAACCAAGGCTTAGGGCCTGGTCTGTCCTGCCATGACATTTTGTCTTTAGGCTGCATTTCCTCGCACCCTCCCAATTGTGCTCTTCCACCCAAAGCCGTTGGCGCAATGAGGGAAACAAGTAAAGAGATTCAAGTACCTAGGAAGTAAAATATCAAATGGCAAATCAGAAGACAAGATCGAAAATAGATGCAATAAGGCAAACTAACTCATTGGACAATTGGCACCAATACTAAAGAACAAACATGTATCAATAGTTACTAAGAAAGCACTTTACAACACAATCTTCCTACCAACTCTATGCTACCAATGCAAACCTGGACAATGACAGAAAAAGAGAAAAGAAAAATCACAGCAACAGAAATGAGATTCCTGAGAAGAATACTCAATGTATCAAGAAGAGATCAGATCAGAAATGAAGAAATCAGGACTAAAGTAGGGGTTATAGCAGCATTATCTCCCAGTATCAGAGAAATATGTGCTTGCTGGCATGGGCATGTGGATGGAAGGTGAGGATAAGTTTAGGTCTCGAGGCCCTGTTTTCTTGACAAAGGACATTTCATGCGAGACTTGTGTTATGTGATAGAAAGCTGTAGACAGAATGTGTTCTGGGTAAGCCCGTCTGCGGAAAAAATCTTGCATTTCTGTCAGGATGACAATGACTTCTTAGTGAAGGATCATCAATTTTGAAGAATGCTTTTAACCATATGAAAACTAGTAAGACCCCCAGTTCAGACAACATCTAAACAGAAATTATCAATGCCTTAGAAGAATACGGAATAGACCAAGCCACCAGACTGTTGAACTGAAGATATGATACTGGAGTTATACCTCCTGAATTATGTAATTCTATATTTACTGCGCCGGTCTCTCTGGCCGAGGGGTTACACCACTTTCTCAGTAATCACGTTTATCGTAGCGGGCAAGAACTAGGAGCGGTTCATCCCCCGCTGGTGACTTGTGGGATAATTGAGCCGGCCGCTCAGAAAGCAATGGCAAACTACTGAGTGTAATCTTGCCAAGAAATCAACAGACAGCTGAAATATGCTGCTGTTGACAGCGATGTCCTGTAAAAAGGATATGTGAATGCGAATTAAATTTTTAATGCAATCCCAAAGAGCAATCACGAGCATTGGAATGTGACATTGAACAATTAGTATAATCAGCCACATCACAAAGATTTTGCTAAGAACTATCATGCAAAGAGTTAGGGAGAAAATACAACCTGAAATATGAGAAGAACAATGTGGGTTTGTAAAAGGCTATTGTACAGTAAATTCTGTGTATATGCTCAGAACATAAATTAAATGTTCTATATAAGTAAACAAAGATCTACACCTTTGCTTTATTGACTACACAGGGACATGTAAACAAGATAAAGATGCTTGGAGATCTACAAATTGATGAGGCAGACCTTAGACTTGTAAAAATATATATTGGAAACAACAAGCTGCCAAAAGGATTGATAATGAAGTATGTCAATATCAACTTAATAAGAGAGGTGTAAGACAGGGGCATGTAATGTCTCCAGACCTTTTTTCCCTTACAATGAATATATTTTCAGAAATGTAGAAGATATGAAAGGAATCATCAATGGGGGATGTAACATCAATAACATTAGATATGCAGATGATACAGTATTGATTTCAGATAATAAACAGGATCTGAAACACTTAATAGATGCGGTTGTTGCACACAGTGAATAACTAGGGTTAGAATTAAATTGTAAGTAGACATATATTATGGTCGTCTCTAGGAGGAAGGAAATATCACAATGTAATATACAAGTAAATGAGAATATTCTTAAACAAATTAATTAGTACAATTATCTTGGAACAATCATAAGATCTGTTGTGAGATGCCTTGAAAAGATTAGAAAAAGAATCGCCATGGCGAATGTAGCCTTTTGCAAGATGGAAAACATACTGACCAATAAAAAGATGTCAATTGCAATGAGAAAAAAAGTATTGAGGTGCTACATAGAACCTGTACTTTTGTACGGATGTGACGTGGTAGACAATGAGCAGACAAACTGAAAAACATCTGAAGGTTGTAAAAATGTGGTTTCTGAGGAAAATGCAAATACAATGGAAAGACACCTTTTTGGTCATGTTAAGAAATAAATTGGAGAACTTGATTACGACTGGCAAGATCGAGTGGATGAGAATAAGGGGAAGGCAGAGAAGTAAATACATGGATGGCTTGGCCACGTGGTATAGTCGAGACAAGAACACTGAGCTGATCCACAACTCTGGTGATTGAGTGAGATGGCGAATCATGACCACCCACGCTTATCGGCATGGTATGATGGACGGATGAACACATCTTAATTTATTATGGATGACAATACACAGATTTTGACAATGAGTAGGGGATAGAAAATGAACGGTTACTATGGGATACTCACACATCATCACTTTGCTCATCAATGATTTAGTGAAACATTGCTCATCCATCATTTGAAAACAAAACCTGACGAGCATGAGAAATGGCCAGTTACTTGAATGTGTGCAGGGGTGGCAACTAAAGATCTCAGTAAGCAAAACAACTAGCAGATGTGGAAGTCCAGCGTAGGATGCAGTCAAGGTAAATCTTGGACTAACAAAGAAAATATGTTAATGAGTAAATTAACCAAGGAAAGTTCCACAACGGTCTAGCGAAGTTTTGGTGGACTGCACAGATTAACTTATTAAAGATTAATTACACTACGTTTTGAACTTGGCAGCCAGCGTTTAGGTCTCCATACAGTGGATACCATCTCACTGGGGAGTACCCGGAAAAGAAAGAGCTGACTGATTAGCTAAGGAAGAAGCAAGAGAAGAACAACCTGATGTGCCTGTTACATACCACCTAAAGAAAAGTGATCAAGTCAGTCAGAAAGGAACCAAAACCTGCTAAAAACGACTACCACATTACGGACAGACCAGAACAAGTCATTATTCTGCGCTTCAGAACAGGACACAATAGAATACACAACCACATGTATACAAAATTCAAGATTGGTGAATCAGCCATGTTCACATGGACTGGCGCCGCAGACAGCAGGGCACATACTCCAAGACTGCCCAAATTATAACATGTCTAGGCAAACCTTCTGGACTAGAGAAACGACAGTGGAAGATAAACTCTATGGACTACTGAGTGAACTAAGAAAGACAGTTAAATTCAAAGAAGAGATAACATTGCAGCTATAGACATATTTCAAGTGAATGAAAGAAGAATAAACTTTAATTCAGTTCACAGGGAGCCTAACTCACTGTTCGGGTATATAGCAGGACACGCAGGTTTGAGGGAAGGAGAACTTGAGGAGGTCTAGGGAAGAGTTGGCACATCATGAAAAGTGAGGAATTGGCATTCTAGTGAAGATAGGTCATACAGACGAGGCACAATTCAGTCCCTGTAGCTAGTTACCCGTTGGACTAGGTGAGTCTGGCGTAACAGATTATTTCTCAACAACCTAAAACACCTAAAATGCAGTGTTACCGTTAGCTCTAGGTGAAGTATGTCTGTTGGGTATTGATTGTTTCAGTGAGAGTGCAGCTTATCATCAGTGTTTGTCTATAAATAGCAAATATACCTTTTCAAAATGGAGTTCTCAAGTGAGTACCTGTTATAGGACATCAGCATGGCTGAATGAATAAGAGTGCTCGTATTTAAACATCCGGTGTGCTGATACTGAGGTAGCGGGTTCAACCCCTACACAGGTCAGTTGGATTAAATGACTTCTCATACTTTACTTGGTGATGTAAATTACAAGTACCTCTGAAGTTGGATTGGGTTCACCTGATGGCAAGGATCACTGGTAATAGAGAAAATTGCTTCACGCGCAAAAATCAGCACAGTGCACTAGAAGTAGTAGCACGTGTATGTTTAAAGCGAGCGAGTTATTGATCAGTAGTCCTACATATCATACCATAACCATTCCCCCGATGTGTCTCCACCTTGCCGCGGTGGGGGAGCTTGAGTGTCCCACCGACCCCAAGCGCTGTGACAATGGATATAAACTACATATTGGACAGCTCTTGGGATAGGGACCAGACTAAGAGAGACACAACCTGCTGCTCTGCAGGTAGACTGAGGATAGCAGTCAGATTTTAAACTCAAGCGCACGAAGCCACAAACTTGGTCCAGACACTTACACAAAGGCCTCCATCTGAGAGATGTAGCTGAACGCCTCTAAGCTACTACCCTTGGATGAGTGAGCCGGGCCGAAAACTCACCTACCAAAATATGGAGGTGAGGTACTGAGCACGCTACATGCCCAGTTCTGATACTTGTTCGAAGGCTCTCAGCTGGGGGATATGAGGGATTCCCGGATGAGAGGGCCTGGACGTTTCTCGTTCACTGCTGCATGGAGGTAAGGTGCTGAGCCGGCAGCACATGTAGCCTACCTCGTGAGCGAGTACTAAAATGCAGAAAGTGTCCCAGTCGAATGAAATGGCTACGAAAACTGTCTTGTTGACAAAAGTAAAAAAAACGTCTCAATAGCACTAAATGGAACGCACGGCTAGCGAATCCATTGCGTGGTCCGAAGTCAAAAGCAAAAGCTTACAGAGTGGATGTCGCCCGCAGTCTGACCGTTCCTGGTGTGCGCTTGAGCGACCAGTGGCAAGTGAGATGCCCAACACATGGAAGTGAGGAACTAAAGCAGCCATGAGCAAGATGTCGCAACTCCTTGGGTGAGCCCAGTCTCAGAGCAATATGTGCCGGATCTGCAATATGAAAGCCTCCTTGGATAGCCTTGGATAGGCCCATGGTCTTCCCTTGAGGGCTGACCGTGATGTCGATAATCATTCTATCTTGACCAGCTGAGATGTGGGCGACATCACAACAATAAGTCTAACGTGCCTCGAAACTCGAGGAAGGCTAACCTCATTAAAAAATGGCCGCCAAAGCCGGAAGTGCCGTCCTACGGGTGGCAAAATAAAAATTGGCACTACGCATTTACGTCCGAGTGAAATGTCTTGTCCGAATGTCTCTTGTGCTAGGAACAGCTCTGACTACCTAGTTTCCGAATGCTGCTCTTGTTCGGAACAGCTCTGACTAGATAGTTTTCTGAATGTCCGTCGTGCCTGGAACAGCTCTGAAAGGCGCAATGACAAGCACATGTCCGTGTCGAAAACTCGCTGAGTGGATACTGTCTACAGACCTGTCTGGTTTGTGCGGGAACGGCCCAGGGCGAACAAAATCCCAATATATTAAAGTGAGGAATTAAAGCAGCCATGAGCAGGACGTGACGATTCCCTCGGTGAGCCCAGTACCAGGGCGATATGTGTCGGCCCTGCAATTATGGAAGCAACCTTGGATGGCGGAAAATGCCATGGACTGTCCCTGCCTTCCTTAAAGGGTTGAACGTTGTCTTCGACCGTTCCAACTTGGCCAGCTGGGTTGTGGATGGTACAGCAAAAGTGGGAGTCTCCCAGGAATGCTACTTGGTCAAAAAAGCATGCTATAGCCGGATGTGTTGGCCTACGGGTTTCGGCCCAAGGGCGCATAACAGACACACCGCAATCACATCTGAAAAAACACTCCGGATGAACGCGAAGAAGAAGAAGTTACCATAACCACAGCCGATCAAGACAGACCTGCCATAGATACAGTTATAGCCATTTCTAAAATGTTATAAAAGTCAGTGACAGTATATGATCAACATTAAAACATGCCATTCAGACATACACATCCAATCATTTCTGCAGTCATACTGAAGGTGTTCCGGGATGAAAATATGTCTACAGAACTCTTGTTAAACCCTCTCTACGCAATGGGAGTATTACCAAGGATCAAGCAGTGCGTTATGTTACACACACTGCCATAGAGTAGAATTGTTCCCTCACATCATTTAATAGTGCAAAATACCACCTAAACTTTGGTTTCAATGACAATATAACCCCTCCTCTGTCCTTCCCTTTTATAATTCATAAAAAATAAGATTCAAATATAAGCAAATATTCTACAAGTAAGGTAAGTAAAGGGAACTTGAAACGCCTTAAGATGTACTGGGCATGCATTTTATGATCTACTGACTACGCCTAATTTCTCTATTGAGTTTATGATTTTCATTTGTTTCTTGAAGGACTTGCTCGTTGGTTTTTCTGTCTGCCCATGGTATTCTTTCCATTTTCTTCAGAAACCACATTTCCACTGTTAGTAGATGTTTTTTAGCTTGTTTGCTAACTGTCCATCTTTCACATCTATAATAGTACAATTAGTAAAAAAAAAAAAACGTTTGTAGCTTATTAACTGTTTTAGTCATTCTCTGTGTTTCTGATCCATTCAGCAGTGCTTCCTCTTCTTCTTTCGTTTGCTTGAAATATGTCTATAGTTGCAATGTTGTCTCTTGTATGAATTTTTTTTTTTTTTAGTTCATTCAGCAGTCCATAGAGTTTATCTGATCTCTTATCGTATCTCTAGACCAGAAGGTTTGCCTAGATAGGTTGTATTTTGGGCAGTCTCGGAGTATGTGATCTGCTGTCTGTGGCGCCAATCCACATGTGCACATGGCTGATTCGCCAATCTTAACTTTTGTACACATGTGGTTGCGTAATCTATTGTGTTCTGTTCTAAGGCGCAGTATAATGACTTGTTCTGGTCTTTCCATAACGTGGTACTCGTCTTGAGCAGGCTTTGATGGCTTTCTGACTGATTTGATCATTCTTTTCTTTTGGTGGTATGTAACGGGCACATTAGGCTGTTCTTCTTTTGCCCCCTAGTTAGCTAATCAACCAGCTCTCTCGTTTCCGGGTACTCCACAGTGGGATGGTGTCCACTGTACGGTGACCTTATGCTGACTGCTAAGTTCAGAAAGTAGTGTCCTTAGTACTGGCAATTTCCCAGACAGGAGCGCCTCGAGTGCTAATTTTGCATCTGTCAATAGCAACTCAGGTTGTGTACCATGGCTGATATTTAGTAATTTCTCTGTTGCTATCTTGATTGCCTCAATTTCAGCATCATAGTTATGGCACTACTTTCCTGTTGGTACTCTGGCCATGTCCCTAGTATTATTTGGGTATTCTATGTACACTCCCGCTCCTCCATTTCGAACAGCATTTTGTGCTGACCCATCTGTGTAGACTCGGATCCAGAGGTCCTGTTGGTATTCTTCATCAAGGAAGCTGAGAGTGGCTGTTCTGCGCTTACACTGTTCTGTTCTTCCTTGTCAAATATTCCTCTCACTTTTGTCTGAATTTGTATGTTCATCTTTCCATGGAGTTCACTCTGGAATAGTTGTCAGGGGGATACCAACTGTGGGCAGATCTGTGGTTTCTCTGCAGTCGTTTGGCCTGGTGCATAAAACTACTTCTTTTCAACCGCCCCATAGCTAAGTTTTCAAATCTCTTCTTCATAGGGTGGCCTGGCAAGCTGAGGAACTTTTCTGCTTGTATAAGCTTTTTCATATCTCTGCGCTCTCTCAGTGCTTGTGTCCTCCCCATCTTCTCCATTTCCACTATAGGGGTTGATCTCAACTCTCCTGTGGTGATTCTAAGTGCTTGATTTTGCACCTAGTCCAGCTCTTGTGGTGTGGTTTTTGATGATGAACACCACGCAGTTGACCTGTATTCCAGGTGTGGTTGTATGCTCTGTTGATAAACTTTGCTAAGTATTTTCCCATTGGCTCCCCATGTGGTTCCACTTAGCTTTCTCAGGATGGCTATTTTCCTTCTGGCTTTTGCTACTGCTTTGTTGATGTGCTTTCTCCATGTCATCATATGTTACTCCAAGGTAAGTTGGTTCTTTATCTTCTCTTAGGGGTGTTCCATTTATCTGGATGATCCCTGCTTTTTCTTTTGGAGAGAGGGTAAATAGAGTGGTGCTGCACTTGTCAGTGTTTATGCTGACACACCATCTATTTGCCCAAGCAACAAATGCATCTACAGCTCTTTGCAACGATTTGGTGGCAACTGATGCATGTTCATTTGTGCTGCATAGAACCAGGTCATCGGCGTACATTGCCGCTTTAATTCCATGCGGTAGATGAACAACAAGATCATTGATGAAGATTAGAAAAAGTGTGGGGGACAAGACTCTGCCCTGGGGAACACCGTATCGCAGTAGTACTTTCTTGCTCTTGAGTCCATCTATCTGTACTCGGGCTCTTCTGTTGTGCAAGAATGTTTTCACCCATTTGTACATTCTTCCATTGACCTTACAGTTTTGCAGTTTCTTCATCAGACTTTCTTTCCAGACTTTGTCAAAGGCTTTCTTCAGATCAATCCATGCCGCAAGCACCAGCTTCTTCTCTTGGAATGCATCCTCAATTTCTCGAGAGAGGTAAGTTGTCTGATCCTCCGTAGAGTAGCACTGCCTAAAGCCAGCCTGCTGTGGCACAAGGATGTTTTCACTTTCAATGAACCACTGCAGTCTGTGATTGATGATGTGCTCCATTGTTTTGCAAAGACAGCTGGTGAGGCTAATTGGTCTGTAGCTGCATGCAATGGAACTATCATTCCCTGATTTTAGGAGGGTTATTATGATTGCTTCTCTCCAGAGGCTTGTGGAACACTGCCTAAGGTCTAGCTGTTATTGAAGATCTGCAACAGCTTTGCTTTGGCCTCTGTTCCTAGGTTCCTGATCATTTCATTGAAGATACCATCAGCTCCTGGTGACTTTCTCATTTTCAGTTTTGATATGGCTAGTTCCAGTTCACCGATTGTGAAGGTGCCTCCAGAACCTCATGTAGTATTTCATTCTGTCCTGTATGTTGCCATTTCTCTCGAATCTCTTGTTGTTTCTCTGGACTAATTTTGATATTGTTATCTTGTGTGAATGAGTCCGCAAAATGGTCAGCTGCTTGCTTTTCTGTTAAGATGTTTCCATCTTTATGCAGTGCAATTTTTGAGATTTTCCCTGTGCCATCATCATTAAGTTGTTTTATTAGCTTCCACAACTTCCTTGTGTCTCTGTCAAAGTTCCGTGACTCTGTTTTCTCCTGCCAGCTTTTCCGTCTAGCCTGCAGCTTGGCCCTTTGAAATTCGGCTTTTGCATGCTGGTATTTATTGTGGTGCTCTTGGCTGGGTTTGGCCTCAGCTTGCTTTCCACACACTTCCACATCATTATGCAACTGTTCCAGTTCACTACTCTAGTAGGGTTTATAATGTTTACTGGCTCCTCTTGGTACTGTTTCTCATGTTGCCTGTAGTATGCATTCCCCAAACTCTTCAACTATTTTATTTATGTCTTTCTCAGTGTTCAGATTTCTAACCAGTATTCTGGTGTGATGCCTATACATTGCTCAGTCTGCTTTCTTGTAGTTCCACCTCGAGAGGGTGCTGCTTTCACTTAAAATCTCATTTTCTACAGTTAGAAAGACTGGCCGATGGTCATTGCCACCAAGTTGTTTCCCAATAATTCGTTTAATGTTCCGCTCCAGGTCTGTTGAATGAAAAGCCAGACGTAGTTGTAGTGTGCCATGATCTCAAATAGAAGGTATGTGGGTCAGACGGCTTGTTAATCAAGATAAATCAATTCTCATCCTGCCAGTCTTCCAGTCTCTCTCCTCTCTGGTCCATGTGATCATAGCCCCAGCTCTACGAGTGGCCATTGAAATCGCCATACACAATAATTTTTTTCCTTTAATGGTAGTGTGTCCAGTGCCTGTGGGCAGTCACTTGGACAGTAGTAATTGATCAGATGAAGGTCTGTATTGCCTGTCTTAAGTTTAATAGTCTGATACTCAGCCCTTTCCAAGTAAACTTCAATTTGGGAAGCAGTGATGTTATTTTTTAAGTATCCCACCCTTTCGCTTGTCCTTTCAGTCAGATCGGTAACACCGGTAGCCTCTGATTTTGAAGGCTATATTTTCGTTGAGGTGAGTTTCTTGCAAGCAACATACGCTTACTTTTTCTTGGTCCAAGATATTTTCTAGTTCTATTGTTTGTTGTTGCAGACTCCCTCCGCATTCCAATGCATTATTTTTAGTCTTTGTGTGATATCGCCAGACGATCTATTCTCAGGTCCTCTGGCTCCACAGGACATCGGAGAAGGACCTCCAGTAGTTGTGGTTGGACCTTTTCGAGGCATAGGGCACGGCACTGCACCTGCCTGGGGTTCCAAAGCAAGGCGAGCAGCATAACATTTAGCAGTAGGAGAGATATTTCATGGCGTAATTGCGTGGCATCCTGATTTCTTTTGTCGCTATCTTCCTGAATGTTTTTTTTTAAACATTAGTCTCTGTATTGTCCATGGAATATGACTTCAGTACTTCTGGTGTTACTATTATTTAAATCTGATTTATTAAAGTGTCCTATTTCTTCTATTTAAAAAAAAAAGAGTTTCTTGCTTTATTCATGTGTTATGATTCCTTTCCTTTTTCACAAAGACACGGTTTATTTCAAATACTTTTCACCAGATGTCCGCAGTCTTCTGAACTACCAACTCATCTACAAACTGGCCAATCAAATCAAATCTTTGAAGGAAGATGTCTAGATCCCACTCGTCTGTCTATCTACCGATGTATTGTAGTTGGGGCCCATATGGTTTTGACTTTGAGCTTGTGCTTGGGGATACACTGTTGCTTATTCTTAATTTACTAAATTGTTTATATAACTAACTTTTGCAGGGCCTCATATTTATTAAGAACTGTCATAATAAACAGCTCCTCGGTTTCTTGATTTCTGAGATATCATTGTGTTTATTCTCTCGTTTAGAAAATTGCTATTTATTTCTTGAATTTGAACTTAATCTTGCTTATGAGCAGATGGTTATCTAAATATACATTAAAATATTTTTTTTTTAGCCGGTCTCTGTGGCTGAAGGGCTTGCGAACGCGGTTTGTGAGCCCGTATACCCGGGTTCGAAACACGGCGGTGCTGGTTTTTTCGAAAAAGGTGCTGGTTTTTTCGAAAAAGGTATAGAGGCCGGTCGTTCAGCAAGCAATGGCAAACTACTGAACGTAACACTTGCCTAGTACATCAACAGCAGCTGAAAATGCTGGTGTTGACTGCAACGTCCCGTAAGGGATACGCAACACAATTTTTTATTTTTTTTAATCCTATACAGGACGTTGCAGTCAACACCAGCATTTTACTACCGTTGTTGATGTCTTGGCAAGTTTTTTATGTTCAGTAGTTTGCCATTGCTTTCTGAACGACCGGCTCCCATACCTGTCAACTGTCAAACTGTCATTTACTGTCAATATAGTACCTTGCGGTGGATAGCAGGGGGGGGGGGGGGGTCTTGAGCCTGAGGAATTAAATTAAGCATTTAAGGCCGCCGGGCTAGTCCAGTGCAGTCGCCGCGAACTGTGCAGGTTATGGTGTTTTTTTTTTTTTTTTTTTGCCCCGACAGAAAAACTCCACACCTTACCGAGGATTCGAACCCGGGTCTCCCGAAGCCGGGCCGCTCGGCCACCCGCAATAGCGCGACACGGTATGCTGCCAAATCGGTCGCGGCTGTGTTTCGAACTCGGGTAAGCGGCATTACAAATCGCGTTCGCAACGCCATCGCCACTGAGAAAGGCGATTTAAATACTTAAATTATGTATAGCCTCTAAAAATGTTCAGTCTTTAAAATTTAAATAAAGTACTTAACTACTTTAAAGAGACTATGTCTACTAACTATGTAAACAATAAACATTTTAAATTTTAAGTACATTTCTTGTTAATACAGAGATAGAATGCCCGGCAAAAGTGAATCATTACATGTTTATGAAAATAAACATTTACTGACATAATTATGTACTTAAAAACACTGATAATTACTAGCTAATTAATTGTTAGTTACTCACCTGTGCATCACAGCGACAACAATAAACATCCTTCTAAATTGAAACAGCCTGACGAAGTTCCGGTCCGGTTTCAGTTTCAAAGTTCTTCCATCACGTGCCATGCCGATAAAGCGTTGGCGGTCATGTTTTCGCCATCTCACTCGATCACCAGAGTCGTGGATCAGCTCTGTGTTTCTGTCTCGACCATGCCACGTGGTCAAGCCATCAGGTATTTACTTCTCTGCCTTCCCCTTGTTCTCTTCCCCTCGATCTTGCCAGTTGTCATCAAGTTCTCCAATGTATTTCTTCTCATTACGTGACCAAAAAATAGTGACTGTCTACGTCTAATGTCTCTAATCAGTTTACGATTTTCATTTGTTTCTTGTAGGATTTGGTCATTGGTTTTTCTGTCTGTCCATGGTATTCTTTGTATTTTCCTCAGAAACCACATTTCCACTGCCATCATATGTTGTTCAGCTTGTCTGCTCATAGTCCACGCTTCACATCCATACAAACGTACCGTACAGGTTATATGTACTACATAATGTAGGAAATCAGGTTCTATGTAGCACCTCAACACTTTTTCTCGTTGCAAATGACATTTTTTATTGGTCAGTATGTTTTTCTCATCTCATCTCATCGTGTTCCTCTTGTACCTTGCGGTGTCGAGGTGAAGTATAAACTTCGTGAGAGTGCCCGGTTATGGGCTTCGTATATCGACATTCCCATGGATTCTGTTATTCCCTCCGTCCAACGTTTACGTGGTCGGCCTCTTCCTCTGTTTCCATCTGGTCTGTACATCATTGCTTGTTGTGGCATGCTGTTGGCTGGTAGCCTACTTGCATGGCCAAATCATTTGACTTGCTGCTTTCTAATAAAATCTAGAGCAGCTTTAACCCCCACTTTAGTCCTGATTTCTTCATTTCTGATCTTATCTCTTCTTGATACGTTGAGTATTCTTCTCAGGAACCTCATTTCTGTTGTTGTGATTTTTCTTTTCTCTTTTTCTGTCATTGTCCAGGTTTGGCATTGGTAGCACAGAGTTGGTAGGAAGATTGTGTTGTAAAGTGCTTTCTTAGTAGTTATTGATACATGTTTGTTCTTTAGTATTGGTGCCATTTGTCCAATGAGTTGATTTGCCTTATTGCACCTATTTTCGATCTCGTCTTCTGATCTGCCATTTGATGATATTATACCTCCTAAGTACTTGAAGCTCTTTACTTGTTTCAAGGGATGTTCGTTTAGGTGAATTGTTGCTGTTTGTTCTTCTTTAGTTATAGTCATTACCTCTGTTTTGCTTGTGCTAATTTTCATGTTATGTTCCCTACACTCCCCCGATGGTGTTTCCACCTTGTCGTGGTGGGGGAGCTTGAGTTTCTCAATGACCCTGAGAGCTATGCCGGCGGTAGCGTAGCTACCAGCAGGGCCTCCCAAGCCGGACAGGTCAAAGGGTAGAGAACAGACAAAGAGAAACACCCTGGTCCTCCAGGTTGGGGGTTGAAGCGTGGGGTTAACATCCCCACCTTTGTAAAAACCTTTCTTTGTTACGAAACAAATACATGAGCCTCGATATCGGACTGACTTATCTGGACAACGACCTTGGAACGTTAAAGGACTTTTGAGATTTGGAACATGGAATGTACGGACACTATATCGAGCTGGAGCGGCCGAAGAACTAACCCGGGAGCTGATTGAATATCAAATGGATATAACAGCAATTCAAGAAATAAGGTGGCCAGGAGAGGGTACTTTAGAGCAAAATGGAATGATTATAATATATGGAGAAACACCCAAAATAAACATGAATTAGGAACAGGTTTTGTCATCAAAAAAGAGTTATGGGGGAACGTTTTAAACTTTAAAGCTTTTAATGACAGGATTAGTAAATTACGAATAAAAGGTAAATGGAAAAATATAACGATGATTAATGTACATGCACCTACTGAAGAGAAAGAAGATGATATTAAAGAAGACTTTTATAATGATCTGGAAGATGTCATAGAAGAAACCCCCAAACAGGACATCCTGATTGTGCTGGGAGACTTCAATGCAAAAATAGGTAGAGAGCAATCTAATAAAAAAAGTGGCCGGTATGGAAAGCCTACATACAACTTCAAATGATAATGGATGGAGAGTCATCAACCTGGCAGAAGCCAAAGGACTGCAGGTTAGCAGTACCAGACTACAAAGAAAGGATATACACAAACAAACTTGGAAATCATGTGACAAGACAACCTATAATCAAATAGATCACATTTTAATTAACAACAGAAATGCATCAAACATACAGCAAGTCAGAAGTTATAGAGGAGCTGAGTGCCACAGTGACCACTTCCTCGTTGGAGCAAAATTTAAAATAAAACTTAAGAGAGCTTTCTATACTAAATTACAAAGATTACACCCAACATATAACAGAGAAAAACTGCAAGACATTACAGTCAAAGAGAAATTTACAGATGAAATAAAATGTAAACTTGAAACTCTGCAAAACCCTTTGGAGGAAAGCATTGACCAAACTTGGTTGAACATCAAGAATACAATTCAGTCTACCGCAGAAGAATGTCTCGGTGTGTTAACCACGCATAGAAAGAACAGATGGTTCAATAAAAAATGTGAAGAAGCAGTCATTAGGAAGAAGAATGCCAGACATGTATGGTTAAATGACATCAATAACATCCAAAAGGAAGAGCATTATAGAAATGAATGTAAAGAGGCTACAAAAATAGTCAGACAGCAGAAGCGAGAATATATGAGTAATATAATCAAAGATATGAAAACTAATCACCAGAAAAATGAATCCAGAAAATTTTTTAAAGAACTGAAGTCAATGAAACGAGGGCACCAACAAAACACATATGGTTTAAAAGACAAAAATGGGAATATGATAAATACCAATGAGGAAATGTGCAACACATGGAAAGAATATTTTATTGAATTACTAAATTGTGAAGCTCCAAGTAACATTTTCTCACAGGAAGAGGTTCTAACATGCGAACCACAAATTGAAGAACCTACATTTGAAGAAATCCTATATGTAATCACACGACTTAAAAACAATAAAGCAACTGGGACTGATGGAATTGCTGCTGAATTTATAAAGGCAGGTGGCCATGCATTACATCTAAAGCTATACGAACTAATAATAAAAATCTGGAGGACAGAAGAATTACCCCATGACTGGAAAGAGTCATTATTGATACCTATCTTTAAGAAAGGAGACAAGTTCCAATGTGGAAATTATAGAGGAATATCACTACTGTCCACAAGCTATAAGATACTATCCGCAGTATTACTAAATAGACTAAAACCATATTCAGAAGACATATTAGGTGACTACCTGGCGGGTTTTAGACAAAACAGATCAACAATAGATCAGATATTTATCTTACGACAAATAGCCGAGATACATTGGGAATATAAAAGAGATCTCCATAACATTTTTGTGGATTTTAAAAAGGCTTATGATAGTGTCCATAGGAATAGTCTATGGAATGCTATGCAGGAATTTGGAATACCAAGGAAGTTAATCAACATGACCAGACTATGCATGGAAGATACTTATAATATAGTAACATATAAAGGCAGGAAATCAGACCCCTTCCAAATAACATCTGGCTTGAAACAGGGTGATGCACTATCGCCGCTACTCTTCAATCTGGCTCTAGAGAAAGTTGTAAGGAAGGTAAAGGAGGAATGTGATATTGGAGGAACATCCAAGCTGCTTGGTTATGCAGATGATATAGATATTATAGGGCAAAGTGAACAAAAGACATTGGAAATATTGACTCACTTAAAGGAAAAAGCCCAACAGATGGGGCTGGTTATCAACCAAGATAAGACAGAATATATGGTAATTTCAAGAGACGGAATGGCTAGAAACTCTGGCCACATACAAATAGATAATATGACTATTATAAGAACGGAAACATACAAATACCTGGGTACGATCTTCAACTGCTCCAACATCATAAGGGAAGAAATACAAACTAGAATCAATTCTGGAAATAAGATATACTATGCACTACAACATCTACTAAAATCAAAGGCGCTATCTCGTAACACCAAAATCACAATATACAAAACACTGATCAGACCAGTTGTGCTGTATGGCTCTGAAACCTGGAGTACAACGAAAGGAGACGAAGCCTTGTTACAAACCTTTGAGAACAAAATTTTAAGACGCATCTTTGGACCCATTACTGATACACAAAGTGGAGAGTGGAAAAGAAGAAGTAACAAAGACATTTATGATCTGTTTAAGTCCCCGCTAATCACTGGTATCATGAAGGCTAATAGACTACAATGGCTGGGGCATATAGAAAGAATGGAAGATAATAGGGAAACAAAACTCGCTTACACTCAGGAAATAAATGACCGTAGATCCCGAGGTAGACCAAGAAGGCGGTGGAGAGATAATACATTTACAGACCTACAAGCACTTGGAATCAACGACTGGCAAGAGAAGGTCCACCAGAGAGACGAATGGAGACGGATTGTATTTGCAGCAAAGAACCTCAATGGTTCGGAACGCTGAAGAAGAAGAAGAAGATGTTCCCTACACATTTCGTTTAGACTATTCATGTGGTCTTGTAATTCAGCTTCTGATTTTGCTATTAGTGCTTGGTCGTCCGCAAACAGGAGTTCTCTAATGGTTAGATTTGCAGATGGTTCTTCTCCTGTGTTCTCGTCATGCGGTATTCTTGCTGTCTCTGCTTGGCTGGTTTCTTTACATATGTTGTCTATATATGTTATGAACAAGAGAGGGGACAGGACACAACCTTGTCGTACTCCAGATCTTATGGTGAAGGGTTCTGAGTGTCCTCCAGTTGCTCTCACTATGCATTCACTGTTGTTGTATAAACTTCTACATAGGTTTGTTAGATGTGTACTCACTCCATATTGTTTAAGGATTTCCCACAGCTTGTTTCTATCTACCCTATCAAATGCCTTTTCTTGGTCGACAAAGGCTAAGTAGAGTGTTTCATTGAATTCAATTGATTTTTCTATAAGTTGTCTAAGAGCAAAACAAGTGTCTGCTCTTGTGGGCAAGGAAGAGGATATGGGTGTGGGTGTTTGTCACTGTTCATGTCTGTATCTACAAGTGTGTATGTGTCTTTGTTCTTGTCTGTCTGTGTGTACTTGTGTATAGCTGATGTTGTGGTGACAGTAGTAATGGTAGGAGATGTGTGCGTACTTGTCTGTATGTGGGTTTCAAGTGTTCATGTCTCTGTGTGTAGTTGTTGTGGTGACAGTAGTAATGGTAGGAGTTGTGGTAACAGTAGTGGAATAGATACCCTCTTCAGACCAATCACTCTCTAGACACAGCTTCACGACCATCAGCAACCAACCACCACTACTATAGTTATAAGCACATCCTCCTCTACAATTTAAGTGGTCACTCGACCACTTGACCACTGCTTGACCACGTCATCGAGCACTTTAACCACTACCATAGTCTTACGCACATCGTCATCTACAATTTAAGTGGTCACTCGACCACTTGACCACTACTTTACCACCCTTTGATCATCACTATGTCGCTACACCTACTTTTTCCTAAAATGTCCTCATTTGACCACTGCTTGACCAATGCTTGACCACTGCATGACCACCCTTTGATCATCACCATATCATTACAACTACTTTTCCTTAACATTTCCTCACTTGACCAATGCTTGACCAGTGCATGACCACCCTTTGATCATCACCAATAGTTGTTGTTCTAACATCGATTGGAGTCCCAGACTCTCTAAACGCAACCATCCTCTTATCAATACACGACCACGTTTAAGATTTTCATTATGAACAGACCATATACTATTTCCACTACTATAGTCCTATAAATAAACACACGTAGTATTGCTTGGCACTCACAGAAAGAGAGACTAGACAACATAAGATTTGAAAAGCTATAGTTACCGACCGGGGATTCAAACCTGACGCATCCAATTGCCGACAGCACCTCGCTGCAGGAACAAGTGTACATCGACCCATGACCAACTAGATACTTTTACTATAATCCCCCCAGACCCAGTATCCATACACACCGCCTACACCTCGACAGACCATAATTCCCACTAGTATAGTCCTCACTTAATACCTTAATTACTTTTCTATTTTACGTTCTTCAAACACACTTTTTTTCCCACACAGCCCAGTGTTTCAAAAAAAAAAAAAAAAAAAAAATTCCCACCACGACTCACATTTTTTCACACAGCCACCAAAAAATATTTCACTGACTTTCCCCGACCCAGAATTTCGAACTTTCCCACGATTTTCACACCCAGATTTTCGAGATTCCCAGCCTCATCAGCAGAATCAGCAGAATTATCCTCAGCCTAACTTCATTTACAATGGGTAGAGCTCACTCTTCACTACTACCATGACCGCGAGGTCATGGGCTAACGGGGCTATGGCTCGCCATAGTGGATTGACTTCCTATGGTAAGATTTTTGTCCTAAACCTGCAACTGCCCTAGCAAGCCGGCAGGGGATCTTCATACTGCCTGTAGAAAAACTAAGAAGTATAAACGGACTGACCCAAATGTATATAGACCCGGCAATGTTAATGGACTGCGAGTTAGATCAGCAATTCAAAAACATAGGCACAATGAACTTATGCGATTTTAATAGTAAAGAAGAAGAACTTATAGAAACAACGGAAGAGAGGAAAATTGGACTGATGGGAATTGCGGACACCAGAATAAAAGGGGAAGGATGCAAGAAGATCCACCACAGTTACACGTTTGTCTACTCTGGAGTGGAACAGCAAGAAAGGGGAAGACACGATGTGGGAATAGTCATTGAACCACGGCTAGCAAGAGGAATACTATAAATAAAATGTATATAAGAAAGAATCATAACAGTGAGAATAAAAGAACAAACAATTACAACATATGTACAAATATACGCACCGTGTAATACAAACAAAAATGAGCAAGAATGCGTGGAATTCTACGAAGCCATCCATGACGTGCTAAATAAAATAGATAAGCAGGACAACATCATAGTTATAGGAGACTTCGATGCAAGACTAGGACACAACAGCGCGGGCATGGAAAAACATCTTGGAGCATTTGGAGACCAACATAATGAAAGAAATGATAACGGAAGTGGTCTGATAGAGTTATGCAGCCAACACGAACTCTATATAGCAAACACATTCTATTAACACAAAGACTCACAAATATACACCTGGTATAAATTGTACGATCTAGATACTAAAAGCCAGATTGATTTTATATTTTTTTTAAGCCGACAGGGTCGACTTCATTGCACCGGGTGTTAGGCAATATTGCTCGGTCTCTTTCCGCAGCGCGGAAAGCTTCGCAAAAAGCACGAACTCCGTAGCTATAGCGACGACCTACAGGAGTCTCCGAAAAATTTAACTCGTGAACCGAAGGACGTGGCCCGGAATTGAACCCACAAGCATCAGAGCCCGAGTCAAACGGCTTGACCACTTTGCCACGGAGATGCAAGGGCAGTGCCCAACTTAAGTATAAACACAGACCGCAACGCAGTCGTTGCCACAATAGAAACAGTAGAAGAAAACAAAGACCAGGAAAATACATGCCATGCGATTCAGTAGACGCGGCAGTGCGGGAAAATTATGAGCAAGAACTAACTGAAATCTTTGTAAAATTACCTATAGAAAGAAAGACAGTGGAAGAAGAATGGGAGATGTTCAAATCAAGAATGTTAAATACTGTAATAATAACATGTGGAACCACGAAAAAACGAAAAACGCGGATAAAGAAAATAACAAGTTGGTGGAAAGCAGAGGTAAAGAAAGCTGTAAAAGACAAAAAGAAAAAAATATACATAAAAAGTGGTCGAAGAGCAAACATTAATACAATTACATAGAATATAGAATAGCGAGATCACATGTGAATAGAATAGTAAAGAGAGAAAAACAATAAGATTGGGAGGAGTATGGAGAAAGCTTGAATAAAAACTACAAGGAGGCAACCAGAAACTTCTGCAAAAAGATAAGTGCAATGAGAACTAGCGGAGAATCCTTTGACCCAGTTGAAATAATTAACAGCGAAAATGGAGAACCAATCCATTCATTCATTCAGTAGCATGTCCTTTGTAGAACCTCGCTCCCATAACAACCTTCCGGAAAACCTCTCGATCATAAGCAAGATGTCCCGCGTCCGATACACCCATCTGGAGATCACCCGCCACATCCTGCACCCATCTTCTCTTTGGCCTCCCTCTTCCTCTCTTCCCAGGCATTTACCCCTCGATTATTGTTCTCTCCAAACTTTCGTGACGTTTCAAATGACCAAAAGATTTAAATTTTCTTTGTTTTATCGCCATGTTATTGCTTTACTTACTGCCATGACTTCCATAGTCAGACTACTTGTGGTCTCAGCAAAAGCACCAGACTCTTCCCTCACATTTTTCCCTCCGGCCTGAGCCGTAAAGGCCCATCAACTTCTCACTTCTCGAACGACAGACCCATCCGTGTAAATGACAGCATCATCCTCTAAAGAATTCTCGAATGTCAGAGCCTGAACTTCCGCCTCCACAGCAGCTGGATTTTCTTGTCTGCATTTCCTGTCTATAGCTATAGATCAGGTACCACTGGATCAGCAACAATAGATTTGATGCAAAGGTTTATAAATTATCTACTTAAATTTGGTCCTTGTAGAAGAAAAAAAGCGTGGCAAGAAAGGAAACTGGTCACCTACTTTATAAAACCACCACCTAATATATGTGACATATTCGCATTTGGCTTCTCACTATAATAAAGCTGAAAATAAAACTGATGCTAATGACTATATTGTTAAGATCCAATGGTGCTTGGGATCTTCCTCTTTAACCCATCATCATGTAGTGACAAATTTCAAATTTATTAAATACTCAGGATTTAACTTAGTGTTAGCAGATGATTGTACACATCACTACACCACTATGCCTAATATGTGTAGCAAGCAAACAACTACCTGCTGAATTACCGAGTAGTTTCAACAACAAGTTGGAAACATGTGAAACTTAATCATTAATATCTTTGTTACCTATTTTGACCTCATCACATTGATCATTATCAGTAGCATCTGAGCAACGATGATATGTGTCTTGACATTAGCTTAAGCTGTTCTGCCATCAGAAAATGTGGCTCGCCTAACATTTGCCACACCAAGTAAAATGAATAAACCAACCAGGAGTCGCCACTCCTATCACATGCCAAAGATAAAGTGTGAATCAAGCCAAAGATAAAGCAATGCCAGTCATCTCGGTTCATTCTGTAATCACATCTTACATGTGCTAATGACTTTTATATAACATTTGTTAACAAATACAGAGAGTCAAACTAAATTATCGAAAAAGTACAAAATTTAATGAATTTTTAAAAAATAATTAAAATATAGGAAGAGATTACCACTTGCATGTAATTACGATCACAATGAATTGGAAGAGCACATAATTGTGGATCTGTATAAACGGAATACCAGAACAATGCTGAAACAGAAAATGAGTGACAAAATAATTGTCTGCTTTGTTTGTTTGTTTGTTTGTTTGTTGTTGTTGTTGTTCTTTTGCCTATGTACGCAAAATATTGGACTTTTTATGAATGCACAAAAGTCAGAAAAACCTCGAAATACTTTAGATAAATAACAAAATCAATGAAATTACTGAGGTAGTTCCTTCATTGAAAAATGAAGAGTTGAACTTGGGTATGAGAGTTTAATCAATCACTAAAACAAATATTTTGCGGCCACTTTGCTAATTCCAAGGTTACATTCATTAGCGTGCATCATCGATCTTGATGACCTGGATGACGCGCTGATTCCCAGTTTGTTCTGTAGTTGCTTCTCATAAACCTCTTGACCTCACTATAGGTTATGTCTATATCACGTATGTCAACAACCACTAAAACAAAACTCGTGAACTTAATCGTTCATGACTTTACTAACATGTGGAGCAAGACCAAACTTATTGAACACACTCATCTAAGTTTATCATCATTATCAACACCAACATCCTCACCATCATCATATGTCCTGCCAAACTAACATCGTCGTTCGTATCTCTCCACAGATTCGAATCCTTGGTGTTCCGAATCAATTCTATTTTTGTTATTCCTCTATGCCACCGGCTTAGACAATCCAACATCATTTGCCTCAGAATATCACCTCTTCCATCACTGATCTTTCCAGTCATCATATTTTTTTTTCCAGTACCGCTTTCCTCGTATAACAAAATAATATCGTATAATATATGTCTTTCTTATAGCTGTGGATAATACAGAGGTACCTCGGGTTACGAACGCGTCAGGTCATGAACAATTCGGGTTACGAACAAAAACTTCAAAAACTTTTTGTCTCGGGTAACGAATACTGCCTCGGGTTACGAACGAAGGCAAGAGAGAGAGAGAGAGAGAGAGAGAGAGAGAGAGAGAGAGAGAGAGAGAGAGAGAGAGAGCAAGGCTTAACGTTGGAGACATACGATCGCGTACTGTACAAACGAAGGCCACGCAGTACTAACAAAGCTTAGCGCTAGCCTAGTTTTGCACGCGTACGCAGCCTCGCTTTCATTGGCCATACTACATAGCAGTAAAAGATTTCTTTGCAGTTGCACTGTGTTCAGTTTATCTCTTTGATTATTTTCCTTGTCAACCCCATCAATTATGAGTTCGAAGAACGGTAGTGGTGCTGCGAGGAATCAGAAACGTATAACAGTGGAGGTTAAGAATGGGCTTCAGAATGAACAGCTAAAGACATTAAAGGAAGAGCAGTCGCTCGATGATGAGAAGCCAGTGACCGTTTCAACTGCTAGGATTAAAGAAATTTGCAGCAAGTGGGCAGACGTCTAAGACTTCATTGAACCATCATCCAAACAAACGTATTGCTAACAGGGCAGTAAACCTGATGAATGATAACACGATGGCCCACTTCAGAAAAATTATCCCGCAAAGGAAGCGACAAATTTCCCGTGATAGTTTCTTGGTGCAGAAAGATTCCCAGTTGGCTGCCAAGAAACAGCGACAAGAAACTCCTGAAACTAAAGATTCAGAAAAGTACAGAAAATGGCAAATTTCCCATGATAGGTTTCTTGGTAAGGAAGATAGACTAAATCTTTTTAATTTTTTAATTTTTTATTTTGCATTTAATTTATTTGGTTGTGTTCTTTCTCTTTATTTAATATGCGAAGTACACGTATTCTTTGCGTTGTGTCAGGTAAACGACCGGATGTTAATTTAAAAAAAAAAAAAGAACGATTCTTTCATCTTGAAACGGATTGTCTCTATTTCATTTAGGGTTACGAACGTTTCGGGTTACGAACCGAGTTCTGGAACGAATTAAGTTCGTAACATGAGGTACCACTGTATTCTACTTTCATTAGCCTCTTCAAGGCAATCGTTGTTAGCTACTCTGACAGTCCATCGTATTTTCAATTTTCGTCTCAGAAACAACATTACCGTTGCCTCCAATCTCTTCCTGATTTGTTCATTCCACTCACAGATTCACTGCCATACCGCAGAAATAGTTCGGTATAACTCTTCAGTGTTTTTTGTGTGCCATTCACTGAAAGAGACTTATTACTTAGATGCTTTTCATCTTCTAAAATGCAGCTATTTAGCCTATTGTACTCTCAGTCTCCATGACACATCTTTCATCTGATATTACAACTGCCTCCAAATATTAGAATGTATTGACTTGGTTAAGCATTTATCATTCTATTGTAACATAATAGTATATTTTAGTGTTATATTTGTCTCAGTTGGTTACATGAAAAATGTTGACAAAAATAATTATCCAGCTATATAATTTTTCTGTTTCTAATTAAGCACATAATCCGATGTAAATTCTGGGGAATAATAGATGCAAAAGCAAATATACCAAATTGTACGTATTGCGAATCTGAAATATACCTTTTACAAACATACAAAACCAGCAGAATCAACATAATGACACATTGGTTAAGAAAAATATGCACTTATTTATAAATCACAAATTAAAGCATGTTTAACAGAACAGGTCTCACACTCAAAAAGTCATTTAAAGTGAGCGTGTAACGGCTTTGAGTGTGTTGGTGTGTTCATTTTCAGCATGCTAAGAATGAATGCTAAAGAATAAATTTGGGGCTCTTGAGCAAACGTTATGGACAATTTCTTAGAATATCGTTGGCCAAAAAGAAGAAAATACTGATATTTTACTTCATCTTAAAATCAAAGAAATCTGGCTCATATATGAGTCTAATACAAATGACACAAATATATAGATATTGATATTCTCATCATCATCATCATCATCAAGTGCCCTGCCAGCTGGCGTAGGCGTTCATGGCTCTCCACAGATCTCGGTCTTTGGTGTTCTGAATCAAATCTGTTGATGGTATTCCTCCATGCCACCGTCTCAATCCATCCAGCATCACTTCTCTTGGTCTGTCTCTGCCTCTCTTCCCCTCGATCTTTCTAATTGTCACGATGTTCTCCAATGCCTCTCTTCTCATCACATGACCGAAGAAAGCTGTTTGTCTCTTTTATATTGTTGTATATAATGTTCTAGTCTCATTAGCCTGTCTCAGGCAGTCATTGTTAGTTACTCTGGCAGTCCAAGGAATTCGCAACATTCGTCTCAGGAACCACATATCTGTTGCTTCTAATTTCTTCTGAATGTATTCATTTACATTCCAAGATTCACTGCCATACAGATACTGATATGTTACTAGATCTTAACATCGAATAAAACTGACCCATATATGATTCTTCTACAAATGCGACAAATATATGGATACCATTCAACATCAAGCTCTAGGCGTTATAACAGACTCTCCTGGGGCTACAGCAGTGGAGATCTTGGAAACTGCAACGGAAATTATTCATCCACAATTTATAATGAAGGAACTCAGATTATACTTTACCATCCTAGATAAATATAACATAGCATACAAATCATTTAATGAAGCTCAAACAGCATGAACACAATGAATACTCTACAAATATAATTTTAAAAAACAAACAACAACGTAACAGTATGAACGAAATGAGAAATTCTGACTTCCTTATGTTTAGCTTCTTCTCCTTCTTCTTCTTCCGTTCGCTTGAAATATGTCTATACCTGCAATGTTGGCTCTTGTATGAATTTAACTATCTTTTTTTAGTTCACTCAGTGGCCCATAGAGTTAATCTTCCACTGTCGTTTCTCTAGGCCAGAAGGTTTGCCTAGATATGTTGTACTTTGGGCAGTCTTGGAGTACGTGATCTGCTGTCTGCGACGCCAATCCACATGTGCATATGGCTGATTCACTAATCTTGAATTTTGTATAGATGTGGTTGCATAATCTATTGTGTCCTGTTCTGAGGCGCAGAATAATGACTTGTTCTGGTCTGTCCATAATGTGATAGTCGTCTTGAGCAGGTTTTGTTGGCTTACTGACTGACTTGATCGCTAACATGATCGATGTTTAGCTAACAGATTTGAATTAACTCCTACCGTTGTTTCATGTGAATTCATCCTCCTAGAAATAGAAGAAAATTCAACAACTATTCTTAAGAATGAATCAAATCCTGGTATAATTAAGGATATGGCTTTTGAATACATACATTTTATAGAAGGCAATTACCTCTGAAGTCGAATTGGGTTCGCAAGATGGCGAGGGACACTGTTAATAGGGAAAGCTAATCTACACGCAAAATTCAGTCCAGCACTACTAGGAGTAGTGTGTATGGACTATGCTTGAGTTCAAAGCAAGCGAGTGCCAAAAAATAAAATAAAATAAAAGGCAGTTTCATTATTTACACACAATGGTCTAAGGAAAAATAACAATAATTTGTGAAATAAAATATGCATTCCACAATGGAAAAAAAAAAATCTTAAAAGAACTTTAGTTTACCAAATAATCTATCAAATTTTACTGCAGATATGACTGCTGTGCTAATAGCTCTTGAAATAGTATATAATAAACCTCCTCCACAGCTGACAATCTTAACAAATTCACTTCATCAGTCCTAGCTTCAAGAAAATATACGGGGCAAAATAAATTAAGTAACAGGGATTTCATTATAAAGCGCATGGAGAAGCATGAACAACGGAAAATCTTACTTCAAGATACAAACTGACTCGTAAGCAATACCACATATAGGGGTTCTAAAGATCGAACAGTTTGTGCGTGCGCAGTAGGGCTACAAAATAGCTTCACCATTATCGACTTATATTGTGGAATAACAACGAGGCATTATTAGCGGTTTGTTTGTTGTTGTTGTTTTTTTTTTTTTTAGGTCACGGGGTGTAAAATCTACAGAAGAATGATAGTACAGTATGGCGACAGTTGTGTGAGTCAGGGGATAGTGTTTGAAAGGGTAAAAATATTTCAAAATGGAAGACAAAACGTCTTCAAGAATCCACTGGGAGTCATGATGACAATCTTTTGGGATATCGGGGGCCCTTTATTAGTGCATTTCCAGGAGAAGCTGTAAAACTGAATTGCTAGTGAACAAAATTAAGCCAGAGATACGATCGAAACACCGGGGACTTTTCACAAAAGGAATATTGTTGCTGCACGACAACGCCCGTCCTCATACGGCTGCGCATACAGTGGATACACTACGAGCTCTGAAGTTTGAGGTATTGAAACATCCAGCACACATTACAGACTTGGCGCTTTCGGACTTTCACTTGTATTGACCCTTGAGAACATTTTCGGAGCCAGAGATTTGTAGACGACAACGGGGTAATGGGTGGGTGCAAAACTGGTTTGTGGCCGCACCCAAAAACTTTCCCCCAGGAGTCATTAACAAGGTAGTGGACAGGTGGAGAAAGTGTGTTGTATGGCAGGGAGACTAAACTGAGAAATAACACACACAATTTCTGGTTCGAGCTATTGTAAAAAGGTTGTTAGTAAAATTTCTTTTACTTAATTACTTCTCCTCGGGTAAGGATCAGTAGTAGACTAAACATAACGGACGAGATTTTTTTTAGCCACTATACAGCTACACACAAAGGGATGTGTAGTTTTGATTTTATTGATCCCTGCACAAGTAGGAATACATGGCAATGAAATGGTGAACAGGGAAGCTAAACAAATCAGAGTTAATCGTAACAATACGCGTGTGAATATGAGTAATGATGACTTTAACTCAACAATTTAATAAAAATGTAATAAGAATGGACTAACACGTAGGATGACAGTTTGAGAGCTAGGCATGATTACAAATTATTAAGTTCTTCTTCTTCAGCGTTCCGAGCCATTGAGGTTCTTTGCTGCAGATACAATCCGTCTCCATTCGTCTCTCTGGTTGACCTTCTCTTGCCAGTCGTTGATTCCAAGTGCTTGTAGGTCTGTATACATATTATCTCTCCATCGTCTTCTTGGTCTACCTCGGGATCTACGGTCATTTATTTCCTGAGTGTAAGTGAGTTTTGTTTCCCTATTATCTTCCATTCTTTCTATATGCCCCAGCCATTGTAGTTTATTAGCCTTCATGATACCAGTGATTAGCGGGGACTTAAACAGATCATAAATGTCTTTGTTACTTCTTCTTTTCCACTCTCCACTTTGTGTATCCCTAATGGGTCCAAATATGCGTCTTAAAACTTTGTTCTCAAAGGTTTGTAGCAAGGCTTCGTCTCCTTTCGTTGTACTCCAGGTTTCAGAGCCATACAGCACAACTGGTCTGATCAGTGTTTGTTTATATTGTGATCTTGTGTTACGAGATAGCGCCTTTGATTTTAGTAGATGTTGTAGTGCATAGTATATCTTATTTCCAGAATTGATTCTAGTTTGTATTTCTTCCCTTATGATGTTGGAGCAGTTGAAGATTGTACCCAGGTATTTGTATGTTTCCGTTCTTTTAATGGTCATATTGTCTATTTGTATGTGGCCAGAGTTTTTAGCCATTCCTTTTCTTGAAATTACCATATATTCTGTCTTATCTTGGTTGATAACCAGCCTCATCTGTTGGGCTTTTTCCTTTAAGTGAGTCAATATTTCCAATGTCTTTTGTTCATTTTCCCCTATAATATCTATATCATCTGCATAACCAAGCAGCTTGGATGTTCCTCCAATATCACATTCCTCCTTTACCCTCCTTACAACTTTCTCAAGAGCCAGATTGAAGAGTAGCGGCGATAGTGCATCACCCTGTTTCAAGCCAGATGTTATTTGGAAAGGGTCTGATTTCCTGCCTTTATATGTTACTATATTATAAGTATCTTCCATGCATAGTCTGGTCATGTTGATTAACTTCTTTGGTATTCCAAATTCCCGCATAGCATTTCATAGACTATTCCTATGGACACTATCATAAGCCTTTTTAAAATACACAAAAATGTTATGGAGATCTCTTTTATATTCCCAATTGATCTCGGCTATTTGTCGTAAGATAAATATCTGATCTATTGTTGATCTGTTTTGTCTAAAACCCGCCTGGTAGTCACCTAATATGTATTCTGAATATGGTTTTAGTCTATTTAGTAATACTGCGGATAGTATCTTATAGCTTATGGACAGTAGTGATATTCCTCTATAATTTTCACACTGGAACTTGTCTCCTTTCTTAAAGATAGGTATCAATAATGACTCTTTCCAGTCATGGGGTAATTCTTCAGTCTTCCAGATTTTTATTATTAGTTCGTATAGCTTTAGATGTAATGCATGGCCACCCGCCTTTATAAATTCAGCAGCAATTCCATCAGCCCCAGTTGCCTTATTGTTTTTAAGTCGTGTGATTACATATAGGATTTCTTCAAATGCAGGTTCTTCAATTTGTGGTTCACACGTTAGAACCTCTTCCTGTGGGAAAGTGTTACTTGGAGCTTCACAATTTAGTAATTCAACAAAGTATTCTTTCCATGTGTTGCACATTTCCTCATTGGTATTTTTCATATTCCTATTTTTGTCTTTTAAACCATATGTGGTGTGTTGGTGCCCTCGTTTCACTGACTTCAGTTCTTTAAAAATCTTTCTGGATTCGTTTTTCCGGTGATTAGTTTCCATATCTTTGATTATATTACTCATATATTCTCGCTTCTGCTGTCGGACTATTTTTGTAGCCTCTTTACATTCATTTCTATATTGCTCTTCCTTTTGGATGTTGTTGATGTCATTTAGCCTTAGCTGTCTGGCATTCTTTTTCCTAATGACTGCTTCTTCACATTTTGGATTGAACCATCTGTTCTTTCTATGCGTGGTATTAAGTTCGCCAACAAGAAATCGTCAGATAACAGATGAACTTAAAATAATTCAGTGTTTCCGGAAATTACCAAGAATACAACTTCGATGGGGTTATATAAAGGAAGAAACTTGTGAATTATACCAGAAGCAAACTAATATTGTACACTGCTTTCTGGTGTGCAGGAGATATGTACAACAAAGACAGCCACTAATACAATATGTGTACGACTGCAGTCTATATCAGACGGAAACTTATAGCAGATAGATGGCTCTAGAGAGATGCAGGGAAATGTTAAGTGCTGTATAAGTAGAACTCAATCAATCAATCAATCACGTGCCATGCCGTAAAGCGTGGGCGGTCATGACTCGCCATTTCACTCGATCACCAGAGTCGTGGATCAGCTCAGTGTTCCTGTCTCGTCCATGCCATGTGGCCAAGCCATCCAGGTATTTTCCTCTCGGTCTTCCTCTTGGTCTGTTCCCCTCTATCTTGCCAGTTGTCACTAAGTTCTCCAATCCATTTCTTCTCATAACATGTCCAAAAAACTTTGACTGTCTACGTCTAATTTCTCTAATCAGTCTACGATGTACATTTGTCTCCTGTAGTACTTGGTCATTGGTTTTTCTCTCTGTCCATGGTATTCTTTGCATTTTCCTCAGAAACCACATTTCTGCAGCCATCAGATGCTTTTCAGCTTGACTGCTCATTGTCCAAGTTTCACATCCATACAAAAGAACAGGCTCTATGTATCCCCTCAACACTCTTTTTCTCGTTTCAATTGACATCTTTTTATTGGTCAGAATGTTTTTCATCTTGCTAAAGGCTACTTTCGCCATGGCGATTCTTGTTCTAATCTCGTCAAGGCATCTCCCATCAGATGTTATCACTGTTCCAAGATAATTGTACCGATTCACTTGTTGGAGAATATTTCCATTTACTTGTATATTACATTGTGGCACTTCTTCCTTCCTACTGACGACCATAACCTGAGTCTTTTTACAATTTAATTCTAACCCCAGTTGCTCACTGTGTACAACAACCGCATCTACTAATTGTTGCAGGTCCTGCGCATTGTCTGCAATTAATACTGTATCATCTGCATATCTAATGTTATTGATGTTTCGTCCTCCAATGCTGATTCCATTTATATCCTTTACATTTCTGAAAATATTTTCACTGTACAGGGAAAAAAGATCTGGAGACATCACACATCCCTGCCTAACATCTCTCTTAATTGGCTGATACTGTCCCACTTCATTATCAATCCTTATTGCAGCTTGTTGTTTCCAATATATGTTTTTTATAAGTCTAATGTCTTTCCCGTCAATTTGTAGATCTGCAAGCATATCCACCATGCTGACATGTCTTCTTCTTCGTTCATCCGGAGTTTTTTTTCGGATGTGATTGCGTTGTGCCTGTTTACAGCAGAGCTGCGTTCTTGCGCCGTTAGGCCGACACATCCGACTTCTGCGGGCATTTGTTGACCGGGTTAACCTTCCCGGGCTGACATGTCTAATGCTATCAAAAGCTTTTGTATAGTCAATAAAGCAAAGATGTATATCCTTGTTTACTTCTATAGCACGTTCAATAACTGTTCGCAGCATATACACAGCATTTACTATACCCTTTCCTTCTACAAACCCGCATTGTTCTTCCCCTATTTCAGGTTGTATCTTCTTCCTCATTCTTTGCATGATAATTCTTAGCAAAATCTTTGTGATGTGACTCATTATACTAATTGTTCTATGTTGATCACATTCCAAGGTTCCTGATTTCTTTGGGATTGCAATAAATATAGAGTTACATAATTCAGGAGGTATATCTCCAGTATCATATAATGCGTTCAGCAGTCTGGTGACTTGATCTAGTCCAAATTCTTCTAAAGCTTTAATCATTTCTGATGTGATGTTATCTGCACCGGGGGCCTTGCCAGCGTTCATATGCTTAAGAACATTTCGAACTACAAGTAGAACTACAATCCACATAAATGTGGCACTATATAAGTAGAACTAAAATCCATATAAAGGAGAAATATATGGGAAGTTTAATATGAAATTTTATAAAGCAATTAATCAAAGATTAAAATTATACTCACCTCATAGACGATGACATTCAGTATAAATATTCACAACCATATGAAAAACATGATTTCATTATACACATATTATAAAAAGAATATACCTTATATTCAATATATATATATATATATATATATATATATATATATATATATATATATATATATATATATATATATATATATATATATATATCTTCTTCTTCTTCAGCGTACCGAGCCATTGAGGTTCTTTGCTGCAGATACAATCCGTCTCCATTCGTCTCTCTGGTGGACCTTCTCTTGCCAGTTGTTGATTCCAATGTATTATCTCTCCACCGTCTTCTTGGTCTACCTCGGGGTCTACGGTCATTTATTTCCTGAGTGTAAGCGAGTTTTGTTTCCCTATTATCTTCCATTCTTTCTATATGCCCCAGCCATTGTAGTCTATATATATATATATATATATATATATATATATATATATATATATATATATATATATATAGAGAGAGAGAGAGAGAGAGAGAGAGAGAGAGAGAGAGAGTAAGAGGAGCTTGGCAACTCTATTATGACAACGCGCCCATAGCATTTGTACAAATGTGTTTCTCCTGGTTGATAACTCCCCAATCCTCTTGGGAGCAGTCTACATTCTTCTCGAAGCTCTTGCAATTTATCAGCAGTCAACTTCTTCATAGCTTTGTCAATTGCACTGTTTAAAGTGAGGATCCTATAACCATGTAGTCTAGTCTGATCCTTATTTGGCTACGGTGGTGTTTCAGCGAACATTGACGTCGTTTCAACACTGAAGTTGAAATAATTGTAAAGATTTGAAAGCACAACATTACCAAGATGAAGAGTAAAAGGAAATTGTTAAGATGGTTTTCATGCACATACTGGCATTATATGAGTGCTGTAAATAGTTTCTATGCCACATTATATGTATCATCACTTGTCCAAGTAATTATTACAGTAAAAACCATCCAGATAATACTTCATGACATTCATCAGAGTAAAACCTAAAATTGGGCAATAAGAGGATTCAATGTAACGTAATATATTGATCATCTCAAATCACACACAGAACTTAATATATTCCCCTGATATATATTAGCGTAAAGCTGTGAAGTGTTATAGGTCTTCACATATACTAGGCCATGGAATAATGATGTGACCATTTCCCTCTCTCACTGCCTCTTCTTACCAGCCATTTCTCTGTGACATTCTGACAATTACATGCCACACGTGTCAGACTGTATTAACTAGAATCGTACTGGTTTTGAAAAAAAATTTAAAAAACAAAACAAACATAAAACCGCTGCTAGATCTGAACCGGTCCCACTGTCTTGGCAAGCACACTAACCACTATTTCATCAAGGTCCATGATACATAAAGAGGTGACAAGCAAAGTTTGGTATTTGGTTAAGAGTCGCTTTCATTGCTCACAGATATCTCCATATGTGTTTTGGTATCCTCCCATAGATCATAAAAGCAAAATCTCCTAGCCAATGTGTCTTCCTACATTAAGGTCTCCAGCCACGCCATTCCCCCTTCATATTGAGGACTCCAGCCACGCCATTCCCCCTTCATATTGAGGACTCCAGCCACGCCATTTCCTTTTCCGTGGTGAGAATTTTTTTTCTGGTGACTGCCGATTCCATCGACGATGAACTGTGGTTTTCGTGGAGGACTTTTGTGTTGGCATGCTGGCGGTGGCATTATACACAGTGTACCTCCTGTGCGGGTAGTTGGATTGCCGAGACTCCTGTCTGTTCCACTATTCACATTGGACAGTGGGAAGCATTTTGTGCGATATTCACTTGCACAGAAACGGAGCATAATGGGACGACCCGTTGCTGTGAAGTAAGAACCTCGACTATATATATATATATATATATATATATATATATATATATATATATATATATATATATATATATATATATATATATATATATCTTTCGGTACCTCATCTTCACTTTAGAGTGACTTCTCAATATACTTTAGTTCCTCACTAAGATGGTCTTATATCTTTGAGGTTATTTATACTCACAATATAATTACTTGCCAATATTATTTTGAATAACAAGGACATTAACGGGGCTCCATATGTGGTTTATAAATATGGCTCAACACTTCTAACTTGTTTTAGAGGAATGATGACAACCACACCAAGAGCACTGTAAAGCATAGAAAAGAGAATGGTTGTGAACCATCTATCCACCCCGCCGCCATGATTAACAACTGTCAGACGACCCCCCCCCCCCCCCCCCTCACCACTTCCTCCTCATGTTTACTTCTACATCTAAATAGTTATAGCAGTTAAAACAAACAATTTGCAGCTTGATCAACATAGAAAATTGGCGAAAAACAACACACACATTTCAATAAATTAAAATTTGGAATGTAATCAGTGCCAAACTATCACATATGGATTTTAGGCAGAAATACAAACCAATAAAATGGCTACATAATATTCTTCTAGAAAAAATTCCAACACTGAGTTGGACTTGACAGTGAAAACACATTCATAATTGAAACCGCGGGCAACGTTTATTGAATGGCATATGGCGGGTTCTTAGTAGTTTCTGTACACTGATTCACAGCACACTGACGCAGCCCATACACATCACCTTGATTCTGATTTTGGTGGACTTCAGAAATGTAGCGTTTCTGGTAAATGTGAATGGTCTGTAGTTGTTTCAGTATAACATTCTTTCAACGATATACTGCCTTAAATGCATCAAAGTTTGTCAGAGCACTACAGGGGATGATTTCTTTCACCTAACAGTCGTCACTTATTGCTTGAAATTGCAGTGTCTAGCTCTTGTAGTGTGGTATTTGATGCTGAACACCACGCAGTTGACTCATATTCTAGGTGTGGTCATTTGCTCTATTGGTAAACTTTGCTAAGTATTTCCCCACCAGCTTCCCATATTGTTCACTTAATTTTTTTTGTTTTGTTTTGACAATGGCCATCTTCCTCCTGGCTTTCGCTGTAGCCTTATTGGTGCTTTTTTCTGCATGTCAACCTGTCATCATGTGACCTAGAGGTATGTGGGCTGTTAATTTTTTTTCCTTAGGGGTATTCCATTTATCTGGATGGCACCTGCTTTTTACTGTGGGGAGAGAGTGAAGTGAGTTAGTATTACAACACTTATCAGTGTTTATACTGGCACGTTATCTATTTGCCCAATCAGCTAATGCATATATAGCCCTTTGTAGCAATCTAGTGGCCGCTGTTGCATATCCATGTGTGTACCATAGTACCAGGTCATCTGAGTATATTGGCACTTTAATTCCATGCCGTAGTTCAACAACTAGATCGTTGATGAAGATTAGAATATATATGGGCGATATGGCACCACCTTGGGACACATCATGACACATTAGAACTTTCTTGCACTTCAGTCCGCCTAACTAGACTCGGACTCTTCTGTTGTGCAAGTATGTTTTCGTCCATTTGTACATTTTCTCATTCACTTTATGTTGTCTCAGTTTCTTCGTCAGACCTTCCTCCCAGAACTTCCTCTCAGATCTTGTTACGAGCTTTTTATAGATCAATCCATGCCACAAGCACCAGAGTCTTATCTAGGATTGCATCTTCAATGTCTTGAGAGAAGTAGTTGTCTGATCTCCGTTGAATAACACTGTCATAAACCAGTTTTTAAAAACACCCACAGAAATTAATCTTCTTAGTGACCGAACTCTCTGGACACGGAAGTCAAGCTACTGCTTGAAACAGCAGCCCGTGAATGGACTGGGGGAGCTGCACACATTTATTTATATCCAAATATTTCAAAACAGTGTTTCCCAGTTGTGAATTTTAATAATCATGATATAAATAATATATTGCACACAAGTATTGCCTGGCATTTTTCGCCAACAATGTTTTAATAATTTTGAACTTTTCTCTGACGAAATACAGCGAAATATGATAGACAATAATCTCATCTCATCTTGTTCCTCTTTTACCTTGCTGTGTCGAGGTGAAGCATAAACAGCGGGAGGGTGCCCATTTATGGACTTCATATATCGAGATTCCCATGAACTCTGCTATCCCCTCTGTCCACCGTTTACATGGTCGGCCTCTTCCTCTGGTTCCATTCGGTCTGTACATCATTGCTTGTTGTGGTATATTGTTAGATGGTAGCCTAGTTATATGGCCGAACCATTTAACTTGCTGTTTTCTAATGAAATATAGCGCAACCATAACCCACACTTTAGTCCTGATTTTTTCATTTCTGATTTTCTCTATTCTTGATACATCGAGTATTCTTCTCAGGAATCTCATTTCCGTCGTTGTAATTTTTCTTTTCTCTTTTTCTGTCATTGTCTAGGTTTGGTATTTGTGGCATTGAGTTGGTAGGAAAATGGTGTTGTAGAGTGTTTTGTAGTATCTACTGATATATGTTTGTTTTTTAGTATTGGTGCCATTTGTCCAATGCGTTGGTTTGACTTATTGCATCTATTTTCGATCTCGTCTTCTGATTTGCCATTTGATGATATTGTGCTTCCTAGCTCTTTACTTGTTTTAGGTGGTGTTTCTTTTAGATGAATCGTTGTCGTTTTGTCTTCTTTGGTTATAGTCATTACCTCTGATAGACAATAAATTGTGCAGTCTTGAAGTCTGTGTCTTCATTATTCAATAGCAAAATATTTACCATATACATCTTGTTCACCTGTGAGGATGTCTGTACAGCTACAATTAGTCAAGTCCAGCGTTTTAATGCCATATGCCAGAACCAGTTGCTGGAGATAATGCGGCTGCTGTCTGAAGGGGTCAATTAAAACAACTTGGGGATCAATGTTGACTAGCCTGGGCCTCAAATCTACATTTCTTTGCTTGTCCCGCTCAATTATCCAAAAATCATTATCAACAGTTTTATTATGAGCACGTTTAATGTGAGCCCTGATATTTATCCTACAATGACTGTCATATTCACACATGAAGCACTTAAATCTTCTCTCTGAAAGGTGCTATCCTGTGTGCTGCACAAAGTCCCCACTGCTCTTTGCAATGTAGCCACATGTATGACATAAGAAAGAAGTTCCCGCGGTCAGCTGTATGGTATGCTTGTAGCACGGATGACTTGCCAGATGAAGTCTAAACTGAAACTCGCTGTTCTTGACATCATTGCACACATTGCAAAAATGGGAAGGCGTTGGAGAATTACTTGAGCTTGCTGTTTAAGGGGAAGAAAAGTATAATGCCAAATAAATAACAAGTTTATTGTGAAAACAATATTTTGAAAGCAAAATTCTTAATGTAGCACATACTGCTAAAAGGATGTGCAATATTGAACATGGCGTTATGAGATGGTCTGACCTGTCCCTTTCATCCTGCCACTTCCTTACCCAGGTGTGTCAAATGTAGTGTCCACTGTATTACTATTTTACGATACAACTTGCAATTGGTTAAATTAGCCACGAACGATCGCCTAGCTATGGGCCAAGCTGCTTAATAAACACTAAAACTGTGGGATATTAATTATAGAATTATATTGAATGGGGTCTAGGGGTTAGAGTGCCTGGATTCAAGATATAGTAACTGAGTTCAAATCCGCTCCCTTTATAGTAGTCTCCCGGGATGGGCGTAGCCATGGCTCTATTTATGTAAGAATGGGACTGGACAGAAATAAACACCAGCCCATCCTACATTGATAAGACTACTCTCCTGGAGAAAAAGGTAGAAAGCTGGTCAATTAACCATAGACATCTGTTAAGGTGTCGTCTTTCTTTAGGATATATGGGTCTATTTGTTGTCTTACCTCCCACTTCAGCTCTCTGTACCTGGATAACAGTGACATATGTCTCTACAATAACACGATGTAACACTGGTCACAAGAAAATGAGAACACTACTGTTCCTAATATACTCTTTAATAATAGAATCCCAAACAGTGAATTACAGGACTCTATCTCTGCTAAAATCTATAAAACATAATAATAAAAAAAAAAATACATTATCAAAGCAGTGAAGCACATTCTTTGATTTTAAAAATCCTCTACATTATATTTCTCTAATTTCCACCTGAAATAATTCAAAACTCAAAATCTGGATTTGTTGTGACTTCCAGAATAAACATAATGTGCATACATTTACCTAGGTTCAATAGTGTATATATTCTAATACACACAGACTGCTGAGAACCACACACGCTGCTGAAAATTCACTCAAGGAAGGCTTCGCTCGATGCACGAACTCCGTAGCACCCGCGCAGATCTTGAGTAGAAACTCCTGGTTTTACATCCTGGCACACCAATTACACGCAAGAAATGAATAAATCCATCCCCTACGCGAAAAAGTTAACGAACACAAAACAACACGACCTTCCGTCGCCATCTTGAAACCGGAAGCCCCTCTAATACACATTCACTCCTACAAAAAAAAAAAGTCAGTCCATAAATCTTGGATCTGGCTGTGGATTATGTCTCTCCTCCTAAATTAATCCTGTAATATGTAAATCCCTAAGTCAAGGAAAAGGATCACCCCTCACTGGGCTTCCCACAAACTGTATCTACTCTCCAAGGGAAAAAGTCCTGTGAAGATGCTTCTACAGTCTTTATCATAAACTTCTCTACTATTCTACCGTTGATAGAGAGATGAGGTCATCCCATTCTTGATGGACCAAACAAAATACTATATTACTGTCCAAAGGTTCTCTGGCTGAACAACATAGGTACTGTGGATATTGGAATCAAGGACTCCGATGTAATCCACTTTCTTGTGGAACATAACTGACAGACAAATTTAACTGTCTACGATTGTTCCTGAAGGACTTAAGATATAAAATGAAGATGTCGTTGGTACGGATACAATGGACCTGCATTCAGGACTACCCGAGCTTGCGTATGTCTTGAGAGAAAAATGGGTCTGCAATGAAACGACGATTCCACCAAGTGGCCGTATTAGCCATACTGCTATAAGTTGTTGAAGCCCGGACTATCGACGAGGTTGCTGTTATTGCTAGTTGAAGGATATTCATGAGGCTCCTCAGAAGATATGTGGGTAGTATTCTTATATCGTAGATCAAGATACATCTATAATGTCTTTGCTCGACATTGAAACAGAAGTGGGCCATCACTGGTTCCAGACCGAAGTCTGATGTCCTATAACTATACATGGAATTGATAACCCAGTTCTAAAGCTCCTCTGGTAGTTCGGGCAGCAAACTCTGTAAATCTCTCAGACGAAATTATTGGTAAAAGATGGTACCCAGTTCAGGTTCCAACAGCACTTGGCCAATGCTTTGTAAAAATTAGATGACAAAGGGAGGTACCCATGACTTGACTTTCTCGTGGCTGCTAGAAAGAAAACAATGGGTTGTTTCCCTTTCTTGTTTGGACATATAGATGTACGAACGTAATGGGTTACGCCAGGTTTTGGCAGCCATCTCTTTTAAAAGAATTATAGCCAAAATGTGTATCTGCCAATGTCCCTCGCCATTGCCTCCTGTGCCCCTAAATATTGGGGGGGGGGGGGAACAAGCACTGTACATCATGGCAGAATATACATTTTTATTGTCGCACACACACAGAGAAAACTAATAAAAATACATGAATGAGGGGAGGGTGTTGATGGCCTTTCCCCTATTATTTCTCTGTTAGTTACGGTGTCGTTAACTCTGTTGACGAGTGGGGTATCTATCTGTTTGCCTGTAATCCATTCGTTCTTCATGATATTATACTACCAAAATTAACTTCACTCCCCTGCATATTCATTAAACAGATTACATAAAGATTCACACACGATATGTATGTTTACATGTATGAATTAGAAATATGCACCCTTGAGTACATCCATCGTTCACTAGATGTCTAGTAAAGACAAGCCTCTAATCTAGAGAATATTGGTTCGAATGTGAAGATATAGTGAACAGATTGTCTGCATAGACTTTGCAGATGATATTTAGATATTCTTCACCAAAGATATTAGCAATCCATAGCAGAATCTGAATGGTAAGCATAGGAATATTGTACAGTGGTATAGACGTTCTTAGTGTAAAGTTTGAACCTCAGGCTTCTCAAGAAGTAATGTTGCAGTTACCAACTTCAACAAAAATACATAAAATACAGGTATTCTATTTATCATATCATACAGGTATTAACATTCAAAAAGCAATATTTCTTACCCTCAGCACCAGGGGGCACAAATTGGGCAAAAACCCCACTCCCTTACTAGTTACATCTTACTAGGGGGATGTTCAAAACGCAAGTCCATGTCTGGGCCTGGCCAGTTCTAATAGCCCTTTACGGGATCTATTTTGAGCCACGGCACTACATTCCTCTGTTGTTGTCTTACGGCATTCATTACCTTATTAGGTAATGACAGCCTATTCACGTGAAATCTCCAATTCTTAGAAACGGTGTTCTTGTCTGCAAACTGAAGAGACTGGTACACTATGTGACAAAAACGTCAACACTATTAATGAAGTCACACTATATAAATAAGTCCAATTAAAAAAGCATACATCTGTACTCATCCATCTCAGTCAGTTGTTGGATTAATCCATCATTTCTCATACGTACTTTAACTCTTTCTGTTCTAGCCAGTCGTTAGCCTGAATCATAATATCCCAAACGTACTTTAACGTCACTGATCCCAGCCAGTTGTTGGATTAATCTATCACAGATATACTTTAACTTCTGCGGCCTTTTTCAGTTGTACTTTAATTCTTCCTGTCCTTATCAATTTTTGGATTAAATTATAATATCCCAAATTATTAATTCAACATATCTCAAATGTACTTTGCATTCAATGGTCTCAGGCAGTTGTTTAAATTAATCCGTCTGAAATGTACTTTAATTATACTTTTGTCCTAGCCAGTTAATGGATTAATCTATCACATCTTAAATATAAACCCTTCCTGCCCCAGACAATTGTTGGATTTATTAGTCATCTCCAAATTGGGCTTTAACTTCCCCTGTCCTAGCCATTTGATGATTAATCTTCCTCACATATACTTTAACCGTCGTAGCTGGTGTCTGAGTTAATCTATCCCAAATGTTCTTTAACTTATTATGCCCGTGTCATTTATAGGTACGGTTAATTCATCATATCTCAAATATAAACTCCTGAACGATGGCAAGTGTTAAATGTGTTATCTCATAAATGTGCTTCAACGCTTCCTGTCCTAGCCAATTGATGGATTAATCTATGCAAAATATAATTCCTCCTGTCCCAACCAGTTGTAGGATTAATCCATGCCCCACACATGCTTAAACTATTCCTGTCCAACACCGAATGTACTTTGACTCTTTCTGTGCTAGCCAGTTGATGTTTAAAAACAAGTTTAAAAGATTAATCCATCATATCTAAAGAGGAAGCAAAACATAAGCTCCTGTTGAACTATACAATTGTTGGGTTTATTAATCAACACTCAGATGTACTTTAACTCCTTCTGTTTTAGCCAATTGTTGGATTAATCTATGTCTCAAATGTCACGTATCAGGACGGTCTAGCTATCAGGGCCGGACAAAATGAGGCACACAATCCACCTGCCTTGTAGACCGACCGGGAAGGAAAATGTGAATGATATCCTTGTTTTAATTGGACGTACCGGAATATACACATTGCGCAATTTGCAACGAAAAAAGTATTATGATAATATCAATGAGACTCTTAAATGAGGCGCACCAATGAGGTACATCATGTGGCACATCAATAAGGTTCATCGATGAGGTACACCAATGTGGCACATCAATGAGGTACATCAATTAGGTATATTGCCATGCGACATCTCGGGGTGTAAAATACTTCCAACCATAGCTGTATAACAAAACACGGCTCGAAACGCAATGGCAGGCGTTAGAAGCCGAACGAACTAAAATGACTGAGTCCACTCCTTAAAGTATGAACAGTTACGACGCCGTTTAATTTCGCATCGTACAGGCTTGTCTCAACAAGAACAATAACCAATTGCTTACTGTACCTGTTCTGACCAGGTGGGCAGTAAGAACATAATAATTAAGATTAATGATATGTTGCAAGCCATCCCTGTTCGAAGATCAACAATGTCCTTGTTCGTCCTCGCGGAATCCTTCTCTCAATCCGTCAAGTGTCCTTCGTGCCGCTTCACAGACATCGAGTTTTCTGCATTTATTCGTGGCTACGATAAGTGTTGCTTCTATAGATTGTCTCTTCCATTTCCAAGTATTTATTCAGCTACTGATGCGCCATCAAGCCAATATCTAGCCGACCTATCGTTGCAGAATCAACGTGAGCTGCCACCTTGATGAAACTCCCAAGTCCGTCTGTTGTTATTGACATTGCCGTGTGACGATTCTGTGCTGTCACGTCATCTCCTTCGCTTTTCTTAGCGTTGTGGTTCTGGGATTCTTTGATCTTTCCTATTTACGTCATTATGTCGCACCTGCTACTTGGCATATATCAATGAGGTACATCAATGAGGCACATCAATGAGGTACTTGAATAAGGCACGTGAATGAGGTACATCAACGAGACAAATCAATAAGGTAAATCAATGAGGTGTACATCAATTAGGCACATAAATGAGGCAGATCAATGAGGCACATCTATTAAGCACATCAATGAGGTACATCAATGAGGCTCATCAAAGAAGCGCATCAATGAGGTACATAAATGAGGTACATCAATGAGGTACATCTATTAAGCAAATAAATGAGGCATATATATCAACGAGGCACATAAATGAGGTCATCAACGAGGCACATCAATGAGTTACTTGAATAAGGCACATCAATGAGGTTCCTCAATGAGGTACATCAACGAAGCACATCAATGAGTTACTTGAATAAGGCACATCAATGAGACACATAAACAAGGTACATCAATGAGGCACATCTATTAAGCACATAAATTAAGCACATAAATGAGGCACATCAATGAGGCACATCCATTAAGCACATCAATGAGGGACATCAATGAGGCACATCTATTAAGCACATTAATGAGGTACATCTATGAGGCTCATCAAGGAGGCGCATCAATGAGGCGCATCAATGAGGCGCATCAATGAGACACATCAATGAGCAATTATGTAAACTCATTCTGAGGCAGACACTACTTTAAACTAACTACATGGGAAAGAAAGAGTTAAGCTATTCCATGCTAACTGTTCAACACCCAATAATTTTGTAAAGAAATATATATCAAAGAGCCATAGGTAACTGTGGTGCTACTTCTAACAAAGCGTAATACCTTCACGTGGTAATGCTGTCCCCTTGGATGTTAATTCTGACAGGGTGCTATGTCAGTCTGTATTTGGCTTACACAAGGAAAACATCCTAACCTCTGTTTTTGGGTGAGCACGCCTAATATGCCCTTCTACATCAGATCTGAAATTTACATGTGCATTATTGACATAAACAAATGTGACAACTCTTTCTGTGTAAGATACTGACTGGAATAATAAAGCGCAGCGGTAACGCATCTTATAGGTTTACAAGTCACGTTGCAGGCAAGATATCAGTTCAAAATTACATTAATCACTCTTAATAGTCATGACTGTTGTGGTCTCATGATGTGCAATTGCAAGTCACAGCAATTTCCCCTGGTAATGGTACATTATCAGTACCCACATCTAGTGCGCGCGCGCACACACACACACACACACACAGAGTCTGTCTGGAATGTTTGTTACTAGCCTACTAGGATGGAACTAAGTAATAACCAGCCTCACCATGCTGTCAAAACAGTTAATTAGTTGATTAGTTAGTTAATTAGTTAGTTGAATTGTTAGTTGATTAGTTAGCTAGTTAGTTGATTGGTTAGTTGATTAGTTAGTTTAATTAGTTAGTTAGTTGTTAGTTTATTAATTAGTTTGTTTGTTTGTTAGTCAGTCTGTCCACAGATTATCCTCACTGCACATCGAACCATTCTGCCCATAGGTGTTCAGATTCCCTCCTCAGTATTTCATTCAAGGGATATAGGTGGGCGACACCAGTTCTGTTTTGGTTAGCCATTCTTCTAGCCCCCCCCCCCTCCCCATCCCCCGGGTCCCCTTTCCTTTATGAGCGCTCTTGTCTGGCTTCATCCTTTTTGACTAGATATTCTTGCAATCTGGTCAAGGTTGCAGATCGTAGTCATCAACAGATTCGTTTAATTGCCCTGCCTCTCTGACGGCATTTATTATATCAGCCAGGTCCACTGCTCATCCGACTTCCACACTAGCCCGGCTCACACCCCTGTCAGACTGCCATTTCTTCGTACACTTGCGTGGCCTGTCATAAAAATTATCCTGATTTGTGTCAGACTTGACCTTCTTAGAATCTTCAACCACTGGATTCTAATCCAATCCATTTAGATTTTCTTGCGTATACTCACTGAGTCACTGAGAAGGCATGTCTTGCTGAAAGACTGTCTCCAGCCAGGCTATTTCTATATTTACTGCCATGACCTCCGAGGCCAGACTACTTGTCCAGGCGAAGACACAGCAGTCTTCTTTCACAGCTCTCCCTCCCACTTCAGATATATGCCTGAACTTCTGCCTCCACAATTATAGGGTTTTGTTGTAGCACCCCCAAAACAGCATGCAAACTATTCTGAAAATGTCGTACCGCAAACGTATGGCACTTGTATCCAGTCTTCACTAAGTAGTAAAATTGTATAAGAGTGATCGACTACAAGTTTATAACATCATCACAGTTGTCCCTGTACATTTCTGATTACACCGAGGGATGGGAAATCTTAAATCAGCACAGAACTATGCTATTTTATTATTACATTATAGATATGATATTACATGGGGGGTGGGGGGGGGTTGCACGCGCGCACACACACACACACACACACACACACACACACACGCACACACACACACACAACAATGACGGATAGGCTTAGGGTTCTTCAGTACCTGAGAGTTGCAGCAGATAGGGATCACCCCCTGCATGAAGCCATGAATATGGTCAAGGATCATAGACTAAGGCGAGGCAGGTCCTGGATGGCACAGACAGAACTATCTATACGTCAGGTGTGTGATCTAAAGATCATCAATCGTGAAAAAGAGAGGGTTGAAGTTCCGGAAGACATGACGGACTGGCACAATATAATAGTAACACTGGGTCGTGAGTGCAGAGAATGGGCAGCGGGCCGCATTGAGTTTGAAGTGCAACAGCTGATCCAGAGTAACACACATCACGGTGACATAGTCATCTACACCTATGGAACAGTAGTGAGAAACAGACGTAGTGCTGGGGCTATATTGCAAAGGCTAATGGACGAATATTGAAAAAGGAGAGTCTCGCATATAAGACTACGACCTCCAGCATAATAATGGAGGTGGAAGCAGTAACAGCGGCATTCCGTAAGGTTAGAGGACTTAGAGGAGACTACTGCAACACACATTGTATTCATTACGGATTCAAAGAGTATGTTTAGTCAGGTGGAGAAAGGAATGTTTCGTGTGGAATTGCTATCGTCGCTTCAGAGGTCACAGATTGTGAGAATTACATGGATATTTTGCCCTAGCCATGCGAGGGTGCGGGGAGATGAACAGGCTGATAGCTAGCAGGGAATGCACGTCTTAGTGGTAGATTGACTATGGACAAAGAGGGGGCGGGAGTGGTCGTGCGTTTGTGGGACCAGATGGAGAAGGCGAGGAAACAGATTGAGAACCCGTTAGTGGAAAGAATGAGATTGCGAGGGGTCGGCAGGGGTTCTGGGAGAATCTCAAAACTAAGAGGGAAGACCAGGAGAACTTTAATCAGATAGCTGTGGAAACGATTAGTAGTATGACTCTTCGCTGGCTGTTGAACGAGGGGATGGAGCATGCATGGGAATGTCCTGAGTGCAGTGATGTCGGTTCTAAACTCAACTCAACAACTCAGCCCAATACGCATGAAGACTTATGTAACGGGCCCTTTATCTGATTTTAATTACAATACACGAGAAAGACTTTTTTATATATATTACAGATCTACAAATTGATGGGAAAGACCTTAGACTTGTAAAAAACATATATTGGAAACAACAAGCTGACATAAAGATTGATAATGAAGTATGTCAATATCAGTCTATTTAAAAAGGTGTGTGACAAGGATGTGTAATGTCTCCAGATCTTTTTTTCCCTGTACAGTGAACATATTTTCGGATATGTAGAAGATATGAAAGGAATCATCATTGGGGGACGTAACATCAATAAAATTAGATATGCGGATGATACAGTATTGATTGCAGACAATGAGCAGCATCTGCAACATTTAGTAGACGCGGTTGTTGCACACAGTGAACAACTAGGGTTCGAATTAAATTATAAGAAGACACATATTATGGTCGTCACTAGGAAGAAGGAAATACCACAATGTAATATACAAGTAAATGAGAATATTCTTAAACAAGTGAATCGGTGCAGTTATCTCTGAACAGTCATAGCATCTGATGGGAGATGCCTTGAAGAGATTAGAACAAGAATCGCCATTGCGAAGGTAGTCTTTTGCAAAGATGGAAAACATACTGACCAATAAAAAGATGTCATTTGCAAAAAGGAAAAAAAAAGTGTTGAAGTACAACACAGAACTTGTACTTTTGTATGGATGTGAAGCGTGGACAATGAGCAGACAGGCTGAAAAACACCCGATGGCTGTGGAAATGTGGTTTATGAGGAAAATGCAAAGAATACCATGGACAGACAGTTAAACCAAAACCAAGTCCTACAAGAAACAAATGAAAACCGTAAATTGATTAAAGAAATTAGACGTAGACAGTCACAATTTTTTTGGCTACCTTATGAGAAGAAATAAATTGGAGAACTTGGTGACAACTGGTAAGATCGAGGGGAAGAGAAGTAAATATCTGGATGGCTTGGCCATGTGGTATGATCGAGACAAGAACACTGAGCTGAACAATGACTTTGGTGATCGCGTGAGATGGCGCAACATGATCATCCACGATTATCTGCATGGCACATGATGATGATGAAATAAATATTAAACCAATACATTAATCAAGTGGATAGTCTTAAATACCCAGGGGCATTTATAACTATAGGTGGAAGGTGCACAGCAGAGATTAACAACAGAATATGGCAAGCAAACGCTGCATTTCAGAAAATGAAAAGTATCTTACGCAATACGTCACTATCATTGATGTAAGAAAGAGAGTGATGTGCTATATAGACCTTGTTTTGCTGTATGGCAGTGAATCTTGGAATGCAAATAACCAATTAGGAAGAACTTAGAAGCAACAGAGATGTGGTTCCTGAGACGAATGTTGCGAATTCCTTGGACTGCCAGAGTAACTAATGACGATTGCATGAAAGAGGCTAATGAAACGAGAACATTATATACAACAATAAGAAAGAAACAAACAGCTTTCTTTGGTCAACTGGTGAGAAGAGAGGCACTGGAGAACATCGTGCTGACTGTAGAGATCGAGGGGAAGAGATGCAGATGTCGGCCAAGAGAAATGATGCTGGATGGATTGAGACGGTGGCACGGAGGAATATCAACAGAGTTGATCCAGAACACCAAAGACCGAGATATGTGGAGACATGAACGCCTTTGTCAGCTGGCAGGACACTTGATGATAACGATGATACGTTTACCAACACACACAAGATTTACTAACATTGCAATTAAAAACAAATGACAGAAGTTAAATAAGTACACTCAAAGAAATACAATGATATCCTACCTTTTCATACTTCTAAATGCACAATTGCTGCACAGGTACGAATCTGTGGGTGCATTTAAGCCATCTTTCCAACTTAAGCACTTTCCTGAGTTTGAATACACGAAGCCTGATTTCCTTTCAGTCAGCCGAACATCTTGTCTGGGGTGATCATTGTTGTAGTGTTTCTCAATGTCCCTCACACATTTCAGAATCCTGCTGCACGCTGTACACCTAAAAGGGTAGTCATGCTGACTGAGTGACATCATGTCTGGCATCATATCTGTGGTAGGGGCATTTTCAAACTTGGACTCGGTTGTACTTCCACTTGGCATACTTAGGTTGTTCCCCGAATGAGCAATTCTGAATTTATGTGCCACAAAATCTTGGTTTTCATCGCATTCTGCTGCAGTATTTGCTTCCAGCTGACTTGCCGTCCAAGTCCCACAAAGTTTCTTACCTTGTGTTTTTGAAATGACAATTGCTGATGCAGTGGCCGTTGTGTGATGCAACAACATAGGATCGGACACACATGTTGATGCAGTCTCTGAACATAACCTGTCTGGAAATGTTTCGTGTACATCACCATGTCTATTACTTGATTCTTGCTTGTCAGAAATGTCAATTGAGTTTAACTCCTGCTTTTCAATGTTACTGGAAGACTGAACACTTGTTGCTGAATTAAGGCTGACATTTATATCAATATGGTTAGATGTAGCTGCAGGACTGTTTCCTTTTCTAACAGTATTTTGAGAAGACACTAATCTCAAAGGTCTCATTTTATAACAAACATTTTGTGTAGAAGAATTCCATTCTGATTCATGATATTCTGTCACTTTATTCCCATTTGGGTTATTTTCTGCAGATCTAAGTGAAAGTAATGAAGTTGCATTGGGTGCAACCGTTTTCTTTGCATGCAGACTTACAGTTGGAGGCATGTTATGGGTATGATCAAATACTTTTGCAAATTTACTGCTCATTATTTTATCTGAAGCAGATTTGTCTGCTTTTCGGTCACTTTCTTCAGTGACTGTGCTTGTTACTTTGCTGCTCGAGGCTTGACTGTCAAGGAATGCTGCATGATCAAACTGTGGGATGTCACTGCTCATGGTTGTTTTAAACAAATGTCTTTCAGTTTTTACCGACCGAGAATCACCATTATTAGAGATGGCAGCTGTCTTTGAAGTGACAGTCGAAGTGTTTGCAAAACTGACTTCATGCTCGGGCACTGGAGAAATTTCCTTCACAATGCTTTCAGACTTTGAACGTACTAACTTACATTGTGGCGTCTTTAATCCCCGGGCAGCTGCTAAATGGCCGTCTTCATTATCTTTAGATGTCCTCCCAACTTTAGAATCCCCAAGAGGCTGGTTCTGCTTATTTCTAGTCACACTTACATCACAACTCTTTAAAGGAGTATGTCTTTTCGTTTTTAAAACTTTTAACTCACTGTTCGCTTTAGCCTCAGATTTTTTGACATCATATTTTAATGAGGACTGGTTTTGCTTCTTTCGCTTGGCAGGAGTTTGTAAAGTCACATCTGTACACTCTGCACTCTGTCCATTATATGGAATGTCAACACGTTTGAAGAGCAGATCCAATGCAATTGTATCATCCATAACTCTGGGTTTCTTGTCTCGATGCAACAGTTTTGAATGTTTATACAAACATGGAAGCGTAGTATATGGAGCTTTACAGTATCCACAGCTGTAATATGGGTGTTTACTCTTAATGTGTGCTTTCATCTTTTCAAGATTCCATTTACGTGTAAAAGTACATTTTGGACGTATACATTTGTAAATTCCAATATCCTGCTTCTTGTGTATTTTATGGGAACTTTCAGAATTAACTTCTGATTTATTCACTGAAGCACGATATTCAATGCTTGTTTCTGAATTAATTCCAGCATGTTGAGGAACAGTGACTCCATCATGTACAGATGACATGGTCATGTCATTGTTTTGAACTTCCTGTAATGACAGAGTGGCATCTTGCCACCTTTCTGATTGTTCTGTTGCATTTTGCAAGCTTCTGGAACGAATTCTACAAACCCGGGCAGACTTATCTTGAGGATGCCGAAACTTTACATGTTGTTTCAGTTCTGTATAAGACTGGGATATAACAAATGGGCAGGCAGAACATCGGAAACGATCTGAATCTGGTACAGGCACATCAGCACCCTGAATATCTTTTGGCGACTGACTAACAGATAGAGCTCTCTCCAGCTTTTTGATTGTGTGTTCTGGCTTGCTGTGCTGTTTAGAATTAATTCTCAATAGTTTAGAAGTAATGACTCCCTCACCTTGCCCAGCTTCTGACTTTCTCTTACAGTGTGCATCAAGCATTTCTCTATTCGATGTGGTGAAATCACGAGCAGTGTTCTTGCTTTCAGACAAAACTGTGCTACCATTGTCAACAGCAGTCTCTAGATCAGATTTTAGTGCAGGATTAGTCTTTGATATTTCTGGACCCACGCATGTTTCAGATTGGCCCGACAGAACATCTGGCTTAATAGTGCTGCTTTCTTGTAGATCTACTTTAGATCTTGTTATATGATTACCACATACATGTTCTAGCCGGCTAATCTTGCCACTGTTTTCTAAAATTAATGAGGCCCTCCGTTTCAGTGTTCTAAGAAAATTGTCTGTTGCCTTCTCTGACAATGACCTGCTGTCTTTTGAAGGCACTGCATCTACGGTTATAGAGTTCACATACTCTTCTGAAGTGTTATCTGGGTGTGAACTTTCTTCTGTCACTAATCTGCACTTAGCACATTTGTCATTAAAATATATCTTTAGTGACTTATCTTGTGGTTGCACATTGTGATCGTCATCAGTAATACAAGAAATCACAGTACCACAGTTACACCTGAAAAGTGAATTGCTTAAATCCTGTTCAGTGGAAACCTTGTCTGATAAACCATTTGTTTCAGTATGAGAACTATCTTTGTTCTCAGTTATATTTGAAGCAATTGAGGTCTGGTCTACAGAAGAAGTGTTATTAATTTCCTCCATGAAGATGTCACTTTGTGAAGGTGAGTTTAACAAATTCTCTTCACGGGTTTCTCTGCTTTCTATACATGCTGAGGTTTCATTACTGGCATAAAGCTGACCATCTTTTGTACTGACAAGGCTGTTCTTGTTATAATGTATTTTATCATATGATCCATCCTTTTTGGTTTCTTGGTTGTCTGCCTGGATATCTTGCGTCAAATTTGAGCTTCTCTTATCTATATTAAGATACAATAAATCGTGTCCACAAGACATGTCATTCTCCAAAATGTCATCATTTCCAGCAAAGTCACCGACAGACTCTTGTAAAGTACATGCTGGATCTTTACTGGAGCTGAAATCAATATCATGGCAGCTGTCATGATCGGGGCCCAAGCTGTTAGTGGCAGGGTTTGCAATGTCACCAGAGTCATGTGACACTGTTTTAAGCACACTGCTCACATCTGGTGTGCAATGATTTCTATTATTTATATATGGCTCTCTCAACAGATCATGTATGTTTGTTTCTGAATCATGAGCATTCTCAAAATTTTCTCTCAGAGTTTGTTGGACAACGGAACGCTCAGTTGGTTTTTGTCTGTTTTCAAGCTGTAAGCTTAATATGGATACATCTGTAATACTCTGAACAGAGACAATAGAATTAGTTCTAGAAGTTTCATCTGCTTGGTGAATGTTCCATGATGGTAATACATCTGTTTGCTGGTGTTCTTGAATTCTATTTCCCCCAACATTAGAAGTATGAGATGACAAGAACACCGTTTGTGAAATACTCTTTCCATTCACTGCAGCAGAAGCAGCCTGGTCTCCACCATCTTTAACCACATTTGAAATCCCATGTTCTATATCATGTTCATGTTGAACACCAGACCTAAGGTTGTTTTTCAGCACCACAGATGAATGTCTACTTTCCTGTCTATTGTCAATATCTGCTCCAATATCTTCTACAGGTAAACAAGTGCTCTGTGTGTGTTCCAGCTTATTCTGTTCTGATACACACAAGATGGTCCTTGTTTCAGCCATGTCTAAATTGAAATTAGCAGCTGAAGTGCTGGCCAAATCTGACACCCTTGTGACTGGCAATGATAAGGCTGTTGATGTGATATAAAAATCTGTAGAACCACTACTATAATCACTGGTTCGTGGCAATTCGCTACCACCGCTACAAGAAACTGTTGTTTCTGCATCTCTCTCAATATTAAATAGGCAAGGAATGTCTTCTTGTGAAGCCTGTTGCGGTACATTACTGTGCATTTTGCGCTCATAACAAAGCATTTTTCGCTTTATGCAGTACATTCGCGGCAAGCCCACATGCTCTACTGCCATATGCTTCTTCCACAAGAAGGTATTCAGAAAAAAAGATGCACAGTGTTTACACTCAATTACTTTCAAAAGTGATTCCTGTAAATGTAATTCAAGTTGACCCAAATCTACAAATTCTGACCGACACATATTACATGCAAAATGATAAACAGCATTGATATCAATGTTTGCAGCCAAACTTGTCTTCAGCATCCTGATGATACATTTCATATCATTGTTTTCAAACTGAGCCACATTGTCTGAATTCTCAAGCAATGAGCAAGAAAAGGTTTTTCTATTATCACTAGCTGGATAAGACCCTAGTGAAATATAGTCACCACGCATGCCAATCCTTCCAGTTGACAGCTTTTCTGTCCGTGTTCTAGAATTTACTACAACAGTCTCGTTTGCTAACGATGGCGTAAATGTAGCATTATCATGTGACTTTCTTATACTCTCGGGCAATAATAGTCCCTCAGTTTGTGTTACAGAATTTGTAACAGCAGATTCGGCTGCTGACAATGGAGTAATTGTAAAACTATCATGAGAGTTTTCTATTCTCTCAGGTGACGGTTTCTTTTCGTTTGTTACAGAACTCATAGCTGCTGTTTCCGCTGCCAACAATGGGGTAACTGTGACACTATCATGTAATTTTTCAGGCGCTAGTTGGTTCCGTACATTGTGAGTATCTGGTGCAACAACCGAGGATGCAGATACACTGTTCACAAGACTGCATTTTAAAGTGGATGCCATTTGGGTCCCTGGAACATGCCTTGAAAGTTTCTGGGGAAATGGAAGTCTTAAAGACGAGTCCAAGGCTGGAGTGCAAACATTTTGTGATAAGCTGCTTGGGGATTGTGTCTGAAGGACATTGGTTGATGGTATTGGCAGAGATCCAGATTGTGGTTGTGTTGTAAATGCAACTAAATAGCTTCTCTGTTCAGCTGGAAGCTGTGGTCTTGTAGAAGTTGAAACAGTATTATAATTTAGTTGGCTGGCTAGATGAAGATATGCTCCCAAAGACACCGGTGAGGTGGCTGTAGGAAATGTGCTACTAACTATTGATGTTGGCCCTAGACTGCTAAGACGTGAATAACTTGCGATTGGTGCTTTCATTGTTTTCTGTTTTGGTCCTGGCACTGTTGTCAAATTCTGTGTGGTAGTTTTGATAATAACGACTTCGGCACTATTACTCATCGGAACTAGCATATTTACCGGTTTGTAAAACGCTGTCCCATTATTTCTAGCTTTCTTTATAATTGGTTTTGTTCTACCGGAAAGTTTCAACAAAAATATTTGTTCATCTTGTTGGTGAAAGGATCCGAGATGCTCACAAATGTCACCTCTCGTCGAGAAATCCCTGTCACAGTACTTGCATATATATGGCTTTAATGTCAAATGGCATTCTAGATGCTCACAAAATTCAATCTCCGGCAATTCAACTGTACATAAAGAACATGTGAACTTTGCATTGACCAGATTGTAACTGACACCTGCTGTAATCTGCTGGTTCCTTGGTGGACAGTGGTGTGCTTGAAGCAATGCCATATCAGACGTCTTCAGGTTTACAGCGATTGCAGGTCAGAACGTTTATGCTCTGCCACTCAGTGTCAGTTATATTTCTGGCCATCTTAATGATTGTGTATTTCAAACATGCTAAATCTGAAAGTGAAATAAAGTAATCAATATAGACATTATTATATGCAGTGTACACAATAGATTTTCTGGTTCAGATAACGTACACATATTATAATGATTAAAAAGATAACATATTCAACATCAGAGTGAAACTATATTATAAAATTATAGTATATTAATTGATTAGTTGGCCAATTCACGTATGAATAAAGCCCTGTGATAGCTGAATATAAATGCTTGTTGCAAGTGGGTCAGGTAAAACGAAACAAATTCATATCCAAGACTGAGTCTCAGATGGGTGGCTTGTGGAGATGAATCCCTGAGGGAATTTTTCCACCGTAGAAGTAATGAAACTCTATTATACTAAATATTAGACTAAACTTAATATCAAGTCACTCTGATGATTGTGTGAGATGGTGAACAGCGACACCCGAGGCTTGTAGGCATGGCACATTTGTTTTTAATTTGCGTTTGCTCGCTTTTAGCTCAAGCCTAATCCATACATGTGTTACTACTTCTAGTAGCACTGGACTGATTTTTACGCGTGGATTAGATTTTCCTGTTACCAGTGTTCCTCGCCAACAGGTGAACCCACTCCGACTTTAGAGGTAGGCATTGCACATGATGATAATTAATGGCTTGTCGACCAACTACAGTGATAGTTGTTGAAAATTGCTGACGAAAATAAACACGAGGAGATTATGATACAATTAAGCTACCCCGGTGGTCCATTGCATCAACAGGGCAACAGACACACAAACATGTATGCATGTAAATTCAGAAGTAGACTTTAATACTACATATACTAAACAGACATCATTGAACTAGGGCAACCCACTGATTCACCATTTGTTAATGTGATTAAAAAAGGGTGGGACATCTTCATTATTTAAAGGGGGTACCTTGCCCTGTCAAAATGGTAAGGACATACCACATCATCCAGGGATATTAATGGTGTTATAATTAAATCACATCTGTACTTACCTCTGCCTGAGAAGGGAAATACTTCTTACAGGAAACTTAAAGGTTGGTAAGACCTACCAATTACAGAGGTGCATAACTGTGTTCGGGAACCTGACTCCAGAAAAACGGTACAGCACAAGGAAGACTTGACAGACCAGACCAGTGCTCCAGTCTATATCACTGATTACAAGAGAACCTCTCCTCGGTCCGATCTACCTCCGAGTCTAGGAAACCAGTATCTGTAAGTGTAATGTCAATTATAGCATTTATCATTGAAGGTCTGAGACAAAGGGGAGGTGTGATCATGTCATGTTTAATTTGGGCTGATACCAATACTACTCTAGAGTAATGTTTATTTCCGGGTCCTCCCTATTTTGTGGGTTTAAAGCTATCAATTATTCTCAAGAATGTATCACGTCTGAAGTTTGTCAAGATGGAAAATTCAACAGTTCTTTGTTGATTGGGAGAACTTTAAAGCTATCAATCATTCTCACGAATTTATCACATCTGAAGATTGTCAAGATGGAAAATTCAACAGTTCTTTGTTGATTGGGAGAACTTTAAAGCTATCAATTATTCTCAAAACGTTATTACATCTGAAGATTGTCAAGATGGAAAACTCAACAGTTCTTTGTTGATTGGGAGAACTTTAAAGCTATCAATTATTCTCAAGAATGTATCACGTCTGAAGTTTGTCAAGATGGAAAACTCAACAGTTCTTTGTTGATTGGGAGAACTTTAAAGCTATCAATAATTCTCAAGAATTTACCACACGTGCCTTCTTTATCCCTTCACACATGCTTCTAATGTTTCCCTTATCGCTTGGATTTTGAATGTACTCGCATAACTTGATCCAATAGTCATTTGAACACACTATCCGGCAGCCTTTTGCATTTTCTTCCTAGCCTGCTTCAGCTCACTGAGAGTGTTTCGCGTTGTTCTTTCCTTGTTTCTTAAGAGAGCTATCTTCTTTTTATCAGTCAAGGGCTGCAGTGTCTGGCTGTTTGCTGCAAACCAGTCTTGCCTCTTATTAACCACAGTGCTGTAAACCCCTACCGCTGTTTTATAAAGAGGTTCCTTAAGTTTACCTCACTTTTCACTTGCTGTACAATTTTCTAATGTATCAGTGAAAACGCCTTCAAGTTGCTGTTGGAACTCAAATCACTTATCAGGATCTTAGGTGTTAATAATATTAATCCTGGGGCTAGATTTGTGTTTAGTCTTGTAGATTCTCTTTGGTCTCAGTCTAATCCTTGCAACAACGAAAGAATGATCAGTATTACAATCAGCACTGTGGTAACTTCGAGTTAATGATGTTTGATTCAAATGTTGTCACCGTGTGATGATGAAGTCTAGCTGATGCCAATGGCCGGATCATGGGTGTTTCCATGTGACCGTATGCCGCTCTTTTGTTTTAAAAAAGGAGTTTGTAATACATAGGTAGTTTCTGGTGCAATGCTCCAGCAACCTTTGCCCATTCTCATCCATGTGACCGATGTTGTATTTTCCAAGGCACACTGGCCATGAACGCAAGTCCTTGCCCACACTAGCACCGAGCATATACATGTAGTCATATTTTGGTATTGCCTGGATCACAGAGTCTTACTCCTCATAGAATGATTCCTTCATATCATCAGAGGAAATGAGTGTCGGTGCATATGCAATGATAACGGTAGCAAACCCTCAAGTGGTTGCCAAGAGCAGGGATAATAATTTTTCATTTACGCAAGCTGGAATTCCAGTTATTCCCAGTAGTGAATTCTTCACTGCAAAGCCCACTCCATGTTGTCTGTTTTCTTCCTGCCCTCTCCCCCCCCCTCCAAAAAAAAGTGTAATAGTTTCCCCTGAATGACCCTTCCTCAGCTAGGCGAGACTCCTGCAGGCCAGCAATATCAATGTTAAGTCGATTGAGTTCAGCATAAACCACAGCCGTTTTTCTCACATCGCCAATATTCGTCAGGTCAGTGGAAAATCCTGGACACATGGTTCTTACGTTCCATGTTGCAAGCCGTAGCTTGATGTTTCTATTTGTATTTTTAGCAGTACCTGGTGCATTGGTTTTACAGCCTGCGATTTAGAGTGTGTTCTAGCCCCAAGCGCCCATGGAAGCAGGCAGGCTGTGGCGGATCAGCAACCAATTGACCGGAGGCTGCCCAGCTAGCGGTGGGTGGTTGCTGATCAGTGACACATTTAAGTGTCTCCCCCTGTAAGAGGCAACCCACGTCTATGCCCCTATTGATTTAATAACCCGTAACTGCTACCTCTCGCTTTGATTCCGAGACTGGTTAAGATCAGGGATGGAGTTATACCTCTCCGTAGCACAAAGCCTGGGCTGAAATATAGAGATCATGTGTTGCCCATGCAGCATGATCCCTCTCTCGGCCTGCCTAGTTCACTCAACAGGAAAGGTAACACCAATAAATCTGGAACAAGACAAGCTGCATAAGCTGCCGGATCAGAAAAGCAATGCTCTAACTCCCAACCTGTCGGGGCTTCGATCCTAGACCATTTGCCAACCAAGGCGTAGGGCCTGGTCTGCCCTGCCATGACAATTTGTCTTTAGGTTGTATTTCTTCGCACCAGGATAAGGCGTGTACCTTCCTAATTGCGCTCCTCCGCCCGAAGCCATTGGCGCAATGTGGGTTGTCGGGCTTGGTAAGCGCCGACTGAAACGCCGTTAGCTTTATTCTCTAGACATTGTTTCCCAAATGCAATTGTGTTTGACCGTGTGCCGACATTTTATTTTTCAGTTGTTGAGTGACGAGAGCAAGCTGTTAAACATTACATAGGTGTTCAAGTCAGTGTACCACCCAATGCGTAACGGAATATGCATATAATGTATCGGATTTCTTAAGCATATCACCCGCCATCAACAAGAAACCACTAGCAGTAATAAATAGCATAGACAATGATTATTAGCAATTTACACATGCGCGTGTACATTTTGTATTTTTTTTGGGGAACTTTTCGTGACACAGCCTGAATTGTCATGTACGACAATACACAGATTATGACAAAGATCAGAGGAGACAGAATGAGGAACAGTTACTATGGGATACTCACAGATCATGACTTTGCTCATCAACGCATTTAGCGAAACATTGCTCACCCATCATTTGAAAACAAAGGTTCTTTAAAAAGAGGGTAATGTGACTAGCATGCGAAATGGTCAAAGTTACTTGAATGTGTGCAGGTGTGGCAAAGTAAGAGCTCTGTAAGGCTAAGCAAAACAACAAGCAGACGTGGCAGGCCAGCGTAGTGAATATCGGATTTGAGGATAGGGTCAAAGTAAATCTTGGACCAACGGGGAGAATATGTTAATCAGACAATCATCATCATCATCAACATCATCATCTTCCACTTCTGCCGTCAAGCGTCGTGGGGAGGAATAATTTGCGCTCCAGCGCCTGATGGGCGGCACTGGATAGTGTCATTCTATGTGATTGTACAATGTCTTTGATGTCGCCAATCCATTTTCTTCTTAGGCATCCTCTTAGTCTCGTCGCAGATTATCTTTGATGTAAGGCCAGTGCTGTTAGTTGCTGGTGTTGTATTCTAACGACATGGCCAAACAACTTGATCTTCTGTCTTTCAATAAATGTGGCACAAAGTGTTGATCCCACTGTCTGCCTGATAACATCATTTCTTATTCGGTCTCGGATTGTTAAGTTGGCAGCTCTCCTCAGGCATCTCATCTCGCAGATGTAGATTTTGAGAAAATGTGATTTCAATAAAGTCCAAATCTGAGATTGGTGGCATAGGGTCGGTGTGAATATGCTGTTTATTATCTGTCTTTTTGCGGACATATGTATATTTGGATGTTTCAGTAAGGGTGATAGTTGATATGTAAGTGCACTAGCTTTCTGACATCTGCTTTCGATTTCTCTGCTCAGTCTACCATCTTCTGTGATCATACTTCCAGGATATTTGAATTCTGTAACTTGTTTCAGAATTGAGTTATTTACATGTATACTTAGTGGGCCCGGCGATCTGCTAACTTGCGTTACTCATCGTTCATCATTCATCAGCAGATACGAATGGCCCCGTTCAACCGCCGACTATATCACTTTGGTTGTATTTGCGTCCTTTATTGTGTGGCTTGTTTTGATTCCATATGACGGGTGGGTACACAATTACTCCAGGCCTTAACAAGTGCGTGACTCTGCCTAGTTATGAAAGACCTCAACATGAAAGTAACGAACAAAATCAACCAACTAGAAGCCAGGAAGCTGAAAACAAGCAGCCCGATCTTGCATGACTATTCCAATTCCAATTTTCAAAATCAAAAATTCCAAATTCGCCCTCGTCTAACCTGCTTCATCAGCTGTGGTTATTGTTGAGGATCGTGGTTTTTGTGGGTTTATTCACCCTAATTCTTGTCTTGTGAGTCCTATCTCGGACTGGTTATGTAGCGTTTGTGTCTGTGACGTCAGCGGTGGGATCGGTCGGCGGCTATCCTTTGTGCTCGTCTTTGCTTGTGGTTTTCTTTGTTGGTGTAGGCTCCTGGCTCGTCTGGCTTGACTGGCTGCAGTCCTTATAAGGACTTTTCGTTATCCCACTCCAGCTGGGGGATCGGTCGGCGGCTGTCCTTTGTGCATGTTTCCACTTGTTTTCTTTGTTGGTGCAGGCTCCTGGCTTGATTGGTTGCAGTCCTTAAAAGGACTTTTTATTTGGTCTTTTTGTCTCCTTTATTGTGTATTTTCTGTAGGAGCTTATCGACGTTTTCATTTTCCTCCTTGTGCCTGTTTTCACTGTTGCGTTTGCGATACTGCTGCCTAAAGTTTTCTTCCTCCGTGGTCAGCCATGGGACGATTTTACCGTCATCTATATAGTACTCGAAGTCGTTCTCACAGTCGTAGTGTAGGACTGGGTATACCATCGGTTTCCCCCGGAGTTTCTTAGGCTTCTTCTTTTCTTTTTCTTCCCAGCGCCTTCTGAATTCCTCGCGCTTGAGTTCCTCCTTGTCAACTGGGTATTCTGTGCCTCCTTCAGAGATCCGACGGTATAGTAGTTCCCTCTTGGGCTTTGTGGTTGGGCTGCTGGCTTCAGCTTGCGGTTCAAGCTCGGCTTGCATTACTTCGGTTTTGGCTGTATTTATACTCATACTAGCTGACCCGGCCCGGCTTCGCCCAGGCCCTGGCGGGGATCTATCTATCTGTCTGTCTGTCTGTCTCTGTCTGTCTGTCTGTCTATCCATCTGTCTATCTATCTATCTATCCATCCGGAAACTGCAGACGTTTGAATTCGAATGGCATATCTGTTGGAATCATTGGGATGCGTGGCAACAGTACATCTTCTCCTTTAAATTTCACACTTAAAATTGTAGCTTCGATGATATTGTTCAGAGTTAGAAAATTTTCACGTATCTAACATAGATGCATTCCCCCCCCCCCCCCCCCCCAACGTTTATTGCATACAAAGCAATGTACAAGGTGTAATGTGTGTTTCTTTGTTTGTGTATTTTACAGAGCGTTGCCGTTTGTTAGTGTTATGTGTCACATGCGTTAATCAAAACAAATACATGCATATACAGTTATGCTAATATGACACTTATGGCATAGTGCTTGTAAAACACACATTCCTCGTTTCATTTCCATCTCCACAAGTGGAATGCATGTTACAACTGTTCATCTCTCTCTCTCTCTCTCTCTCTCTCTCTCTCTCTCTCTCTCTTACACACACACACACACACACACACACACACACACACACACTACCTACACGAATTACCCATACTTGGCTACCCATATACAAATACCATACATGTTGGCCTTTGGTAATCTACAACTATGTATTCGTGCTGGGAAATCGTGTTGAAAATGGGCAAAAGGCAAAACCGCTGAACGCAAAAATGCCTAGTGACCACCAGCCACTAGACACACCAGGCCGGTGGCCGGGTCTTACAAAGGACACGCAGCCAGTTTCCCACAAAGCCTTTGTTTCCCTAGGCCAGAGGTGCTGCGGCGTGTACTATCTGTGTTCTCCAATGCTTGTTACCACCTAGTGAGAAGTGTTCCAAAGTATTTACAAAACAAGCCACACACAGGGCTCGCGTCGCGAGGCGCACACACGTTCTAAAATTTCCACAACAGGGACTTGTCTGGGACACTCCCGTTCAACCTGCACTATTGTTAGTCAAGACGATCGGGTGTCGGTATTATATGATAGCCCTCTAAGATAAACCTGTATATTCATATTCTATATTCCACATTCTACCATACAAGCATACACATATATGTGTGCATGTACACATATATGCGTGCATGTCCACATTCATACATATTATGGGTATTCAATTGAGTAAATAAATAAGCTGGTTTTATTTCGTTATGTCTGTGTGTTTGTGAATATTTATGTTATTTTGTTTTGGAACATATGCAGTATTAAACTTGAATTGTACGTTTTATATTTGTACAATGCGCCATTTCTACAGGACCATACTAGGTACCTGTATTCTGCCAGAGAAATCAGCAATTTCGTGTGGTTGTCTTTGGTAGATTTAGGTAAAGTGTTTAAAAAAATTGCTTTGTACATATCTGTTTTCTTTTTAGTAAATGTTTCAATGCGTTGTCTTAGTGTGTCTAGTGCGGTTTGGACTGTTGGACAAGTGTAATAAATGTGATCTTCGGTTTCCTGTATGTTCCGTCTGCAGAGTTGACATTGTGCTATTTGTTTTGGCGTTCATGCTTGTTTTTCCGTAGTAGGTGACATGTTAAAGATTAAACGGTACGTAATTTCTCTGGCTTTGGGTTTGATGTGTGGATTGTGGAGATTAGTGAAAGTACATGTGTAGTCTTGTATGTAGTATTTTTGTCCCCTTTTTATTCTGAGTCGTAGTGGGGGTGCTTGTTGATTGACTAGATATTTGTAAGTCTGGTTTGTTGTCTGGTGTAGTAAATTCTCGCGTCCTTGGAGTGCGTGTATGCATGTCTTGTAGAAAGCGGGTAGTGTTCCAAAATGGTGTGGTGAATTAAGTTGTATTCTTCTAAGGTGTTGCAGTCTGATTTCTATGTAATAGAGTGCTAGTGGGTGCTGTTCAGGTTGATTGAGGATATGTCCTATGTGTTGGATTCTAAGCGCTTGTATTTTTGTATGTATGTCTTGTAGTGCTATTCTTCCTTGTCTTTTGTCCTGTATGAGTGTCTTATGTTTGATGCAATAGATTGTGCTGCCAAAGATGAAATGTCTGATATGTTTGTTGATGTTTGTGACTCTGTTTAGGAGGGTCTAGCACTGTGACTAAATATATTATTTTGGGAATGATGAATGTGTTAACTATGATGCTCCTACCAAATATTGTGGATGTCTTATACTTGTATCTGTGCAGCATGTCTATAATTTCTTGTGTGAGGTTTTGCCATGTCTGTGCGTGCATCTGTCGGGAGTTGTTAGGAAATGTTATCCCATATAGTTTGATGTTGTCTGTGGCTGTTAAGTCGGGAGGAAAGTCTGTTTTGTTTCGCCACTTACCGAGACCCATTATGTGTGATTTTTGTATGTTTAATTTTGCCCCACTCCCCTTACGAAACTGTGTAAAGGTGTGGAGTATATTTGTAACAGATGTGTTGTTGGTGGGGAAGAAAGTGGTGTCGTCTGCGTATGCAAGCAACTTCCGCTCTCCTCCGCCTGGTATGAATGTGTCTGTGATGTTGGTGTCTGTCTGGTTGCTTCTAGTAGGGATTCTAAAACCAGCACATATAGGAGCGGCGACAGAGGACATCCTTGTCTCACCGACCTTGTGAGCCGGAAGCCCGCAGTGAGTGTGTGGTTAACCAATACATTACTCTCAGGATTCCGGTACAAGATCGCTATCCATCTCCCAAAGTACTGGCCTAAATTGCATTGTATTAATGTCTTGTGTAGATAGGAATGGGAAATTCTGTCAAAGGCTTTCTCCTGGTCTAGGGACAAAAGAGAGGCATGACAGTCTTTCTCCTGTGTGTATGTGATGATGTCTCTAATAAAATGTGTATGCTGGTGAATTTTTCTATGTGGTACACCGCATTGTTGATCTGGGTGTATGAGTGTTGACATAAAAGGTCTCAGTTTGTGGGTCAGTGCTTTAGTTAGTATTTTATAGTCTGTGTTGAGTAGAGATATGGGTCTGTAATTTTTCATCTGTGTCTTGCTTGTGTTGTGTTTAGGTATGAGTGTTATGTACGATATATTGCAACTGTCTGGTAGTTGTTCTTTGTCAAAGGCGTCTTGATATACTTTAAGAAGAAGGCCACCTAAGATAGGAAAGAAATGTTGGTAGAATTCTACAGTCAAGCCGTCCGGTCCTGGTGTCTTGTCTTTGTTCATTTTGCTGAGTGCGTGTGTTATGTCTGCTAGTGTTAGTTCTGTGTCTAGTGTGTCTTTGTCTGCATCTGACAGCTTTTTACTGTATTTTAGAAATTTGTCTTGTGTCTGTGTGTCTACTGTCTCTGCTGTAAATAGGTGTGTGTAGTATTGATTGAATGCTTCTGTTATTTGCGCGGGTTCTGTTTGTGTGGTGCCTTGCATGTCTATTATTTTGCCTATTTGTCTGCTGTGTTACGAAAATTTTGAAGATGCTTTAAAGTTGTCATCACTTTGTTTATACCAGATACGACCCTTTCCCGTTCCCATTGAGGGGGAAATGGGTTCGAAAATGTTCACGTATTTAAAATAGATGCATTATTTTTATGAAAACTTTGAAAATGCCTTAAAGATTTATCATTATAATATAACGCATATGCCTGAAGATAACTTCTTTAAACATTTTATAAAACTTTAAGAAAAATACAACAATTATTTAAATTACATAATATAGCAATGTTACTAAAAGTAATGTCCCTTGATATAACTTTTGTTGTTAAGTCCCCTTAATTAGACGTCTTTCCTTTAAATGTTGATTTATTACGTAAATAAATGTTTTTAAACTAAATAACTATTCCAGTTTGTTCGGCGGGAATGAGAAGACCGAATATCTGTAGAAAATTTAGTCTCAATCGGATGGACCTTTCGCGAACGCATAAAAGACACACAAACAAAGAAACAAAGACACAAACAAACATTGTCTTTTATACATATAGATTAGACAATTAACCAGGGAAAAAATCTAGAACAGACTCTAGCGAAGTTTCGGTGGATTGCATAGATTAACTGATTAAAGATTAATTCAATTCGCAGGTTGCCTAGCTCACTGTTCGGGTATATAGCAGAACACGCGGGTCTGAGGGAATGAGAACTTGGGGAGGTTTATGGAAGATAAGGCGCATCGTGAAAAGTGAGGAATTGGTATTCCGGTGAAGATTGGCCATACAGACGAGGAGCGAATCAGTCCCTGTAGCTGGTTACCCGTCGGACTAAGCGAGCCTGGGGTAACAGATTATCCCTCAACAACGTAAATCATGTAGAAGGCAGTGTTAACGTTAGCGTTAGTGCAAGGGTAAGTATGTATGTTGGGTATTGATTGTTTCTGTGAGTGTGCAGCTTATCATCAGTGTTTGTCTATAAATAGCAAATATACTTTTACAAAATGGAATTCTCAAGTGAGTACCACTTATAGGACGACGGTATTGCTGAATGGATAAGAGCGCGCGTTTTTAAACATCCGGTGTGCTGATACCGAGGTAGCGGGTTCAACCCCTTCACCGCTCAGTTGGATTAAATGACTTCTCGCCCTTGACTTGGGGACGTAAATTTCAAGTACCTCTGAAGTCGGAGTGGGTTCGCCTCCACACGCAAACACCAGTCCGTGTACTAGAAGTAGTAACATGTGTATGGACTACGCTTGAGTTCAAAGCGAGCGAACGCAAAATGAAACTATTTCATACCCACAGCCGATCAAGACAGACCTACCCTAGGTACAGTCATACAGTGATAAGGGGCTGCGTGGTCTCGAGGTACGGTGTCCGCCTCGAGTGCTGGAGGTCCCGGGTTCATGCCCCGGTGAGGACCGGGATTTTTTTTTTTCACGTGGACTTCTGGTAATAAAATTTCCCCTGGTCTCTGGGTGGTGAGATCGGACGCCCGTGTGTATTGTTGCGCACGTAAAACATCCTTTGGCGGTTGGAAATCGAAAAAGAGTAGCTTAACGGCGCTGCCCGGGCAAAATTTCGAGTTAAAAATCTACCCAATGTATTTCAGGATCCTCGCCGGTGGTACGGAGTTCGTGCACTGAGCTGAGTTTCTCCAGGCTCAGATTTGAGTTAGGAGGAGAACGGAGTACTTATGGGTTACACCAGTGTGCCGTGATGTTGATCCATCGACTAAACTGAACGAAACTAAACTAACTAGATGCAGTGATAAACTCCGCCACAGAGCAAGCACGACAGGAGGCTTCTGATCGTCAGAAGTTGCCCCCCTTCCAGAATGTTTCGGCCCTTTACCTACTTGAAACTCTCTCGGAGCGGGCCCGCCCGGGTTATGACTCCGGGTGTTTTTCCCCTGCCGTGTGTTCGAGGTGTTTGATCTTTGCGTATAACGCCTCGTTAATCCAAAAGAGAGTCAACATAACCTTCCCTGCAGATGGCGGCGTGCGAAACTTCTTTGGTTTCGGTGAGGGGGGGGGGGGGGGGGGGTGCCATTCCTTGCTCGCTCTCTTCACTTCCGGCTCGTGGTAGTGAGCCGAGGTTTCATCTCCAGTAACAATTCTTGATAGGAAACCACCACTTTCTGCTTCAAACCAATGCAAACGTTCTTGACAAACATCAATGAGTCGTTGTTTCAATTCTGGAATAAGCTACTGTGGCACCCACCTTGCAGACACTTTGCAGTACTGTAGCACATCATGGATGATGTGGTGTTCTAACCCTTGACTGATGTCAAGATGTGCGCAATGTCACTCACAGTCAATCGGCAGTTTTCCTGTATGAGGCCTTCAACGGCTGTAATCAACTCTGGGGTCACTACCCGGTGTGTCTGACCAGGTCGTGAACAGTCTGTTACAGAAGTCACACCGGTTTGAAACTTCCCTCTCCACTCATACACTTGCTGGACTGACAAGCATGCATGACCATACTGGCCCTTCATTCGTCGATTAATTTCTGTAGGTTTCACCCCTTCGCTCATCAAAAAAGATAAGAGAACAATGCTACTTTTTGCGTGGGGCGGCCTGCGTTAAATTGCCCTTGTGACGTCACCGTGTTTGTCTGTACCGTGATGTCAGGTGCTGAACACTCTTGATATCCTTAATAACAATATTGACAGGTTACAAGACAATGGCATGGTTATTGTAATTTCTATCAATACTTTTAAGGTTTCCATTTGAAGCTCCATCGTAGTTGAGGCCCGTATGGTGTTTCTTTTCAGCTTGTGCGTGGGGATATGATATACTGTTGCTTAGTTGACTTCCTGGTATATGTACTGCTGCAAGACCAAGTATTTATTCAAACATGTCATAATAAACAGTTCCTCGGTTTCTTGAGTTCTGAGATATCGTTGTGTGTATTCTCATACTTTAAAAATTGATAACTATTACTTGAATTTGAATTTAATCTTGCTTATGAGCAGATGGTTACCTAAATATAATATATGCATCTAAAGAGCCTCTTAAAATGTTTACATCCTATTCCGGTGATGTAAATTTCTTGATAATACAGGGATAGGATACCAGGCAAAAATGAATCATTACATGTTGATCAAGATGACATGTACTCATATTAGTATTAGTGTGTACTTGATTAGCGTTGATAGTTACTAGCTAAATGATATATTTTAGTCACTTACCTGTCCATCGCTGCGAACTGACAACCATACTGTATCGCATCTGCCAAACGAAGTTCCAGTTTCAGTTTCAAAATAGCAGACGTAATAATAGATGGCTGTATCAAGGGGAGGGTTTCTCAACCCTCTAACACTTGTTGTTCCCCTTCCCTAATAAGCTTTTCAGTTTTTCCTTTACTATTTACTTTCTTTATGCCTTTCTTCCTCCTTTCCAGGTATTTCAATGATTAAAGGGTGTTTTCAAGTAAATGGCTTGGGTAGTTGGTATGGTAAAGTAATTTGCAATAGCCAGTCATCGTTATCAACCAAGAACAATCAGCATACATGTTATTCACACAATTAGCACGAATGGACATCGACCCGAACATAGACGTGACAGCAACATCAGTCGATGAAACACCCCCCCCCCCCCCACCGTCCCTCCCCTCAGTCAATGATGTCATCGCATAAACACAAGGCAATATCAGCGGCAGCCAGACTACTGAATAACATTCATTCATTCATTCAGTAGCATGTCCTTGGCAGAACCTCGCTCCCATAACAACCTTCCGGAAAACTTCTCGATCATAAGCAAGATGTCCCGCGTCCAATACATCCATCTGGAGATCATCCGCAACATCCAGGAGCACGATGCCACTAATTGTTGGTCCGGGCACATACTTTAAGGCTCTCAGCTGAAGGATATGGCTGAAATCCTCTAAGCCGTAAACCCTCAGATTTGAGAGTCGGCTCGATACCCACATACCTCGGAATGGAGGTGAGATGCTGAGCACGCTACATGCTTAGTCCAGATACTGTTTGAAGGCTCTCAGCAGGGGGATATGAGGGATCCCCGGATGAGAGAGCCTGACCGTTACTCGCTCTCTGCTGTAAGGAGGTAAGGTGCTGAGCCAGCAGCTCATATAGCCTACCTCGTGAGCGTTACAGTCGGTGGGAAAAGCGCATCAGTCGCGCGTAACGGCTACGATGAAAGACCCCATCCTTACTCATGGAGTGAGCGTAGACAAATTTGGAAAAACGTCTCATCAACACGAAATAGAACGCTTGGCTAGCGAGTCCGTTACGTGGAAGTCCGAAGTAAAAAAACTGCAGAGTGAATATCGTCTACAGACTAAGGTAGAAAGAAATACGTCTCATTAATTCGAAATGGAACGCTTGGCTAGCAAATCCATTACGTGGAAGTCCGAAGCGAAAACTTAATGAGTGGATGTCGCCCGTAGACTGTCCGTTTAACAAGTTGATAGACAACATATTTTAATGTGAGAAGCCAGATTCGTGTCCGGCCATTTGTCTTTGTCGACTCCTCTACATCGGCGGTTCGCTATGCACCAGTAGGCGTCATTGTCGCCTTCTTCGTATCCCGTTCATGGTTGAAGGCGCCGAACGCCTGCTCGCCCTCTAGGAAGCCTGCTCTTACCCTGGACTACTTGGTTGTGGGCTTGGGTTCTCCAACTCTCACTCCGTGTCTGCTGTGGAGCGCGGTCTCCACAAGACGTATTATACCACTGTCAGCACCTTTGCTGTTACTCGAATCGCTCGCTCTATCGAGAAGCAGATCGCAGTCTGAAAGTGCAGAGGATGGCTCGGACTAAAACCGCAGCGAAAATACACGCAATGTATGCAGCCGAGAAGAAGAAGATAGAAGCGAGGAAGGCCGCTAGGGCTGCTGATACTGTGGAGACACACAAGTCCAACTCCTAATCCAGCTGAAGCCGTTCTTGTCACTGAAGAGACTACAACAGAAGCCAGCAGTAGCCGGGAAGTCCATAACACCATTGAGGCGCAGCCAAGCAGATCACCAAAGACCTCGACGTCGGAGGAAACCACAACCGAAGACTTTACCGGCAAAATCCTGCTGAAACAAATCAGCGTTGGGGAAGCCAAACTGTCAGCGCTACCAACAGACAAGATACTGAGTCTGTTGAAGAACGAGCTGGGAAGACACAGCTTCACGCAGCTGCGCAAGACACCTGGTGGAATAGTGGTCTCCATCAACAAGAACTCCAAGACCACCACTCTAATGTAGAAGATATCGCAACATGAGAAACCCGACATCAAGCTTCCCCACGGCATATCAGTGAAAGCCACTCGACGATCAAATGATGGGTCATCAAGCGAGTTAAGACTCATCTCACCAACGATCAGATCAGGGAGAGGCTATCGAGTGAGAACTCGACGCTTAAGATTATCAGTGCTGAGAGGATCATCGTCAAGAACAGCACCCCCTCCACAGTTGTCATCATAACAACGGAGGAGCGAGTGATCCCTCAAGCAGTCAGATGGGACAGAAGAGAACAAGCACCGAGCACTACATACCGAGAGTGCTGCAGTGCTCCAGATGCCAGAACTTTTGGCACACCATGGCCACGTGCAAAAGTGAAGTGGAGGTATGCATATACTGTTATGGACCCCACACTTACAGTCAGTGCCCTCAAGCTAAGATTGACACGGAGGACGAACCCAAACAGAAAGTGCGCCAACTGCCTCAGAAGTTACGACGCCTAGTACTTCGGCTGCCCTGGCCACCAGGACAGCAAGTAAGCCATGAAGATCGCTATCAAATCCAATCTACAGTATATAGAGGCTAGGATGCAGGATGGGGTGACCATCCTACTTACTAAAAGTGACAAAGCGCAAATGGAAGGCCAACTGAAGGGCCCGAGATCCAAATTCACCAGCATCGAAGAACAGCTAGACAAGACACAAGAAACACAAATAACAGTCGTTCGGCGCATTCTGGACAAAGTAAAGCAAGTGCAGCAGAATATTGAGCATGATATCGCTCGAATGGCGGCTATAAAGGCTGAGATAGAAGAAACTGAAAAATATAAGAAGAAAGTGAACAGATTGAACAGCTCAAGTCAAAGAACGAGACACCAGAAGCAGAAGATACCAAGTCACAGACAGGAGAGAAATAACCAGACGAGGAAATAGAAGTGATAGGTTACCAAACAGACAGCGACCAAGAATGGACGGGTGCCAGGGGAAGAGGTTACTCTCCAACAAGAAGAAGATACCACGCCTTAACAAGTGTGAGACTCTGTCCAGACATGTAAAACCACAAGGATGAAACGAACACAATTACAGCCATTCAAAAATTTTCAAGGAAGCAGATATAAGCATCTCCATCTACAAAAGAAGAAGAACGAGATACAACATAAGGGCTGTGACGGGTTGGCTCAACTCTCAGATCATTTTTATTAGATTGGGATAGCACTCAGTCCACCACACTTAGATATTTATGTATTATTTTGTATTGTTATCCAGATTTTAGCTAAGATCGTCTTTGTTTAGTGTATTTATATACATAAAACTATAGAGATAGAGAGAGAGCTAAAAATACGATTTCTTCTAATAGTTAGAAGTAGATGTAGTGTAGAGTTTGTGTACAAGCCAAGAAATCAAGTCAGGCTGAATTTTATATTCAGTTTGGCTGTGAATTTAATTTGGCCACAGGAAGGATAACTCTCCTTGATGAGAAGTTAACTTCCAGTAGAACCCTAACATCTGCCATTTTGACATTAGGCTGGAAGGTGACAGGAGCTAACTATCACGTCAACTGGCTAAAATTGAACACCTGTCTGTGTCTTAGATATTTTTTTCTGGCTCTTGTTAAGCCGAACAACTCACTAAAACATAGAAAAGCCAGTGATAGTCTCCGCACCCGTTAGGCCCAGTCAAAATCAAGTTGCAGGAGCCTACACCCAGATCAACAGTAGCCGTAGTCACGACCGGTGATTGAGGCACGCACCACTCACGATTGATGCAGCAGGGAGTGGAGTCCATGCCACTGAGTCAGCACCTTTCAGTTTACCATCCAGGAGGCCAAGGATGACCAGATAAGTGGCTAACAACCCGTTTGCCACTGCACAGCATTCATAAAATTTATGTCCGCTATTGGCCAAATTAGTCTGTGATTACATCCTCTAGCTGAATATAATCTTCTAGAACTTTAGCCTAAACAGGAATCTGCGTATCTCTTATGTGTCAATGAGTTCCCTGCGGGGCTCACGTAGTGTTTTTAGAATCCAACAAGCTATGTTATATTTGTAATTGTAACAAACTGCGTCTGTCATTATAGAATTAGATTAATAGCATCATCAGATTGAGTGACGAGTGAAAGGACTATATCTATACTTATAAATCTGTCTTATCTCCTGTTGTGTGAGAATGAATTAGACGGTGGGGGATCATTTTTCATCCAGGCATGTTAGCAGGAATAATTTGACATACTGTCTTCATTGGTTAGTACAGTGGGTCGTCATAACATTCCGCCTGGCACTGTTTAGAAGTAGTGATCCATTCTGGGACGTTGAAAATCATCCTTCTAGAATTGCTAGCCATTTGATTGCTTCTTCAGCAGTGGTTAGATTCTCTATTCGTAGAAGTCTATTTAGTATCTACTTTGATCCATTTTCCATCCTAGTAAAGATCCCCTAATAAGGCCTTACAAAGGCAATGGGAGTTAATACTAGGCTAGTAGGGAGACACCAGACAGGAGAGACACCGAGCGCTATTAATAGCCTCACAAGGAGACACAATTGTGTCAGACCAGAGGTCGAGGAGTACAGCTGAGCGAGGGCTTTCCCCAAGCAATTGGGAAGCTTGTCCTTACGAGTACCGTGAAGGGCCCGGTTACTCGTACTCACAGGCCAGCGTGCTGGCGAGACCATGCACGCAATAATAGCTACTGCACGGAGAAGAGTGTCCGTGCTGGTCCACGCAATGTGTAGCGTGTGAACAGACTGACTGGAGACGGTAGAGAGAGCAGACGTATCCTTGACCAATGCTATAGTTTCTAGGCAATAGGCAAACATAGGGCTGTTCATTTAGATTGTGAAATACTAGCATCATCTATCATTACGTCAATGCATTCATGTTGTATAATGATGATGAAGTATAACGCTCGTAGAGCCATTCAAATGTCGGCTCTGAATAAATTGCATTCCTTTCGCAAATGTCACGAGTTGTTATTTCGTGCAGTGCGAAAGTAGGGGAGTCCTATAATCTGCAGCGCAGAGTCGCTGACAGGCAAGACCCCGAATTGGTGTCAGAACACAGTGAACCAACGCCAGCAGCACAATTGCTGTCAGATTACAGTGAAGCAACGCTTCTGAGCAGTCATAGCAGGCATTTGTTGTAATATTCAACGAACAGTTAACGCCAGCAGGCAAGTGGTGTTATAAACCACTAAACCAACGCCAGCTATTGATTGATATTACAAAATTCTGAACCAGCATCAGTTCATTGCACGATTCGACATCATTGCTGTGTGATATATTTCAGAGTAATGCAAATTTGTTTCTATACATGCCATAGATAATTTTCTTTGGTAAATTATACGATCACCAATTTGTGGAGTGTGAACCACAATTGAGCCAAATTAAATCGCTTAAGTGTGAAATTCTACAAATATTAATTTGAAAGTGTGTTATTATACTAAAAGCAATTGAAATGTATACAATCATCAGTGAACATTACCATCGTAACCACCGTGTACATTCCATTGCATGTGATACAACCATCAATGTCACCATTCTACGAAGTCAGTAAACAGATTAGCGACGAACTACAGCCTAGAACGAAGGTACGCCAGAGTCAAACAGCGAAGACAAGACGACATCGACGGCCATACGACTACTCATCTCACTTATCATCTAACAATCATTCAGACGATCATATCATTCATCCATTAATACCATTTATCACTATCTATCACATTTTCATTCATCATTCGCATGAAATATGAGCTTGTTATGACAACTTATTGAAATATGAAATATTTGATGAAATATGATGAAATATGAGCTTGTATTGACAACTTAAGCTTGTGTCTAATTTTTGCTGCTCTACTAACCAGAAGCAGTCCTTGTGTTACCAAGTCAAACCATTGTGTAAGTGTGAAAGACAGCGGTGGAACATCCCAAGTACCGTTCTTTCCAAAGAATTAGATGAGTATATTTTCAGAATATTTTGGTATGCTCTAACTTAATCATGCATCTTCTTTTTCAGTAAAAGGTGTACACTTACTAACACATTATTATAAACTATTGTATGAAATATTATTGTATTATCATTTTGAACTAACATTACGCCACAAAATGGCGTCACTAAATGAATGTATCCAGGCGGGCATCGCAATGGGCCACACTGGAGATAAGCTAGAAAAGTGGGCGGATCAAAAGTATAAAGAAGAAATAGCTCGCATGGAAAAGAAAGCTGCTCTTGACAGAGACGAAAGAGCATTAGAAAGACAGCATCAAAAAGAAATGAAAGAGGTCGAGGAAGTTACCAAACAGAAACAATTAGATTTAGATCATGCTAACAAACAAGCAGAGGAAGCCACCAAACAAAAGCAGATACAAGTAGATTCAGAGACTAGACTAAAGATGAAGGAAATGGAGGTAGATTCTAACATACAAATAGCCTCTAGCAAACAGAAGAGCCAAGAAGAACAGAACAAATTTAGTAAGTGCAAGGGCCTTATCAAACCATACAGTGTAGGTGATTCAATCAGCGCATGGACTGAAAACATAGAGTTCCAACTAAAAACACAGAAAATACCTTTAGAGGATTGGGCAATGATTTACATGAAGAACCTGAGTGGGGAGCCTTTAAAAGTAATAGAATCCATACCCACAGATCTTAGAAACAATTACCAGTACATACACGATAGGATAATGCAACATTTTCTTTTGGACGCTACTGGGTACCAAATTCAATTCTCACAGATTAAGCCAAAAGCAACTGAATCTTTCTTAGACTACATCTCTAACGTGCAGAGCACATTTAAAAAGTGGACTAAAGCTGCTAGAGTAGGTAACAGCTATGAAAAAACTAGAAGAGCTGATGGTAATGGACAAAGTCATTTCTACCGTTCCTACCCCTTTTGCAAAGTTTTTACAACAGTCAGATATGGATTCCATTCAACAATTAGAGAAACGGGGGTCAGCTTATTTTTCATCTAATCGGGACATATTTAAAACTACATCACATGACACAGAAATTACAGCTTTTGCAAATAAAGTCCCTGATAGATCCTACAACCAGAAAGATTATCGTAAAAAGGACAAACCATATCAGAAACCACCTCGATGTAATTATTGCAATCTGTTTCATCCAACTTATTCGATGTGTGATAAGAACCCCACATATCCGTCACACCTAGAAGCAGTGTTAAAGAAGCAAGAAAGCAGAAGATCATCCTTTAAACGTGCTGTAAAATGTTATTTTTGTTCAAGTTATGGCCACTATAGCAATATGTGTCTTGGGAGACAGAGAATGAAGACAAACAATGCAGCACTCATCGATACATCATCAGACGATGAGAGTGACATAGATCCGGAACTTGTGAATGTGTTGCCAACGAGTGAATGTCAGAATGTATCATCAGTAACCGATATTTTAGACTTTAAGACATGTAAAGTATGCCAGCAATTTCATGCGGAGGGGAGATTAAAATGTGGACACGTAATATCATGTTCAAATGAAGAAGCTAACGCAGCATGTGCCTCCAGAGGTAAACTTAAGTTCTACGATGCACTGGTCAATGGGAAACCATGCCAATGTTTACTTGATAGCGGGAGCTCTCTACTGGGGTTAAGGAGAGAACTTGCTAGACCAGAAGATTATACGGGTGAATTTGTCAAATGCCGTACTTTCTCTGGAACCATCGAGAAATATCCACTGGCAAAGGCGCATATCAATACCCCGTTCCTTACCGGCACATTTACGTGCGCTATCCTCCAAGATCCATGTACGGATCTTATTTTGGGATGCCTAGATGCATTAAAAGAATGTACAGACGACAACATAAAAGCCTGGAATGAGACACACATGGCCAACGCTGTAACTAAGTAAGATACAGAAACAAACTATACTGACTTACAAAATGAAATGCTACAGCTATTAACACCAAGTGGTGCAGATACCAACACTACTCGACAAAAGTTGATCGAGGCACAAAGCACCGACCAAACAATCACACCGTATTTTAACTTGTTGTGTGAGCGAAAGAAAGTTTCTAAAAATGCTTCTTGGTACTTTAAAAAGGTTAACGGAATTCTCATGCGTTATTACACATATAATAACCATGAAATTCAGCAGACGGTGTTACCTGTAACATACCGACAAAATGTGCTGAAAAGCTCACATGAATCACCGTTTGCTGGACATTTGGCCTACCATAAAACGCGAGCCAGAATTCTATCACAATTTTACTGGCCGAAATTCTGTTCGGAAATAAAAATGTTCTGTCGTTCTTGTACTGTTTGTCAACATCGTGTACGAAAGAAAAAGCATGTAAAGACCGAAGTGCAACGGTCAGTAATAGCATCTAGACCACTTGAGAGTATAGCGGTCGATATTTCTGGACCCTAATGCAGGTGTCGAGTAATGAAAACCACAACTATCCAAACAAGGGTACTAAAACGATTCACCTTAAACCAAACCAGAATGTTGTGATTCGACTACCTGATAAACATAATATGGTACTAACATCTTGCCAAGGGCCTCTCAACGTTGAACGCAAAATATCAGATGCGGATCATGAAATATCGATAAAAGGACACTTAGAGATATTTCATATCAACATCCTGAAACCATACTTTTCACAACAAGAACAACAGACGGACGAACAAATTGCACCAACACCAAGCAATGAGACGACAGACATACACAACTCAACTTCACTAGGTAGGGTGACAGACAGCGACAACGCAAACACACTTAGCCAGGTAACAACACACACAGCTAGCAGCACAACAGTAATGGACGAGATGGAACTACCAGTTCCTACAATAAACGCGACTGCGGCCAGTATTTCGACTTATAGAGATAACATTTGCAGTCATACGGAAGACTGGACAAAACACCTACTGAAACGTCGACAAGTCTTCGACAGGTTGATAATGTTTGGGCTCACAGCGAAGCCGTCCAAAGTAGAGTTGGGCATGGAACAAATTGACTTCCTGGGTCATACCATCTGCAGGGGCCAATTGAAAACTGATGACAGAATCGTCACTAAGATTCTGAATTTAACAATGCCAACAACCAAAAAACAGGTCCGACGTTTACTCGGTCTGGTGAACTACTATAGTAAATTCATTCCAAATCTGGCGGAAATCACCAGTGTTTTTTTTTTAACATCTTAAAAGCTTCGGCTAAGTTATCTGTAAAAGATGCAGGATTAATTAGTGCTTTATCAAAATTGAAACATCTTTTCCACCTATCCTTCGTATGCCTAATCCAAAACTCACTTATTTCTTACGCACAGATGCGAGTGCCATATCCATATCTGGGATACTAGGACAGTTCTACGACGGGACGTTCCACCCCGTAATGTACGTAAGTCGCAAGATTACTCCTGCTGAATCAAAATACTCAGCATCAGAATTGGAGGGCCTCAGTTTGATCTATTGCGTGAGAAAGTTGCATAGATTTTTGGCAGGAGCACAGTTTGTAATCCAATCCGATAACTCTCCGTTGTCTGTGATGCAGTCTGGACTTCCTACCAACAATAGAATTTACAGGTGGGCTTTGATTCTCCAAAATTACACGTTTACCATCCAGCACTTAAAAGGGAGATTAAATACGGTTGCAGACATTTTGAGTCGTCCATCATCCATTCAAATACCTGAGTTGCAGGAAGGGATCGACCATACACCACCAGAAACAGTGACACTGTAATGTTAGATAACTCAGTGCCATATGTGGTGATTAAGACACATCGTAAGTGCGTTATCATCGCCAAATATATAACCTGTGTGGATATAACAGTGCTATAGGAAGTGTAACAAACACACGCAGAATTAACATGCGCTGACACACACATAAGCTAGAGGAACATTCAAGTGTTAGCTATGAACCTACATAACGTAGGAGGGAACTATATTAATACACTATCCTTGAAGGAGAGCATAAGAGACTTTGTCGAAATGAACTATGTTAGAATAGTCTACAAATAGTATTGCTCCATCTTCACAACGCAGAGGAGGACGTCGACTTAGTGTAATTAGAGATAGAAATGTAACTGTGATATATGTATATTATTATTTTATTAACAGTACCTATAACTTCATTTTTCTGTTAATTATTCAATTGCACATTGTGTAAATGCATATATAACTTTATTTTCTTATTTGTTAGTTAGAAATCACCATCATTTAATTAATAACCCATGTAGTAGAACACCAATTATAGGAATACAAGTGTTAGATCTTATATTAGTTTATTACCATATAATCATAATCATCTATAGGCCTACATCCATTTATCTAAGATATCATTTCCAAACTAACACAACCATTTAGGAATTAATATCATCTTTTTCACAAATAACTTTAAGGTAATTAACCCAATTCACTTAAATGAAAGTACTTATTAGATTATTTCCCTTGAGGGTATTTAGGTCAGCACACCAAATTACGGAAGTTACTACAACAGGATCGGTAACAAACCATCCTCATAACTATGTATATTATGTATAAACATGACGCGTGCAAACAAAACGCACAGTCATTTGGCGTGATTACTGTTGAAATTCAGCCAATCGTTTATTGTATATATATAATATTTATCTATTTGATGCTATGAAATATATTTTAATGACGAGAGAATGGTTGAGTGAAAGAACAGTATGAAAATGAATGAAAGAGGTATGCAAGAAGAATAAATGCGAGGGGAGAATGAAAAAACTTAGTAAACATTGAATGAAAGAGAGCGAGAGAGAACAACAGCGGAAAAAATTTTTTTTCTCTCTTTCCACCGCTGCAAACGTCTTATTTGACTTGTCTGTGTCATCTGTGTAACCAGTGTGTTGTCGGGTTTTTATGTGTGTTACTGCCACACTGTAATAGAGTATATAGAGAACGTACTTTGAGCTTCGGAAAGCGGAGTTGTGGTCACAAATAATAATAACGAACGGTTGTAACCACAGCATACCGATTTCCGGCGCTCGAAGGAACACACACATTTAGTACACTAACGCATACACATGTTAGAGAGTTAAGTACACTATAGTTATTAGAAAACACGCAAACAAACAGGAAAACAAACACATAAAAGTTGCACACACCATTCATCTCAAAGAACTACAACTCTAAATTCAGGGGACACAATAACTATTAGAAACCTAAATGTAACAGTGAATATAGCTTTTCACATGCGGAAGCGATAAGGTGAACAGTAGAACTGTGTGTATAGAGTTGGAGGGGATATTAATGGGAACATGAACACTTTGTGCTCATGTGTTGTACTCAGAATAGAGTCAACTTGTGTGTGGGTTGTCATTTTGGGCAATTTGAGGAGAGGTCGAGACAGAAGTCAATAGGTGAAAGTCAAAAGACATAGGGTCAAACGACAGAAGCCAGGACATAAGTCATAAGACAACGGGTTCCGGTTCACTACCAATCCCAAAGATATCTATAGAACCAACTATACTGATACATAGGCTACTGAATTAGCCAAGTGAAAAGATAAAACACTGTGAGTGAAGGAAGAAGACAGTTGTTCTGTCCCCAAACTAGAAAGTCATAACTTATTGGAGATTTGACAAAATTGGAGCAACCAATTTTTCTTTGTGACCAGGAGTGTTACAAATATGAGTGAAAGGGAAGTAACACTTCACAGAGAAGAGGGGACCCTGTCAAGATCCCCAATAAGGCCTTACAAAGGCAATAGGAGTTAATACTAGGCTAGTAGGGAGACACCAGACAGGAGAGACACCGAGCGCTATTAATAGCCTCACAAGGAGACACAATTGTGTCAGACCAGAGGTCGAGGAGTACAGCTGAGCGAGGGCTTTCCCCAAGCAATTGGGAAGCTTGTCCTTGCGAGTACCGTGAAGGGCCCGGTTACTCATACTCACAGGCCAGCGTGCTGGCGAGACCATGCACGCAATAATAGCTACTGCACGGAGAAGAGTGTCCGTGCTGGTCCACGCAATGTGTAGCGTGTGAACAGACTGACTGGAGACGGTAGAGAGAGCAGACGTATCCTTGACCAATGCTATAGTTTCTAGGCAATAGGCAAACATAGGGCTGTTCATTTAGATTGTGAAATACTAGCATCATCTATCATTACGTCAATGCATTCATGTTTTATAATGATGATGAAGTATAATTCTCGTAGAGCCATTCAAATGTCGGCTCTGAATAAATTGCATTCCTTTCGCAAATGTCACGAGTTGTTATTTCGTGCAGTGCGAAAGTAGGGGAGTCCTATAATCTGCAGCGCACAAGTCGCTGACACTATTTAGTAACTACTTTGATCCATTTTCCATCCTAGTAGTATACGCTACGCTACAAGGGCCCCAACTATAACGAAATCGATACAGTCGACGGTTGAACGGGGTCATTCTTTTAAAGAATTGGAATTGTAATTGCTGTTGACTGGACTTGGGTCGACATTCCTTGATCTCGTTGACTGCTACAATGTGGTGTTTCGACAACGCTGCAGAGTCCCAATCTCAAGTGCACTGGACTCATTTGGAGGGATATTTGGGTTTTAATGTTGTAATACTGCAACCTTTGAGTGCGATGGGAGCGATTGATGTCCTTTAGTAGGACACAAAGGCCACAAGAAGGACACAAAGGTACTTAATTGAATGACAATTTTCTTTCCGGATACAGATACGGGTAGATCAATAGGAGCGCAGACGGCCACTTTGTCGACATAAATGGTTTGGTTAGATGGGCAAAGAGTGGTGGTAGAAAGAGAGGCGTGGAGTTTTAATAACTTGCTGTTTTCCGCCCGTCTATGGACATTTGCATGAATGGTGATTAGTACAATTGATAACACAACGTATCACACACTACACATACACATAAAAAAAGCTGAAACCGGCGTTCGAAGTTGGAGATACAATTGCTGGGGTTTAATAAATGTCACATGTGTTTAGCAACAATACTTCGTATGTGAAGAGTGGAGTTGCCTCTTCTAGTTAGTTAGTTAGTCGAAAGATCATCCTCATTGCACATTGAACCATTCAGCCCATAAGTGCTCGGATCCCCTCCTCAGCAAATCCCGCAGCGTGTAGCGGCTAACGACACCAGTTCTGTGTTGATTTATCAGTCTTCTTTGGCTTCCTACGTAGTGTTCTTGTTTGGCCACCCCTCTTTTAATTTGCTGTTCTCGCAGTCGGGCCATGGTTGTAGATTCACAGTCATCACTTGGTTCTCGCAAAAGTCTTACTTCTCGTAGAGCATTCAGAATGTCAGCCTGGTCCATGGCGCGTCCGCCCTCCACCGTAGCCTCACCTGCGAGCTTGTCAGCCCGCTCATTTCCTTGTACTCCCGCATGCCCTGGCACGAAGATGAAACTAATCTTTGCCAGCCGAGACCGCTCCAGAGGCAGCAACCATTCTCTTCGGATCGACCCCTCCTCTATCCTCTTAATCATGTTCATTGAGTCGCTAAGGAAGCATGCCCTAGTGAATGTCGTGTCTCGAGCCATGTTATTGCTTTACTTACTGCCATGACTTCCATAGTCAGGCTACTTGTGGTTTCAGTGAAAGCACCAGAGTCCTCCTTCACAATTCTCCCTCCGGCCCGAGCCGTAAAGGCCCATGAGCTTCTCACATGTCGGACGACCGACCCTTCTGTGTAGATGACAGCATCACCGTCTAGCGAATTCTCGAAAATCAACGCTTATACTTCATCCTCCACATCAGCCGGATTTTCTTGTCTGCATTTTCTATCTAGTTGGATGCAAACTGAAAAGGATGTGCAGAAATCTGTTGGCACTTGTACCCACTCCTCGCCAGGTTCTAAGTCCTCAAGTGGACACACCTGTTGAAGAATGTCTTCGGCTTGACCCATCCACGACCGTAGTCTTTTTAACCTGCTGCCCTTCACTTTCATAATTTCACTATGCAGTGGATGTTGTGTGTTTGCGTTAACTCTGAGGTAGGTGCGTGCTCTGCAAACTTGTATTCTCTCTTCAATTGTTGGAAAATCAAGAAGGTAGCGCATCGCCCGGCATGTACATCCAAGAATAATGCGCATAGCTTCATTCTGTATCCTTTCCATCCTTTCTATCTGCTTACGGCTGAGAGTCAGGATTGCCATTGCATATTCAAAAACAGACATGACCAGTCCCTCGTACAGAAGATATAGATGGCGCTGCTCACAGTTTGCTGCCGCCATCACCCGCATCACAGTCAAACCCCGCTTGGCCTTTGTTATCACCTGGTCTATGTGCTCATTATAAGCAAGGCTTCGATCAAACCGTATCCCCAGGTAATTCATTGCCTGCGTTCTTTCCACCGTCTCTGAACACAGCTTCACAGGTGGTGTTGGAGTGTTGACAATATGATTATTCAACGAGAACCAAGTCACTGTTGCCTTTGTTGGGTTGATCATTGCCCCATCTTCATCACACCAAGTAGTTATGCGATTGAGTTCGGTTTGTAGTTCCACAGCAACCTGCTCTCTATCCTTACCCTGACGATACACTAAAACATCATCGGCGTATGACAATGTCCTGCCAGGTCCAGTGATCTGCTCACTGGTGATTCTCACAGTGTAGGCGTTGAAAAGTACTGGAGATAATGGTGATCCCTGTGGTAGGCCAGGATATATTGTTGTTGGTTCCGAAGTCCAACTGCCACATCTAAAAACTACTTTCCGTTGGAAGAGGGCTGCAGCGATCCAACTAAGGTGGAATGAACTTACTTTGAGTTCAAGAAGCTGAAGCATTAAAAAATTCAATGGTACTCTGTTGTACGCGTCCTCAAGATCAATCGCTGCAGCAAAGGTTTCAATGCCTGAGTGGAAACCTTCATAGACATCATGGGCAAAAACTGCTGCATTGGTCCAGGTTTCTCTTTTTGGACGGTACCCACCCAGGGTAGGTGGGAAAACAACTTGCCTCTCTAGCTGGCTTGATATTTTCCTGGCAATTACCTTCTCCAGCAGCTTGCCTATTGTATTCTGCATGGTTATAATTCGATATCCCTGAATTTTTTTGTGGTCTTTGTCAGGCTTCGGCAAGGGAATCAGATAGCTGTGTAACCACTCCTCCTTGATGCTAGCACTCCCTATACTGTTGTTGTACATGTCTGCTATTTTCTCTAGCTCGTTGTCGGTACACCTATTGATGTCGTCGTATCTTATGCCATCAGGCCCTGGAGCGGTTTTTTGATCATCGAAGCACAGCCTTGATTTCTTTCACTGTCACTGTGTCTTCATCCAAAGTGTTCTGGGCCATGCACCTGTCTGAGGTGACCTCCTTGGCCAGATTTCGGCCTCCCATGTCTGTCTGGTTGCTTTGCTCTAGATAGCGTTCAAAGAGGGCTTTGCCCTTGTCCTCGTCAGTCCTCTGCCAGATGAGGTCAGCGCCTTGGAAGTCAGAAATGTTCTTATTCTTGACTACACCACTCATGCTTTTATGTAGTCGCCAGAACAATTTCAGTGACTTGTCTGTCCTTACTCTTTGACACACCTCTGCCCATGTTTCGCTTTTAACCACCTTGACCAGTTTTTTGAAATAGCTTACTTTTGTGTGCATCTCTCTTTCTAAGTGCATGCAGGGACTAGGATGACCAGCTCTGCTCTTCTTGGCATTTTGCCATCTTCTTACAGCACTAAGCTTATCCACCCAAGCCTTCCCCACCTCGAAATGCCACCAAGGTTGCTGCTCCCAGCTTTTTTTCCTGCCCTGAAGTTTTCTGCGCTTGTCACGTCTTATTTTACTCACCACATCTTGCCCTGAACTGTCATACTGGAAAGTCTTTACCTTTAGCTTGTGCTGCCTGGTTCTGCCTTTCTCCACCAATATGATGCAAGGGTGGTGGTCGCTGCCGTGGTGTCCTATCTACACACTGTAGTGAGTGAAGGTGAAACCAGCGCCAGATCAATAGCACTGTCCTCATCGCCTGGACGGCTAGCTGTCCTGGTGACACAGCCACTGTTGATCCAAACCAGGTCAATGGTTTCAAGTGCAGTCTCGAGCTCCTCCCCTTGTGTGTTGGAGGAAATGTTTCCCCATGATCTGCCTTTAGCGTTGAAATCGCCACAGAAAATAACCAAAAAAAAAAAAATAGTTGCCTCTTCTTACGACCCATACGCCTTTCATTACTTCCACCGTTGTATCAGGCTAAAGTATTAATTAAAGTATCACGCAACCCGACAGCGACAACTTGTCAGGCGCCACTGATTGTTTCGATCGCTTGGCATACATGCGTGACTCTGATCTCAAAGACGTACTAGTCAAGAAGATGATACTTCAACAATTCTCAGCATGCGTTTAAAAATAGAGAAGTGTAGAGAATTTAATATAAACCGATTCTTATGTTCTGTGCATTATTCAGAGGCATTTGACAGTATACAACATTAGAAACTTTGGGAAATTATGAGAAAATGGGCTTTCCATCACATGTAGTACAAGACATAAAAATGCACTATCCAGACCAGTGGTTCTCAACCTTTTTTTGGCCCGTGCCCCCCCCCCCCCTTCACCATATTTTCAAAACGTCACCCCCGCCCTTTTCGTACTTCCTCCCTATAAATCCCCCCCTGCTCCTACACAGTATACATAAAAAATGGAAGCTAAATTTCATAACACATACTAGAACAAGTCTAGACGTCTACATAAATCGTGATTTGCGGGTCTACTTACGTTACAAAATGAATTTTAGAAGGGCGAGAAGTACAGAAACGTAAAGTATGGAGGGACAAACAATATCAAGTAATCGGTTCTTGCATTAACGCGATCTTGAAATAATCTCAATTCCCCCCCCCCCTGGAAACCTTAAAATCCCCCCCCCCCTAGGTAGGGACGGGGGGGGGGGGAGGGATTCTCCACCGGTTGAGAACCACTAATCTAGACCAGGGGTCACCAAACTTTTTTCACGGCGGGCCGGATAACTGACAAAATGACGAGCGCGTGCAGCATACTTATTCTGTGCAATACTTGCGCCGTCTCTGTGGCGAAGGTCTTATGGACGCGGTTCGTAATCCCGTATACCCGCTTTCGAAACACAGCTGCGCGTGATTTGGCAGCATACCGCGTTGCGCTGGTTTTTTACACTATGATATGGGTGCCGGTCGATCAGAAAGCAACGATAAACAACTGAACGTAAACTTGCTAAGACATCAACAACATAAAAAAAATGCTAGTGTTGACTGCAAACGTCCTGTAAAGGATATGCAACTAACTTTAATAATACTTGCAAGATAGAAGGAAAGTTCTGGGAAGAAAAGACAAAAAACTAAATTAATCATGGGTGAATGGAGTGCAATGCACACACAAAAATCAAAGACAACCAACATATTTATTTATTTTTTTAAAAAGTTATCAAAGAAGGCGGCATTGGCACAACGATTGTTACATCAGACCTAGTGCACACATATCGAATCTCACAAACTAAGTAGCAAATAAAGGTTAGTGAGATTTGCGAAACTGATATTTGGCTTTTAGGATATCATCAATGTTTGGTTTGGAATTGCTGCGTGCAATCAAGAGAATTGTTATCAAATGTTCAATAGTCAATTTTGTTCGATGTTGACTTCACATACTTCATTTTTGAAAATTTTCGCTCACATATATAAAATATTCCAAACACTGATGCCATACCAGCGGCAAATTTCTTCAGTTTCGGAAACTCATCAGGTAAGCAGAAGTAAAATTCAACAAGTTTTCCTTCTCTGTGCTTCTCTTCAACAAGTCATTTGCTTGCAAATCAACGAGCTCCAACTGTAGTTCAACTGGCACATAATCAGGGTTACAAACAAACGTATTCTGGAACAGAAGAATGTCTCTCAATTCTGTCAAGATCTGAAAATATCTCCAAAATTTGCTTCAAATCACGAGTAATTCAAATTGACACAAGGAATGACCGTGAGAAGTTACGTACTCGAGAGATCAGTAGACTCACCCAGCGCCAGAGAATACCACAAGTTCCTAGTTTTCTCGCGTATCTGTAGCACTATGTTCTCTAAAAGTTCTTCTGTTCTTCGCACAACTGAACTTGCAGAAAGGCTTATAGTTCCAAACAAATCGGCTTTCTCAGGACAAAAGTCATTTGCTGCTTCCATCATACACTTTGATGAAGTTGCCATAATTAAACGGTTTTCCTCGTTCTGCCATCTTATGCACTATTTTGTAACTTGTACGAGTGATAGATTCATTTTCATCTTCTCGTGAAGAGATTTCTTTGTATTTCTAAACCACGTTTCGTGGACTCATATTTCTCAGAGCGTAACTTTACAGAAAGCTTTGAATATGTTGATAGATGTTTTGTTTCATAGTGACGCCGAAGATTGTACTCTTTCATAACGGCAACACTTTCGCTGCAGATTACGCAATTAGTTTTCTGTTCCTTGTTTCTGCAAAGAACAACTTTACCCCCCATTCTTCATTGAAAACGCGACACTCAGTGTCCACTTTTCTTTTCTCAGTAGCCTTAATGAAGGGTGAAGTACATGGGATCTGAAAATGAAAAAGACATTGAATTAAAAACATAATTAACATCCTATACACAATAAAAGCAGAGGACTATGGGTCACTGGTGAAGCTACGGAGGGTAGGTATCAACGTTATATTAGCGTTTTCGTTTCTATGGGAAAGTTCAAGGTCATCGGATCCGCGGACGGTTTACTGCGGCCTGTGAGTGCAGTATACGAAAATAACCCTGTTGTGTTTCCTATTGGATAAATGCGAAACTATTTTTATGAAAATCGAGAATGACAACTTTAACGAGGGGTCAAAAGGTTATTCTTCTATATGTACCTTTGGTAATAGAATATATCTCATAATAAGGTTTGCAAAATATATAAATAGGGCCGGCCTAAATAAATGCCTAGAGCAGAGTTTTTCAACCGGGGTTCCACGAGTGGCTGCCAGGAGTTCCGCCGAAACAGACCGAAATCGCCTAAATGCAACATTTCTGCCCATCTGATTTATTACATAGAGTAGGACAGACAGTTGGATTGTCGTACAGAGTTCATTGAGCAACGTAAACATTTGCGTAAGGATCTGTTCCAGCAGAAAGGTTAAAAAAGACAATGGTCTAGGGACCAGCTCTATTAATACCTTAACCGGGGAATTCTTCTGAGCTGGGGATAATATTTTCGTAATAACACGAGGCTTCTATGCCATTTTTATGCTATGTTTGCTACTGTATGGCCTCTATTCATGCTTGTAGTTCACTTACCTATCACTGTCAAACAAATAAATCATTATTACATACCTATAAAATGGATGACTGGCAAAAAGAAGTAAATATTTCTGCAGCATCGGACCTGTGTTGACAGCCGGTACAGCATCTGGGGGAGGGAAAGATGCGTGTGTGTTTGTTGCCATGGAAACCGTGGTAACGTCAGAGCGTAGGCGGTGCTACCACGAGCCTGGGAAGGACTTGGGATGGTGCGAAATAAGAAACATTACAATAAACAAGAAAATCTAGATACAATAATTTATAATTGAAAATAATAAATTTAAGACACACAACAGCCAGGAGGTCTCCCCACGTGTGAAAATCTATTATTCTAAACATAATATTTACATTTAAATTGTATCACAACGTCTCGTATTCCATACGTTATATCAAGCAAGTTCGAGTACCGTCTGCGAGCCGGATGAAATGACGTCGCGGGCCGGACCCGGCCCGTGGGCCATAGTTTGGTGACCCCTGATCTATACCAACAAGCAGCATATAAATAGAAGGCGAGACATCAGATTGGTTTGACATCAAGCAAGCAGTCCGTCATGGCTGTGTGCTGTCCCCTGATATACAGGAGGAAGAAAGTGAAGTTGTGTGTGTATGTGTGTACTTGTAAACTACAAGAGAAGACAGTCGTATTCCATAGCCAGAGGTGTCAGAAAGATCAGGGAAATTACAATGCCCGTTGTGATTACAAATTCACTTGGAAGTTCGGCTCACTTCTCAAAATCCAGCTCAACTACGCCTGTTTTTTCCTGGAAAGTCACTGTGACGTCTTCTCATTCCGGTGCTGCCAACTGTCATAGTTTGTTAGTCTACAAACAGATATTTCCTTAATATTATTTAATATTTTAATTTAAATTATAATTTATAAATAGCGGGGGGACAAACTTTTAATAGCATTGCTATATATACGTCTTGTGTTCCATACGTTATATCAAGCAAGTTCGAGTACCGTCTGCGGGCCCGATGAAATGACGTCCGGGACGGACCCGGTTTGGTTACCCCTGATCTAGACCAACAAGCAGCAAATAAATAGAAGGCGAGACATCAGATTGGTTTGACATCAAGCAAGGAGTCCGTCATGCCCGTTTGCTGTCCCCAGATATGTTTAACCTACACGCCGAAAATCATAGATGATATAACCAAGGAGCAATATGATGACCTAAATATCGGTGGCCATGAAATACCAGAGATTGGATATGCTGATGATACAGTATTACTATCCACATCACAGAATCTGAGAATGGTATAGAAAATATAATAACCTCAACCCAAAAGAACAGTTAAACTCACAACTTATATCTTAACATAGAAAAAAAACACAAAGATACTGTATACAGATAAAACTAATATGGAGAAAGAAATATATATTAACGAGGACAAATTGAAGGCGGTGGAAAATTTCGAATATCTTGGGTCATTAATTGACAATTGTGACATGATGAAGGAAATTAAAAGACGAATATATATTAGCCTCAAAATCTAAACAAATGAATTAAATTGTTGAGGGGGGGGGGGGGGGGGGGGGCAGACAGAACTACAAAAATTAGATTTTTAGGAGCATGCATCTTTCCCGTTGCAAAATACGCATGTGAGACCTAGACACTTACTAAACAAATTGAACAGCGCACAAATGCCTTTGAATATAAATGTTATAGACGGGATCTAAGAATATCTTGGGTACAGAAAAGAACAAACTACCCCATACGACAAGAACGGAATATTGAAGAAGGTTGGCTACTAAAGATGATAAAACAACCAAAAAAAAACCTGGTCACTTGAAACGTCATGAAAGTTTGGAGTGAAAAATCATGGGGAGGGGGGGGGGTGCATATATGCCCGAGAAGAGAAAAAGAGGAAGGCCAAAGATAAGATGAGTGCAGGATGTGGCAGATGATCTCCAGATGGGTGTATTGGAGGCGGGACATCTTTCTTCTGACCGAGAAGTTTTCCGGACGGTTGTTACGGAAGCGAAGTTCAGCAAAGGACATGCTACTGAATGAATGAATGAAGGAATGAATTTAAGTTGTAGTATTGCGTCATGGTTCAAGCTCCATTTAAACCTTACTTCAGAATATCACTGCTACATGCAGATGTTTAGTAATTGATCTCAACTACAATGGTGTTAAATATTAAAGAAAGAGTATTTTTGGAAGAGCATGTGTTTATTAACGGTAGCAGGTATTCAAATGTGGCTGTTCGATAATTTATGATGACATTTCCTGATACTCAAGTGCCTCATCCTTAACTAAGGCTGTTGGCAATTTAATTAAGAAATTTCGCAGCACTGGCAGTGTTCATAATGTCCGCCGCCCTGGTAGACCATTTGCTTCTTAAGAAGCATCCCTCAATATCCAGGACAGCATGGTAAATCAGTAAGAAAGTTGGCCCAACAAATACACAAGTCAAGCGGTACTGTCAATAAAATCCTGAAGATGAAAATGAAGTTACATCCATACAAGTTTTCCGCTGTACCTCAAGTAAAAAGAAAGAGATCATCAATGCAGTTAACTATTGCATATGGTTTGAGGTTCTTGCTCAAGAATGTGAGGAAATCCTTGTCACTATCTTCACAGACGAAGCGTGGTTTCATCTTTCTGGGTACATGAACAGTAGAATGATGGGCTCTGCGGTGATAAAAGATCCCCATGCATTGCACCCAGTGCCTCTCCACGATTAGAAAGTAGGCGTGTGGTGTGCAATGAGTCGTATGCGCATAATGGGACCAATTTTATGTAACGATGCTGCACATTCTGACTGATACCGGACTAACGTTCTTGAACCCTTCGTAGATCAACTTTCTGATCGGAAAATTGAGCATGTCCGGTTTCAACAAGATGGTGCAGCTGCTTACACAGCTGTAAGATTACTAAAATATTTAGATGGCGTGATTTTTTTTTTTTTTTAATTGCATAATCTCTCGTGGAATTTGGCCTGCACGCTCTTCGGACCTTTCTCCTGGATTATGACCTCTGGGGGTGCACATACAGGTGTAAGAAAACAATTCTTACACAATCAGTGAACTTCAGGTTTCAATCGTCAACAGCATTAATAACATTACACTGCCCGAACTGGACAAGGTTTTCGTAAACGTGAAAAAACGTATCCAGACGTGCCAACTAAACCGTGGTGGATATATCCAAAACATTTTGTGAATGGAGCTGTAATGTGAAAAACTTTACCGAAATTAAAACATACTATAGCAGTATATATTGCATGAACTCCACGGACGATGAATACAGAACTTGGAATGACAATGTTTTCAAACAATCCAGTCATTAAAAATACATCCTGTGTGGTGTTTGTCCATCGAGAATGATGGTGACTATTAATTTCATCCAGTGGATTTGAAAGTTTGGAGCCGTGCGTTCTAAGATGGCTGGTAAGGTCAATTTTGGCTCGAAATCTTCGAAATGTGGGCAAAGAATGCTTGACATTTCCGGAGGACGTTCTCCTACAGTGTTTCCTTTTTGTCCAGCCTCTCTCTCTCTCTTCCCCCCCCCCCCCCTCCACAGCTCTTGCTTCACAAGTGACTACACCCTTTTGTGATGATGTACGCCACGAATTTCGGTCTTTGGCAGCAGTCTCCCAGGTGTCAAGATGAATTCCAAAAGCTTGAAAAGCTTTTAGTGAGATCTTCAGTGTCATTAACGCGTTTTCTCTGGCCACATTGGAAATGTTTACCATAATGCAGCTCACAGTAACAAAATCTGGCATGCGAGTCAAGTGACCAGCCCAGCGAATCTGATTCTTCATTAGTAGAGTGTGGGTACTGGGCATGGACGCTCTTTCTAAGACTTCAGTGTCTGGGATCTTGTATTGCCATGTATCTTCAATAGCTTCCTATTGTGTGTAAGTGGTTTAATTTGTAGCGTATCACTGGTAAACAGTCCAGGTTTCACAAGCATATAGCAGTGTGGATAATACAACTGCTTTGTAGACTTTCAGCTCTGTTTGTAGGCCTATTCCATTTCTGCCCCACACATTTTGTACAATCTGCCAAAGGCCGCAGTGGCCTTGGAGATTCTTGCATTCACTTTGTCGTCAATTGTGTTACCTTGCGACCATTTACATTAATATTCGGCTCGGTGTGATTAATCCCAAGAGCTTACTGTTACAAAACTACAGTCTTCGCCAAGTTGATATTGCGCCCAAAGTTGGCACAAGGGTACAGGCATATGAGAAAGCTGAATCCTGTTGCACGTCTACCTCTGGGTTGGCATATAGAGCGCAATCATCAGCAAACAGCAGTTCTAGTTTTGGTTTTAGCTTCTGAGATTGAACAAATTTCCATCCAGGTGATAGCTTATGTCTTTTCCAATGTCGTTGTTTTCTAAGGCATTCGGTCTAAGGCATTCAGCATAGCTGACAACATGAGGCTGAACAGTGTTAATACAAGGACACGACCTTGCTTCACTCCATTGATTCATTGATGACAAGAAAGGGCTCAGACAATTCGCCATTTACAATTCCTACCCCTCACCACAGAGTGAACAGTTTGCTGCATTAGTTAGTTAGTTAGTCGACAGATCATCCTCATTGCACATCGAACCATTCAGTCATAAGTGCTCGGATCTCCTAATCAGCAAATCCCGCAGCATATAGCGGCTAACGACACCAGTTCTGTGTTGGTTTATCAGTCTTTGGCTTCCTGCGTAGTGTTCTTGTTTGGCCACCCCTCTTTCAATTTGCTGTTCTCGCAGTCTGGCCATGGTTGTAGATTCACACTCATCACTTGGTTTTCGCAAAAGTCTCGTAGAGCATTCAGAATGTCAGCCTGGTCCATGGCGCGTCCGTCCTCCACAGTAGCGTTACCTGCGAGCTTGTCAGCCCGCTCATTCCCTTTTACTCCCGCATGCCCTGGCACGAAAATGAAACTAATCTTTGCCAGCCGAGACCGCTCCAGAGACAGCAATCAGTCTCTTCGGACCCCCCCCCCCCCCCCATCTCTATCCTCTTGAGCATGTTCATTGAGTCGCTAAGGAAACATGCCCTAGTGAATGTCTGTGTCTCGAGCCATGTTATTGCTTTACTTACTGCCATGACTTCCATAGCCAGGCTACTTGTGGTCTCAGCAAAAGCACCAGTCCTCCAATTCTCACATGTCGGACGACCGACCCATCTGTGTAAATGACAGCATCACCTTCCAGCGAATTCTCGAAAATCAACGCTTGTACTTCTGCCTCCAGAGCTGCCGGGTTTTTCTTGTCTGCATTTTCTGTCTAGTTGGATGCAAACTGAAAATCAATAAATCAATCATGTGCCATGCCGGAAAGCATGAAAAAGATGTGCAGAAATCTGTTGGCACTTGTACCCACTCCTTGCCAGGTTCTAAGTCCTCAAGTGGACACACCTGTTGAAGAATGTCTTCAGCTTGACCCATCCACGACCGTCCTCTTTTTAACCTGCTGCCCTTCACCTTCATAATTTCACTATGCAGTGGATGTTGTGTGTTTGCGTTAACACTGAGGTAGGCGCGAGCTCTGCAGACTTGTATTCTGTCTTTCATTCATTGGCACCTTGCCGTCTTGACAGACGATAGTTTGTAAGGGATGGAGTTATTGCCTCTCCATAGCACAAAGCCTGGGCTAAAATATAGAGATCATGTGTTGCCCTTGCAGCATGATCCCTCTCTCGGCCTGCCTAGTTCACTCCAGAGGAAAGGTAACACCTCTGCATCTGGAACAAGACAAACTGCAGAAGCTGCCGGATCAGCAAAGCAATGCTCTAATTGTCCGCCTGTCTGAGCTTCGATCCTAGACCAGCCGCCAACCAAGGCTTAGGGCCTGGTCTGCCCTGCCATGACACTGTCTTTAGGTTGCATTTCCTCGCACCAGGGTAAGGCTTGTACCCTCACAATTGCGCTCTTCCGCCCGAAGCCGTTGGCACAATGTGGGGTGTCGGGTTTGGTAAGCGCCGCCCAACGTTCGGCGCTAACAGAAAGCAGGTAGTACCGTTTACTGTTATATGGTAGCTCAGTCATATCTTCTGTCTTCAATGGTTGGAAAATCAAGAAGGTAGCGCATCGCCCTGCATGCTGTATCTCTTGTACATACAAGAATAATGCACATAGCTTCATTCTGTATCCTTTCCATCTGCTTACGGCTGAGTCAGAATTGCCATCGCATACTCCAAAACAGACATGACCAGCCCTTCGTATAGAAGACATAGATGGTGCTGCTCACAGTTTGCTGCCGCCATCACCCGCATCGCAACCAACCCCCGCTTGGTCTTTGTTATCACCTGGTTTATTTGCTCATTATAAGCAAGGCTTCGATCAAACCATATCCCCAGGTAATTCATTGCCTGCGTTCTTTCCACCGTCTCTGAACACAGATTTACAGATGGTGTTGGAGTGTTGACAATGATTATTCAACGAGAACCAAGTCACTGTTGCCTTTGTTGAGTTGACCATTGCCCCAGCCTCAATACACCAAGTACTTATGTGATTGAGTTCGGTTTGTAGTTCCACAGCAACCTGATCTCTATCCTTACCCTGAAGATACACTAATACATCGTCGACATATGACAATGTCCTGCCGGGTCCAGTGATCTGCTCACTGGTGATTCTCACAGTGTAGGCGTTGAACAGTACCGGAGATAGTGATGATCCCTGTGGTAGGCCAGTATATATTGTTGTTGGTTCCGACGTCCAGCTGCCACATCTAAAAACTGCTTTCTTTTGGAAGAGGGCTGCAGCGATCCAACTGAGGAGGAATGGACTTATTTTGAGTTCAAGAAGCTAAAGCATTAAAAAACCCAATGGTACTCTGTTGTACGCGTCCTCAAGATCAATCGCTGCAGCAAAGGTTTCAATGCCTGAGTGGAAACCTTCACAGACATCATGGGCAAAAACTGAATTGGTCCAGGTTTCTCTTTTTGAACGGTACCCATCCAGGGTAGCTGGGAAAACACCTTGCCTCTCTAGCTGGCTTGATATTTTCCTGGCAATTAACTTCTCCAGCAGCTTGCCTATTGTATTCTCCATGGTTATAACTCGATATCCCTGAATGTGTGTGTGGTCTTTGCCAGGCTTCGGCAAGGGAATCAGATAGCTATGTAACCACTCCTCAATGATGCTAGCACTCCCTATACTGTTGTACATGTCTGCTAGTTCCTCTAACTCGTCGGTACACCTATTGATGTCGTATCTTATGCCATCTGGCCCTGGAGCGCTGTTTTTTTTATTGTCGAAGCTCAGCCTTGATTTCTTTCACTGTCAATGTGTCTTCATCCGAATTGTTCTGGGCCTTGCACCTGCATTACAGCATCATAGCATGCAGTCTTCATCATTTCAGTTTGGGGTTTTACCTACGATCTAAATAGTCAAAAATTGCACAGTACGCACACAAATGGATGCTCAATTTAATTATTCACACTAAATCAATGCCCAAAGTCTATAAAAAACGGAATTTACGAGTCTACTTACATCTTTAAATGACAGTCTCTTTATCTCCGTTAGAAGAAAAGTGTGAGCAGCTAAGATGTATACATTCGTAGACAATGGAGGGAACTACAATATTCAGTAATCAGTTTCTGTTTTAATACGATCTTGAAATAATCGGGGAATGTAACATAACGGCTACACTTACTGTCCCCATATCGGAGATATAAAAACAAATAACTGTACGTTACCGCAAAGAAAATTCCGGTAAAATACCGCAAATCTAACTGTAGTACCTAAAATTATGACTTGCGCATCTCATGAAAGAGATCAACTGGGAAAATTCGTCAATTAGTTAGATCACTTTCGTTGCACTGGCTGGTTTAACTAACCAGTTTCACTTAACTTTGTCATTTTCTTCATCCTACTCACGTCATTCCAACTTTCCTGTGTACTCTCCCCTTTTTTTCCTCTGTGCTATTCACACTCGTTTATTTCCTGTAAAACATATTCATCACCTCAATTTTAACTTTATTTACGTCACTTCCCGTCAGCTGATCTACAAAAGCACGTGTAGTTAATCACTGTACTGAAGTGTTGTCCTAGTTGCATCTACTAAACAGCGCTTTTAATTCATCCAAGTTAATAACATCAAGTAACTATGCATAGTTTTTAATTATGAAATGAGCAGATTTTTTTTTTTTTTACTGCCTGACAATTAGTAAACGACGCTTTTGGATTCTCAGTTAAATATTAACGCTGGGTAATTTCCCTAGTGCATCGCTAAATACATTGACCGAGCACAATCGTTTATTACACCATCACATAAGAATAATCTAGTAAATAGTATCACTACGACTGCCTGCTCTGTGGCGAGGGGTAGGAAAGCAACTGTGGACGATTTGGAAGCAAATAGCATTGCGTTGGTTTCCATAGAATGGTATGGAGTGCCAGTGGTTCAGAAAACAATGGCACACTAATGAACATAAACTTGCCCAGGAATCACAAATAGCCAAAGACGCTGGAGTTGACTGATACGTCCTGTAAAGGATATGCAACTAACACTTTTTTATGGCTCAGGGGTAGTGAACACATTCTCTGACATACCGGGTTCGAAAGTCAGCTGCAGGCGATTTGATAACGGACCGCTTTGTGTTGATTTTCACAATGATATGACCGCTGGTCACCCAGAAAACAATGGTACACTACTGAACATAAAATTGCTTAGAAAAATCACAAATAGCCAATAAATGCTGGGGTTGGCTGCAACATCCACGTCAACACATGCAAGTAAGATAACATTTACAGCCTATCCCCGCGTATGGTTTTATTTCATCACGAACCATGGGGGGACGATTATTCTCGACTAGATTTCGATTGTTTTATAGTGTATCTATTGATTACACAGGGACAATGTTGCAGTTCTGTTCAGTTTAAATGTTCCTGGAATCATGAACGCTGTGGAGAATCAGTGTCACTAGTATACTGGCGTAGTCTACTTTCAGGTTCCACAGAGTTTGATACCAGCTCTTGCTCGCTTCGGAAGGTAGACTCGCCACCTATTCAATGAGACAAATAAAATATGACAATCATAACACTTTATATACTCATATTAGATTCCTGCTATAGGGAACTTAATATTGTTTAAAGAAAAACCTTGATATCGCCCTATAGCCCTTGTGGTCGCTGAGTTCGTATCTGCATCTGGGTGGGTTTTTAAATTGACAGGGCTTCCTGGCCGACCCATTAAATCAGTGGTTCTCAACCAGTGGAGAATCCCCCCCCCCCCTCCAGGGGGACATTTTAGGGTTTCGGTGGGGGGGGGGGGGAGAAATGAAGACCGGGGGGGGGGGGGAAGAATAAAGATCATTTCAAGATCGCATTAATACTAGAAACAAGTATCTGGATGGCTTGGCCTTGTGGCATGGTCGAGACAGAAACACGGAACTGATCCACGACTCTGTTGATCGAGTGAGATGGCAGAACATGACCGCCCACGCTTACCGGCATGGCACATGATGGATGGATGGATTAATACAAGAACCGATTACTTGATATTGTTTTTCCCTTCATACTTTACAATTATGTAAAGTCTCATCCTTCTAAAATTCATTTTATAAAGTAAGTAGACCCACAAATCATGTTTTATGTGGATGTCTAGACTTAGTATATGCTATTAAATTTACCTTCCAGTTTTACGTATACTGTGTAGGGGTGGGGGGATTTTTAGATATGAAATATGAAAGGGGGGGGGTGACGTTCTGAAAATACAGTGAAGGGGGGCAGAGGCCACAATTTTTTATAGGGGGGGGGGGGGATGACGTTCTGAAAATATAGTAAGGGGGGAACGGACCAAAAAAGGTTGAGAACCACTGCATTAAACAATGTGAAGTAAAGGTGGCCGATGTGAATGACCACAAAGCCCACCAAACACCAATTGTATAAATAAGAGTATGAATGTTAGCATCTTCTGCCTGTTATTAGTAGACTCCAGAATTACATGCATACTGGCATACAGTATGGCACAATGGGATCTTAAGTAACACACAGGTAATGTAAGTACTGTAGTAGATATTTTGTCTTTATTAGTTGCCTGGTTTTACCATGGACAGATAGAAAAACCAATGACCAAGTACTACAGGAGACAAATGAAAATCGTAGATTGATTAGAGAAATTAGACGTAGACAGTCAAAATTTTTTGGACATATAATGAGAAGAAATGGACTGGAGAACTTAGTGATAACTGGCAAGATCGAAGGGAACAGACCAAGAGGAAGACCGAGAGGAAAATACCTGGATGGCTTGGCCACATGGCATGGACGAGACAGGAACACTGAGCTGATCCACGACTCTGGTGATCGAGTGAAATGGCTAGTCATGACTGCTCACGCTTTCCGGCATGGCACATGATTGATTGGTTTTCTGGGCTCGCGACTATGACTCTCCAATCCTTACCTTTCGGTAAGGGATGAAGTGGCATATGATAAGACTCCCAGCTTGAGAATGGGGGTGAAGGCTGTAGTGACAGCGGTTCGGTGGCTGAAGTGTAGTAATATCCAACACATGTAATGAGCTTGCAGAGCATGCTGCATAAGACAGAGGCAGGGATTTTCGTTGTGGAGTGACTTGCATCGCGACTACACACATAGGTCAAGAGTATGTAGTGGATTTTCTGTCCAGGGCATGCGGGTGAGAAGAAATAGGCTGTTAAACTGGCTGCTGCCACACCTTTAGACGAAGAGGGACTTTATGACAAGCCTGGTGAGGTGAAGACTATCTGGTACAAAATGGAAAGGGCAGCAAAACAAAGGACCACAAAAGACCAACTTCGGTAGAAAATTCAGCAGCGAGTTAGCAAAGGATATGGATGACACTCAATGTATAGAGGAATATGCAGTAAGCAGTTTAATCAGGCGACAACCAATACCCTCAGGGTGGCAACTTCAGTGACTACTGAAGGGTACGGTGGAATGCCCCAAGTGCAATGAAGATATAAGTGAATCAACCCACCCATGAGAGTTAGGATTATAACTCAATGAGTTTTTTGAGTCATGAGATAGTCTTTATTAGGAAGCAACTGTGATGACAATTATTATTTTCACACGTCATGCTCCATGTAGGGGTGCCCATGCAAACAAAGAGCCTCCAATGAACATTTACCATAAAGTCAGTCTCAATGCGTGAGAGACACTTCTGTTTATTTTTCCAGCTTGGTAATGTCAACACTACTGCATGTCCTTTCACTAGAACCATCCGTTCCTTCAACTGTAAGATATTCTGTTCTTTGCGTTTTTGAGAACTGAGAAAAACAAAAACAAAGGTATGTGTAGTCTCTTTCTGTCCAAGCATATAAAAGCATATTTATAGGCATAGGCTCTAATTTGTTTAGAACAAATCGCTATATTTCTATTTTGTCAAGGAGGGGGTTCCTGAGTCGCACAAGCCGTGTCATTATAATCATTGTCTTCTAGCTAGCTTATCTTGTGAGGATATATTTAGTGCCAATATCTTCAGTTTTTGCAATAAAGGCAGGGTGATATGGTAAAACCACTTCTACAAGCAGGTTACTGCAATGATAAAAGTGTAAAATATATGTAAGCACTCTAATTTCTCCAAATGATAATTGATATTTCTGGTATCAAAACTACATTTTCCTATCCTTCAGATATTCCCTTTGATGGCCAGTCTCCTTAGGTGTATGCAACTCACATGGTTAGATGACAAATTTACTGCAAGCGTTTTTGATGATAATGCACACATAATAAACATCTGTGTATAGACCAATACTTAAGCATATTACATTATCATATGAGTAAACTGGATACAAAATTATAGACATATAAACATGTAATGACGTCAGATGACAATGTCCAATAAAAAAAAAAAGGCACGAAATAGAACTCAGTAAAAGAACAAGATATCTTGGTTTCTAACACAGTAAATAGTAAATTACAATAATAATTAATCTTACCTGGAAATAGCTGACAGATTAGTTTTCCTGAACATGGATTCTGAAAATGGACACAGTGATGTTTTCTTTTCCTGCACTGTTTCAACAGCTCACAGACTTGACCTAAATCAGAGTTTGTTTTCTGAAGGCAGCATGGTCTATCACATACCTCCTCTGATTTCTGTCCATTTTCCCTTTTCACCCAACTCCATTTTTATAATGATGTCGCATGGAGTGAGAATGAACTGCGCTGATGTCATGAGCATGGTCGGGCACGGGTTCGGCACCTGGGCTCTTCTTTGCCAAAATGAAGGATAGATTGGTCACCTAATTCCTCTGAGCTCCCGGCCTACAAAATGTCATGTCACTATCACATCAAAGACCTGTTACAGGAAACTGCTTCGAGACTTAATTAAATGCCATGGGATGATTAATCATCTTAAGTGATATAGTCTTCTATATAGTCTTCTATATCGCTGAAATGCTTTATTTTAAATTTTCTACAGACATATTATATAACATTTGTTAACAATTACAGAAAGACAAACTAAGTAACTGAAAACCAGTACAAAGCAATTTAATGAATTGAAAAGAAAAAAAACAAACAACAACAACAAACTACTAAATGCTAAAATATTGGAAGCTTTTACCCCTCTCAGGTAATAAATACTTTTACCGCTCTCAGGTAATAAATACTAACACAATGATTTGGAAGAGCATACAATTGTGGATTCTATTTGTATGCCAAGACTGCAATATTGTGGATTCAATTTGTATGCCAAGACTGCAGAATGAGAATGACAATTAAAAAAATTATTTCCTCATTTGTTCTTCACCTTCTTAAATGTAAGCGAAATACTCAACATTTTATGAATCCACAAAAGTGAGGAAAACCTCAAATTATATTTAAGATAAACCACTGAAGTAGATTCTTGCCTGACAATTGGGAAGTGAAGTTTTGTCACATCATGGATTTCATAAATTGCTAAAACAAAACTTGCTGCTTAAAATTGCTTATGGCCTTCATGACTGTGGATCAAGATTAAAATAAATTCTATCTTAGTTCATCACAACCATGTGCCATAGCAACTGCCACAGGCATTCTCAGTTCTTGGTGTTCTCAATCAATTTTATGATTGATTTTTCCCTTGCCATTGTTATCCATGATGGTTTCTCTTGGTCTAACTCTTCCACCTCTGATCTTTCCAATTATCACAATGTTTTCCAACGGCTCTCTTTTCATAATATGACCAAAGAAGGCGGTTTGATTCTCTTTCGCATAGACAACCATTGTTAGTTACTCTGGCAGTCCAAGGTATTCGTAACATTCATCTCTGAAATATCTTCACTGTTCCTAATCTCTCCCTAATTGGCTCATTCCTGTCATACAGCAGAACTAGTTCAGTATAACATTTCAGTACTCTGGCATTTAATGAATGTGACATAACATACTTTTCATATTCTGCACAAAATTTTGTTTGGCCTATTCTGCTCTCAATCTCTGTCACACATCCTGATGATGTGATTAATTTCCTCCAAATATTGGAATTTATTGACAGTTTCAAGTATTTCTCCTTCCATAGTAATAAAATAGCAGCTTTTATCATTGTCATTTTCTTGGTGGGCTACACGGTAAACATCATCAAGAATATTATCAAGCCACTTAATCTTCCAGTTTCTAATTAAGCACTTGGTCCTTAGTAAGTTCTGAGGAATGATGAATGTAAAAGCAAAATAACCAACGTTTACATGTAACAGATTTGAAATACTTTTTTTTTTTTACAAATGTACAAAACCAGCAGAATCAAAATAATGATACATTAGTTAAAAGCAATATGCAATGAATTATAGCTCACAAATTAATATATCACCATTATGAATGTTTTAACAGAACAAGCCCTACACTCAAAATAAGTGTCCTGTGGCAGTGAATTTATTGGTTTTTCATTTTCAGCACCATAGGTATAGATACAAATGCTGCACAATGAATAATGAGAAGGTGGAGAATTGATGCAGTAAAGATGTGGCTTTTGAAGAAAATGCCGAGAACATCATCAGAGAAAAAAAAAAATGATGTGGTGTTGAGAGTTGCTGGTGCAATTTCACTTACCCAAACCAAGAAGAAAATGAAAAATGAAATTTATGGGACATATTAACAGAAGATGTGAAACACAAATTAATCATTTGTGGGGAGAAAAAAACCAGGCAAGAGAGGAAGCCATAGAAAGATGTATGTGGAAAGCTTAAATAGCTGGGCAACAAATAATATAAACAACACCAACTTCATTAAAATGTGAGAGAGAGGACTGAAGTCATGATCGCTGAAGTCGAACCATAACAAGCATCAGAAGAAGTGTTCAGGACAAAACACACACATGTGAGACAGTCTTGTTGTATTATGTATGCATGTATGATCAGTAGAATTCTCTAGGCTCTGCCGTTCATAACAGCTGAGAAAACAAGTTTTACAAAGATGTATAGTGTACATTCATAGAACAACATTCTTGTCACACAATAAAGTAATACCAAAATATATGTAACTCTTCCCATATAAAAGTTAAATGATTCATTACAAAGTAGGAAACAAAACAAACAAAAAACTCTGATGCGTAAGATATAATACTTCCTTTGTTGAGAACACATTCTTCACGAATAACAATGCACAAGTCAGTAAACACGACCTTAAAGCTGGAAACAGCAGATTATTCTATGTGAGCTTTTAATGCCATACTCAGAAATCAAACTTGTTTAGAGGAATTCATCTACAAACTTTATCCTGTCGATCTGTAAAGGCACAGCCATGATTAACAAGAGCATTCATATGTAGAAGTGAGAATCGGCCACATGCATGATGTGACTTTAGTGAGCCCAGAACCTAAGCGTCATGCGTCGCCCTGGAAATGGAAGCCTCAATGGATGGCATGGACTGCCTATGTGTTGTCCCTTCATTAGCTTGAGTGTGGAATGGTATTCAATGACTTCCAAATAAATTTGATATGGTGCACCTACATGCAGAGCAAGCCCAGTCAACATCATTAAACTGACACAGTAGAACCTACTATGTGCACTTTATAGCAGAGGCCAGGATCCAGATTTGTGTAAACCAGAATCATGTATTCTATAATTTTCTTTGTATGGGTAGCTTTGCTAATTTTGACGTGTCCAAATTTCAACTGTATTTCCTCTCTAGATATTCATTTTAGGCTGGGTGGGGCTTCCTCTTGACCATACTAGTCAGGGACAAACTAATGTTTGTTATAATTCACAGCAAACTCAATTACCTATTTTTTAATCTGGTGCACAAAAGAGACTAAGACCTGACCTTACATTTGAGTACAACAGCCAGAGGAAGCAAACTTCCTGTCCCGTCACCTTAAACTTTCCCAATTAAGAGTGATGCATGTACAACAAAGCTGAAACATGATACAAAGCAGTTTGTAGAAAGTACCCACAAAAGTCAAACTCCCTACAGATTTAACTCGTTGGACAGTGAAGCCAAGCAGTTGGAAACAGCAGCAGCTCATGAATGAACTGAGAGCTACATAAGTTTATTTATATCAAAGTATTTACCATATTTATCACGCTCACAAGTGAGAATATCTGTACAGAAATCGCCAGGCAAGTCAAGCATTTTAACACCATGTTTTAGAACTAATTGCTGAAGATAATTTGGCTGTCTGAAGGGATCAATTAAAACAACTTGGGGATCAATGTTGACTAGCCTTGGCCTCAAATCTACATTTCTTTGCTTGTTCCGGTCAATGATCCCTACATCATCATCAACAGTTTTATTATGAAAACTTTTAATGTGAGCCCTCATACTTTGCTTATTATGACTGTCGTGTTCACACATGAAACACTTAAATCTTCTCTCTGAAAGGTGCTCTCCTGTATGTTGCACAAAGTCACTATTGCTCTTAGCAATGTAGCCGCATGCATGGCATAAGAAAGAAGCTCCTGCAGTCAGCTGGGTGGTATGCTTGTAGCACGGATGACTTGCCAGATGAAGTCTAAACTGAAACTCGCTGTTCTTGACATCGCTGCACACATTGCAGAAATAGGAAGGAGTTGGAGAATTACTTCTGCTTGCTGTTTAGATGGGGAGAAAATTGTATGCCAAATATAGAACAATGTCATTATTAAAAACATTTCAAAAACCAAAATGTAAATGTAAAATTATGGCATATTCTTTTAAAGAGATGTGAAATAAATTTTTATGTGAAGGCCGTTGCATTATAAGATGGTCTGATCAGTCTCTTTGCTATTGCCACTTTCTTACCAAGGTGTATATAATTTAGTGTATACTATATTGCTTTTTAAAAATGCAGCTTGGTGTTTACAACAGCCATTAATAATTGTCTGGCTATGAGCCAGGTACTTAATAAGCACTAAAAGAAATCAAAACAATCATTAAAGTCACACTCCATAAACAGGTTCAATTAAAAACTATAAATTTTTAGTCTTGCATCCCAACCAGTTGTTTGATTAATCCACCATATTTCAAATGTACTTTAACTCTTACTGCTCTAGTCAGATGTTGGATGAGATCATCATATCCTAAATGATTAATGCATCTTATCCCAAACAAACTTTCCCAGTCCCAGCCAGCTGGATTAATCTAAACCAAATATACTTTTAACTTCTCCAACCGTAGCTAGTTGTTCCATCATATCTCAAACAAAAATGCCTCAAAATCTGGGCAGTTGTTAGATTTATTAATATTTTCCCAAATGTACTTAAACGGGAGGTCTCCTATTAATACATTTGCCTCATGCTTAGAAGGATGTGGGTTTATTTTTGGACTCATAAACATAACGATACAGTATTACTATCCACATCACAGAATGGTAGAGAAATACTAATAACCTCAACCCAAAAGAATAGTGAAAAATCACAACTTAATCTTAACATAGCAAAAACAAAGATAACGCATACAAATAAAACTAATATAGAGAAAGAAATATATGTTAATGAGGAAAAATTGAGGTGGTGACAAATTATGAAAATCTTGGGTTATTCATTACCAACAATGGTGACATAATGAAGGAAATTAAAATACAAATATCTATTGCTCTTCAGAAGCTAAAACAGCTGAATAAATTGTGGAATGGGACAGATTGAACTACAAAGATTTTTAGGAGCATGCATCTTTCCCATTGCAACATACACCTGTGAGACCTGGACACTTACTAAACAGCTGAACAGCTCAAAAATACTTTGAATGTAAATGTTCTAAGAATACCTTGCATTCAGAAAAGAACAAATGCATCCATAAGATAAGAACTGAATACTGAAAGGAAATCAGGACTTGTGTATTCAAACTCAGAAAAGTTTTTACAAACATGAAGTGTTAACATTGTTGGCTACTAACGATGATAAAACTAAGAAAATTGAAATATTTTGGTCACATGAATCACCATGAAAGTTTGGAGAGAACAATCATGGAGGGGTACATGCCCAGGAAGAGAAGAAGAGGAAGACCAAACAGAAGATGTGCATTTCTTTTTTTCAGAAGAGGTGCAGGATGTGGCAGATGATCAGAAGGGTGTATCGGATGCAAGACGTCTTACTTATGACCGAGAAGTTTTCCCGGATGGTTGACATGGGAGCGAAGTTCTGCAAAGGACAAGCAAGTGAATGAATGAATATTTGGTTCGTAAGTGAATTTTCAGATATCCTAGGGATCATCACTAGAGCTTCGGGGGTCATGTTCTATGTGGCACTTTAGGCAGGTGTCAACTGCTCTGTGGAGACCGAGCTATACAGGATACAGCCTGCTGACACACACTTAACCATCTTGCATTTTAACTTACGTGTTGGCCAGGTGCTGGATTAATCAATGTCCTAAATACATATTTCTCCATTTGTAGCCAGTAATAGGATTAATCATATCACAAATATAAACTGCTCCTCCTGCTCTAGGCAGTTATTGGATTTATTAATCATCTCTCAAATGGTTTTTTATGTTTTCCTGCCTTAGTCCCAGTGGTAGGATTAATCCATATCTCAAATGTCACATGTAGGATAGGTCAAGATTTGAGGATCAGATAAAAATATGAGCACAAACCATCTGATTTGTAGGTAGACTGGTGACAGTCAAAGCCCTGTGATGGTAAATAAAAAAAAATGCTTGTCTTAATAGGATGTATCGGGCTATACACATGGTGTAATAGTGAACAAAACAATTTATATTAACATCAATGAGGCGATTATGTAAACTCATTCTTAGGCAGACACTGCTTTAAAGTAACTACCTGGGAAAGAAAGAGTTACATTATTCCATGCTAACTGCTCAACAACCAATAATTCTGAAATGAAATCTATATCAAAAAGCCATGCGTAACTTTGGTGCTATTTCTAACAAAGTGTAATACCTTCTTGTTGCAATGCTGTCATCTTGGAAGTTAATTCTGTTCGGGCACTATGTCTGCCTGTATTAGGCTTACACAGGGAAAAGACTCGAACATCTCTTTCTGGGTGAACACGTCTAATATGGTCTTCCACATCAGATCTGAAATTTACAAGTGCAGATTGGCATGGATAAATATGAGACCTCTTTCTTCATGAAGACACTAATTGGACTTATAAAAGTATAATGGTGAAGCACCAAGTGGGCATGCAAGCTGAGTTTCAGATAAAATAGCTTTATCACTCTTCGTAGTCATGCCTGTTGTGGTCTCAAACTGAAATTACAACAGTCACAGAAATTTCCCATGGTCATGATAGATAATTTATAATCAGTGTCCTAATCGTGCGCGTATATGCATGTGCGCGTAGAGAGAGAGAGAGAGAGAGAGAGAGAGAGAGAGAGAGAGAGAGAGAGAGAGAGAGAGAGAGAGAGAGAGAGAGAGAGAGAGAGAGAGAGAGAGAGAGAGAGAGAGAGAGAGAGAGAGAGAGAGAGAGAGAGAGAGAGAGAGAGAGAGAGAGAGAGAGGAGAGTTTGCCAGAATGAGTATGCTGCTAGCCTACTGGGATGGTAACTGGGTCCCACCATTTAGTCACTGTCCAAGAAGGAACTCAAATTAACAATATTATATCACATATCAAGTGCTCAAGTTCTATACAAACATATGGGGGTGGGGGGGGGGGGGGGGTGCGCGCGTCTAGCACCACAGACCCAACACACCTGAAGACATTACAAGGATCCTATACTTACGGTATAGAAGGAAGACACCATTTAAAAAAAAAAACCATGGGCTTCTTTAAACGTAGCAATACAAATATACCACTTAAAGAAGTGACACATAAATGTGAAATAAAATGATGTCCTACCTTTTTATATTTCTAAATGCACAATAGCTGCACATGTATCTGTCTGTGGGTGCTTTTTTGTCATCTTTCCAACGTAGGCACTTTCCTGAGTTTGAATACACGAAGCCTGATTTCCTTTCAGTCAGCCGAACATCTTGTCTGGGGTGATCTTTGTTGTAGTGTTTCTCAACCTCCCTCACACATTTCAGAATCCTGCTGCACGCTGTACATCTAAAAGGGTAGTCATGTTTGCTCATTGTCTTAATTTTGTGTGCTATCTTGTCTGTGGTAGCAGCATTTTCACACTTTGACTCAGTTTTATTTTTATTCTGCATACCTAGGCTGTTCTCCGAATGAGCAGTTCCCAAGTCCTCTGGCACAAAGTCTTTGTTTTCATTGCCTTCTGCTGCAGTTTTTGTTTCCAGCTGACTTGCCGCCCAAGTCCCACAGTGTTTCTGATGATGTGCCTTTGGGGTCACAATCACTGATGCAACCATCGTGTGAGGCAACAACACAGTATCAGATACACATGATGCAGTCTCTGAGCATATTTCTGGTAATGTTTCATGAACATTTCCAAGTCTATTACTTGCTTCTTGCTTGTCAGAAATATCAATTGAGTTTAATTCCTGCTTTTTATTTGTACCTGGAGACTGAACACTTGTTGCTGAATTAAGGTTCATATTTATATCAATACGGTTAGATGTGGCTGCAGAACTGTCTTTTCTAACGGTATCTTGAGAAGGCACTGGTCCCAAAGGCCTAATTTTAGAACACACATTTTGTGCAGAAGAATGCTGATCCCATTCTGGATTTTCTGTCACTTTATGCCCTCTGATGTTATTGTCTGCAAATTGGGGAGATAGTAATAAAGTTGCATTGGGTGCAACCATTTTCTTTGTATGCAGACTTACAGTGGAAGGAATTCTATGGATATGATCAAATGTTTTTGCAAATGGACTGCTCATTGTTGTTTCAGCAAATGGACTGCTCATTGTTGTTTCAAACAAATTTCTTTCAGGTTTTGCCGACAGAGAATCACCATCATTAGAGATGGCAGCTGTCTTTAAAGTGACAGTCGGTTTTTCTGCAGAACTTATTTCATTCTCAGGCACTGGAGACATTTCATTAAAAATGCTTTCAGACTGTGAATGTGCTAACTTACATTGTGGTGTCTTTAATCCCTGGGAAGTTGTTGAATGACTGTCATCATTATCTTTAAATATCCTCTCAGTTTTAGAATCCCCAAGAGGCTGATTCTGCTTGCTGCTAGTCACATTTACATCACAACTCTTTAAAGGAGTATGTCCTTTCATTTTTAATACTTTTAACTCACTGTTGGCTTTAGCCTCAGATTTTTTAATATCATCTATTAATGAAGACTGACTTCGCTTCTTTCGCTTGACAGAAGTTTGTGAAGTCACATATTTACACTCTGAACTCAGTTCATTATAGGGAATGTCAACAGGTTTGAAGAGCAGGTCCCAATCAATTGTACCATTCATAACTCTGGGTTTCTTGCCTCGATGCACAAATTTCAAATGGTTATATAAAAATGCAAGTATAGTATATGGAGCTTTACAGTATCCACAGCTGTAATATGGGTGTTTACTCTCAATGTGTGCTTTCATCTTTTCAAGATTCCATTTACGTGTAAAAGTACATTTTGGTTTTATACATTTGTAAATTCCAAAAAGCCTCTCTTTGTCCATTTTATAGGAACTTTTACAATTAACTCTACACACTTTTGCAGATATATCATGAGCATGCTGGAGCAGTATATGCTGTTTCATTTCTGTGTATGAATGAGAAGAAAGCGATATGCAAACAGAACATTTGAAATACTGTTTTACATCTGGGCTGCTCAAATCATTAACTTCCTTTGATGGTTCAGATCCTGCAAACTGGTCTGCTGCACTAATCAGGCATTTAGGACTAATCCTGTTCACTTTAGCAGATTTGTCATCAGAGTGTTGAGACATGACGTGTTGCTGCATTTCTGTGTAAGAATGTGATGTAAGAAATATGCAGACAGAACATTTGAAGTGAGGCTTTGAATCTGATTTCAAGATATCAACGCTCGCAACTGTTGCCAATGACTTCTTGCCAACCTTAGATACCTCTTGCATTATTACAGTCTCTTTGAGTTTGTCTAATTCGCCACTCTTTGTCTGACTGTCTTCTGATTTATTCACTGCAGCACGATATCCAATGCTTGTTTCTGAATGAATTCCAGCATGTTGAGGAACAGTGACTCCATCATGTACAGATGACATGGTCACGTCATTGTTTTGAACTTCCTGTAATGACAGAGTGGCATCTTGCCACCTTTCTGATTGTTCTGTTGCATTTTGCAAGCTTCTGGAACGAATTCTACAAACCCTGGCAGACTTATCTTGAGGATGCTGAGACTTTACATGTTGTTTCAGTTCTGTATAAGACTGGGATGTAACAAATGGGCATGCAGAACATCGGAAGCGAGCTGAATCTGGTATAGCCACATCGGCACCCTTAATATCTTTTGGCGACTGACTAACAGCTACAGCTCTATCCAGCTGTTTGATTGTGTCTTCTGGCTTGTGCTCTTCAGAATTAATTCTCAATAGTTTAGAAGTAATGACTCCCTCACATTGCCCAGCTTCTGACTTTCTCTTATGGTGTGCATCAGGCATTTCTCTATTCGATTTGGTGAAATCACAAGCAGTGTTCTTGCTTTCAGACAAAATTATGCTACCATTGTCAGCAGTAGTCTCTAGATCAGATTTTAGTGCAGAATTAGTCTTTGATATTTCTGGACCCACGCATGTTTCAGATTGGTCCGACAGAACATCTGGTTTAATAGTGCTTCTTTCTGGTGGATCTACTTTAGATCTTGTTCCATGATTACCTTCAACATTTTCTAGTCTGTTAATCTTGCCACTGTTTTCTGAAATTAATGGGGCCTTCCGTTTCAGTTTTCTAAGGCAATTCTCTACTGCCTTCTCTGACAATGACCTGCTATCTTTTGAAGGCACTGTGTCTACAGTTTTAGAGTTCACATGCTCTGTTGTATTATCTGGGTGTGAACTTTCTTCTGTCACTAATCTGCACTTAGCACACTTACCAGTAAAAGATATATTTAGTGACTTATCTTGTGGTTGCACACTGTAATCACCATCAGTAAAACAAGAAATCAAAGTACCACAGTTACATCTGAAAAGTGAATTGCTTAAATCCTGTTCAGTGGAAACCTTGTCTGATAAACCATCTGTTTCAGTATGAGAACTATCTTTGTCCTCGGTTATGTTTGAAGCAATCGAGGTCTGGTCTACAGAAGTCGTGTTATTTTCCTCCATGAAGTTGTCACTATGTGTTGTACTGACACGGCTGTTCTTGTTATAATGTATTTCATATGATCCATCCTTCTTTGTTTCTTGCATTTCTGTCTGGATATCTTGCATCAAATTTAAACCTGTCTTATCTATGTTAGGATGCAATAGATCTTGTCCACAAGAAATGTCATTCTCTAAAATGTCATCATGTCCAGCAAAGTTACCGACAGACACTTGTAAAGTATATGCTCCGTCTTTACTGGAGCTGAAATCAGTATCATGGCAGCTGTCATGATCGGGGCCCAAGCTGTTAGTGACAGGGTTTGCACAGTCACCAGAGTCATGTGATACTTTTTTAAGCACACTGCTCACATCTGGTGTGCAATGACTTCTATTATTAGTACATGGCTCTTTCAACAGATCATTTATTTTTGCTTCTGAAATTCCAGTCACTGCAGGAGAAGCAGCCTGGTCTCCACCATCCTTAACCACATTTGAAATCACATGTTCTATATCATGTTGAACACCAGACCTAAGGTTGTTTTCCAGCACCACAGATGAATGTCTACTTTCCTGTCTATTGCCAATATCTGCTCCAATATCTTCTACAGGTAAATAAGTGCTCTGTGTGTGTTTCAGCTTATTCTGTTCTGATACACACAAGAAGGTCCTTGTTTCAGCCGTGTCTAAATTGAAATTAGCAGCTGAAGTGCTGGCCAAATCTGACACCCTTGTGACTGGCAATGATAAGACTGTTGATGTGATATTAAAATGATCTTTAGAGCCAACACTAAAATCACTGGCCTGTGGCAGTTTGCAACTTAGTGTATCTCTACTGCTAACAGATGGTGGTACATCACAGCCATCTTGACTTTCAACAGATGTAGCTTGGTCTAGATCTGAACTAGCATCAATGTTTCCAACAACTGAAGGGGGAGTGTGTTTAACTCTGGACTGACTTATTTCACTGATGGCTTCTGCTTGTCCAACAACAGAAAGTTCTGCTTTTTCATTTAAAAAATGATCATTTAATGGGACAGTCATATTGTACGGCAAGGTGCTGATATTTTCATTCACTGTCTGACCAAAATTGTCATGATTGGATGATTGCACTCCTAATGGTATCTCAGCTACAACTCCCTGAAGGCATTGATCTTCATAGTCCAATATTGTGTTTGTAGGATTGTCTTCAGCATGTGACAAGGCAGATTTGACACTCTTGCTGCTATCAATAGATGTACTGATTTTAGAAACTGGTTGAACATATTCTTCCATATTACCACTATTTTCAATTTGCATCAGTCCATCATTGCCACTCATAGGAGCTTTAATAGCAGTTAAATCTGGCACAATTTCTCTCAATTCATTATTTCCATGGCTTGAAACAGGCCTCATTAATCCATGTAGATCTACATCAACGCTACCTCTTCTTTCATTGATAGTGGTGGTGTACGTTCCAGACTCACACTGCTGTGCTACACTGTTCACCCTCATTTCATTTCTATTTGGTCCTGTAATTGCAACTGCACCTTTTTCAGCCTTTCCAGCATTCAAAGAAACAGCTGATATTAAACTTCTCATAGCTGCAGATGTCTTCACTAAATCTAATAAGTTGGGAATTATAGAAATTTGCTCATTTGTAGTTTGAGCTTCGATACCATCAGCCACATCTCTCCCCTCATGATGAGAATGTGTCTCAGTTAACTCAACGTCTTTATTGCGCACTTGAGAATTTTCAATAACACGGCTGGCTCCAGTTTCTATCTCATCCAAGACTGCAGTTGCCCCAGATGTAGCGTGAGATTCAGGATGTGTGCCCTCACACTGATAATCTGATGTTTCTGCATCTCTCTCAACGTTTGACAGACATGGAATGTCTTCTTGTGAAACCTGATGCGGTATATTACTGTGCATTTTACGCTCAGAACAAAGAAGTTTTCGCTTTATGCAATACATTCGAGACAGGTCCACATGCTCTATTGCCATATGTTTCTGCCATGAGAAGGTATTCAAAAAAAAGGATGCACAGTGTTTACACTCAATTACTTTCAAAAGTGATTCCTGTAAATGTAATCCAAGTTGGTCCAAATCAGCAAATTCTGACTGACACACATTACATGCAAAATGATAAACAGCATCGATATCACTGTTTGCAGCCAAACTTGTCTTCAGCATCCTGATGATAAATTTCATATCATTGTTTTCAAACTGAGCCACTTTGTCTGAATTCTCAAGCAATGAGCAAGAAAAAGTTTTTCTATTATCACTTGCTAAGTGGTCCTCCATATGCTGTATTAAATGTTTGCTAGACCGACATCTAAATCCACAATGAATACAGGGTAAATTTTGTTCCAAGGTGTGAACTCGTTGGACATGAGCTTCTAATTCCACTGCTGTGGGAAATGAGATGACACAAATCCCACATCCATAAAAACACCGCAGAGAAATATCATCATCATCACCCATTCCAATACTTTCAGTTGAATGCCTCTCTGTCCGTGTTCTAGGATTTGCAGCAATACTCTGCGTTATAGAACTTGTGACAGTAGTTTTGGCTACTGACAATGGAGTAATGATAAAACTGTTATGAGAGTTATCTATTCTCTCAGGTGGCAGTCTCTCTAGGTATGTTATAGAATTAACAGTAACCATTTCTGCTGCCAACATTGGAGTTACTGTAAGACTATTATGTGATGTATCAGGGTGTGTTGTTTTCTTTGACAAATCTAGAGGCAATTCATCTGAATAAGGACTACCAGCTAAACTATAATTAATACTTCCTGTCCCACAATTATGATAATTTACACCACCGCGATCATCATCTGATATGTCTTCATATGTATTTTTGTTATTGCTCTCTTCATTAACTGAGATGGAAGCTACTGAACTACTTAGATCAATGGTTGTTATGTTCTGCAAACCCTCATTAAAATTCAGATCATCTCCCAACTCAGAGGCAGAACAAACATTCTCGCCGTCTGCTCTTTGTTTCCCAATTTGTATGGCAGATTCTTCCACATCCGGTGCATCTTTCTCCAGTTCATTGCCTGCCGCCAACGCAGCAAAGTCACAGTTTTGCTCAGTTTCTATCATCATGTGCCTATGCTGATCTGGAACTAGGGTCGTTGGTGGAGAAGAACTTTCATTGGAAAGTGAAACAGATTCTGCTGGCAAAATCTGTTCACATTCATGTGGTGCACTGCTTGGTCGTACTGGCACTGTTGAAGATGGGCTTTCACTCACATTTACCTGTTCAGTTTTTTTCACATTTTGCTCAGTTTCTATCATGTGCCTAGGCTGATCTGGTATTATGGTCGTTGGTGGAGAAGAACTTTTATTGGAAAGTGAAACAGATTCTGCTGGCAAAATCTGTTCACATTCATGTGGTGCACTGCTTGGTCGTACTGGCACTGTTGAAGATGGGCTTTCACTCACATTTATTTGTTCTGGTTTTTTCACATTTTGCTCAGTTTCTATCATGTGCCTAGGCTGATCTGGTATTATGGTCGTTGGTGGAGAAGACCTTTCATTGGAAAGTGAAACAGATTCTGCTGGCAAAATCTGTTCACATTCATGTGGTGCACTGCTTGGTCGTACTGGCACTGTTGCAGATGGGCTTTCACTCATATTTATCTGTTTCACAGTTTCAACCGTGGAAGGTACTGGAGCTGAGCTGCTTCTTTCAGATGAAATGTTTTGAATATTCTCAGTTTCTATGGCGGATTTTGGTGTAAAGTAACTCCTAATTTGATCAGTCATCGGTACTTGGGATTTATCATAGACTGACTTTACAATAGCCTCTAAGCGAGCACAGTATGGAGAATATCCTTTAGGACAGCAAGAAAAATCTGCCCCATGAGTGTGCTTTTCCCAAATATGTTTAAAAAACGAATCATAGTCTGCTAACCATTTCATATGACAGACCAGGCATAAAAAATATCCTTTAACAACATGCAGGAATGAAAAGTTACTAGACCCCACAGTATTTAATTGATGTTCAGTGGTGTTACTCCCAGTTTCTGGTAAAGAAGATTCAGTGCTAGCAACAGTGTCTGTGGCATTATCCTGCACACACTGTTGAACATCCCCTTGACCAGCAGCTAAGCTCATTATGTTTTCAATACGAATTTGTAAGGGAGTGTCAGCGTCCCCATCAGTAGAATCTTCATTTTTAATAACAGCTGCTGAACTACGTTCATGAATAACTTCTGTAGCTAAACTTGAAGCCTCTTGGTTTATTTGCAAACTGCCGTTCCCAGCAAAGTCACCATTCATATTATCACTTTCAACACCAGATTTAACCTCTGTAGGAAACTGCTGAATGCTGACTTCATAAATATTTCCTGTATCAGTTTCAGTAGGACTCAGGCAATTTACAGACATATCTGCGGAGATCAATGGGTTATTTCCTTCAGTGCTAGCTATAACAGCTGGTGCAAGTGGGTTCCCTGTAGTGCGAGTATCTGGTATAACAGCCGAGGAGGCAGATGCATTTTTCAAAGTACTGGACATTAAAGTGGATGCCAGTTGGGTGCCTGGTGTATGTTGTACAGACGGAGATGAAAGACACGCTTGATTCAAATTAAACACAGGTGGTACAGTTAATGCAGGTGCATTTTTCACCTGATTTACAGAAACAGGTGATACATTTGCTACTATGTGGACCCCCGTTGTGTTAACATTTTGTGCTACACTTGGAGCAACTGAGTGGAGAGGATGAGTCACAAGATTTGGCAATGTAGTTGCCGGCCTCTGGATACCACCTCTTTGAGCGTTGAATCTTTGAATAAACATTGGAACAACCATCTGCCCTGGAAAGTTCTGTTTTGGAAATTGATGTCTCCAGGGGGTGTCTGAGGCTGGAGCACAAACATTTTGTGATAAGCTGCTTGGGGCTTGTGTCTGAAGGACACTGGATGATGTAGATCCAGTTTGTGGTTGTGTGGTTAATAAAACAAAATATCTTCTCTGTTCAGCTGGAAGCTGTGGTCTTGCAGAAGTTAAAACAGTATTAGAATTTAGTTGGCTGGCTAGATGAGGATGTGCTCCCAAGGACACTGGTGAGATGACTGCAGGAAGTGTGTTACGAACTGTTGATGTTGACCCTACACTGCTAAGACTCGAAGAACTCGCCACTGGTGCTCTCACTTTTGGCTGTTTTGGTCCAGGCACTGTTGTTACATTCTGTGTAGTAGTTTTGCTAATAGCAACTTCAGCACTACTACTCACTGGAACTACCACATTTACCGGTTTATAAAACACTTTGCCAACATTTTTAGCTTTCTGTATAATGTCTTTTGTTCTGCCGGTAAGTTTCAACACAAATGTCTGTTCTTCCTGTTGGTGACAGGATCCGAGATGCTCACAAACATCACCTCTGGTCGAGAAATCCCTGTCACAGTACTTGCATATATATGGCTTCAATGTCAAATGGCCTTCTAGATGCTCACAAAATTCAGTCTCCGACAGTTCAACTGTGCATAACGAACATGTGAACTTTGCATTGACCAGATTGTAACTAACACCTGCTGTAATCTGCTGGTTCCTTGGTGGACAGTGGTGTGCTTGAAGCAATGCCATATCAGACGTCTTCAGGTTACAGCGATTGCAGGTCAGAACGTTGAGGATCTGCCACTCATTGTCGGTTATATTTCTGGCCATTTTAAAGATATTGTATTTCAAGCATGCTATACCTGAAAGTGAAATAAATTAATCAATACAGACTATTATATGCAGTGTGCACAATAGGTTTTCTAGTTCAGATAACTTACATAAATTATCATGACTGATCAAAAAGATTAGTTACCACAATAATAATTTCTTTGTTTCACTACTTAACACAAGTAACAGAGTGAAAATATTTTCAGGAAATTATAGCATTCTAGTAGTTGGTAAAGTCACTTAAAATTAAGCACTGTGACAGCTCGATGTACATAATGTTATCTTAATTATTCCTTTAATAAAGTGACAAAATTAACTAACCAAGCATGTGGTGTTCCCAAGCAATCACGCATACCAGTATATCTCCTCAAAGGAAATTGCATTAAATAAAGCAAATAACTGACCAAATGTGTGTTAACTGGACCAATAGGGAAAGCAAAGATAAAAAATTGCAACACTGTAACCCATCATGCATGTCATAACAGGCAACTAAAGAAGGTCGTGTGATGCTGGCTACCTCATGCATCAGAATTACTTTAGAAGTCGGAGATTGGTTCGCCTGATGGCAAGGACCCTGGTAATAGGCAGATCTAATCCACCTGCAAATATCAGTCCAGTTTACTCACTAGTAGTAGCACATGTATGGACTACACTTGAGTTCTAAACAAGCGAGCGGCCAAAAATAAAATAATACTTTAGCTGAAAAATCCAGCCAACCAACCATGAACAAATCTACAAATGGCTATGCTTGAATTAGCTGAGGGTCTATAACCTATTGGGAGATGAAAGGCTGGAAGAAGACGACATATCATAACTTACAGTGAATAAATAAAGTAGTAAGTATAGAAAATCAGCTGTAAGTGATGTTTTCATGACATCAATATGAGTCTGTATCTCTGGTCACCAGGTCATTAGTGTAAAATATATCAACTTATGGGATGATTCATCTTTTTAAGAGACTTGCCTTATCTGCTATGGGCTTATATATCCAGTAGTTTTCCTTAAGCAACCCACTTTAATTTGATATATAATACGTGTCCCTACAATATTAACAACTTTAAAGTCATAACTGTGACACACCCCTACTTCCCATTTTTGTTTCGTCCAAACCTACATTTTGTTTGGCGCTGAATCTGTTTATTTGTGCGACTGGTTTCACAACACTTAATATTCTGACTCCATAGACAGGCGCTTGTGTGAAGATAAAATAAAGATTAACTTATCTAGTATCAGAAGTCATATAAGTACAGTACCAATCCAATGTGGCTCTGCAAATTATAGCTACACAGTTCTCGAGGTTATGTATCTACTACATATAAATTTGCAGATATAAGAACTAAAATTAGCAAAAGTGAGAAGAGAGGCATTGGAGAACATCGTAACAACTGGAAAGATCGAGGGGAAGAGAGGCAGAGGTAGACCAAGAGAAGTGATGCTGGATGGATTGAGACGGTGGCATGGAGGAATATCAGCAGCAGAGTTGATCCAGAAAACCAAAGACCGAGATCTATGGAGAGCCATGAACGCCTACGCCAGCCGGCACGGCACTTGATGATGAATGGCTATTGTCTGAAACAGTTTAAAAAAAATTTGTATGCTTAGTTGTAAACAGTTAGAAATATACAACAGCATTCAACATCTGTCACATATTCAAGGAATTCTGACATGATATAAAGAAAGCTATCTGGCGATGAAAACCTCTTGTCAATTCCCCTCTTCTTAATTGTTACTATGTCAAGCATCAAGAGTAGATAATCCAAACCTTGCCACACCGCTGTAAATTAGCACGCTGAGTAGCTTTGTTCACTACATAATTTGTTACTGCAAAATATACCAACTAGGCTTTTGTTAGTGACAATTTTATGGGGACAATATTATTTTGTCAATAAGGTGCCTTTTCTTCATACCCCCTCCTCATTTCCAACTGATTGGAAATATGATTTTAAAAATAAGACAATATTCTATAAGTAAATAAAGACCCTTTAACATTGCTTTCAGGCGTATTGGGTGTTTAAGATATATATTTTATAGGCAAATCTGCACTCAATGGGAGATACAGCCGCCAATTATCACACTGGCCCTTTTGTGTCCCAGCACAATTTCTGGTATCTATTTTAGGCTTAGTCGACCTGGAAGCCTGGTCAATTTAAAAGAATCTGCCTCGATGGGGGTTCAAAAACATAACCGCCGAGCAGGCAGATGCTACTGTGGTTCCCACTCTTGTAATGGAGCATGCTATTTATTTTAGCCAGGGTTAGTATGAAGAGTTGTTCCATCAGAAGTTCATAATTGTTCACGTTTTCTTTTCCATAACATATCATGCATTGGTTGAAAGATGTTTCAATGATCGAGATGCAGTGGTCTAAGGATATATATCATGCATTGGTTGAAAGATGTTTCAATGATCGAGATGCAGTGGTCTAAGGATATATATCATGCATTGGTTGAAAGATGTTTCAATGATCGAGATGCAGTGGTCTAAGGATATATATCATGCATTGGTTGAAAGATGTTTCAATGATCGAGATGCAGTGGTCTAAGGATATATATCATGCATTGGTTGAAAGATGTTTCAATGATCGAGATGCAGTGGTCTAAGGATATATATCATGCATTGGTTGAAAGATGTTTCAATGATCGAGATGCAGTGGTCTAAGGATATATATCATGCATTGGTTGAAAGATGTTTCAATGATCGAGATGCAGTGGTCTAAGGATATATATCATGCATTGGTTGAAAGATGTTTCAATGATCGAGATGCAGTGGTCTAAGGATATATATCATGCATTGGTTGAAAGATGTTTCAATGATCGAGATGCAGTGGTCTAAGGATATATATCATGCATTGGTTGAAAGATGTTTCAATGATCGAGATGCAGTGGTCTAAGGATATATATCATGCATTGGTTGAAAGATGTTTCAATGATCGAGATGCAGTGGTCTAAGGATATATATCATGCAGTGGTTGAAAGATGTTTCAATGATCGAGATGCAGTGGTCTAAGGATATATATCATGCATTGGTTGAAAGATGTTTCAATGATCGAGATGCAGTGGTCTAAGGATATATATCATGCATTGGTTGAAAGATGTTTCAATGATCGAGATGCAGTGGTTGAAAGATGTTTCAATGATCGAGATGCAGTGGTCTAAGGATATAAACTCTCTTACTGATTCAATTAAAAGGTTAATGCTCACATCTAATTACAATGGGCATGTTTTGTAAAAATTTCCATTAATATTAATTTTTCTAAAATCCCAAAAAACTGCATCAGTGGAGAATATAAAATATACAGACATAATGAAAATAAAGTACATTGAGAAACACGAAAGCACATCTTAAAATTATGCCATAAGTAAATGTGTATGATTTTTACAGGTTTAAGATACGTAATCCAGACAAGAGCAAATTCTGTTTCATTTAAGAAATCTGAGATTAAATTAAATATTTCACAAGGTAGCACACTAGTGGTCATTTTAATACCATATAAAATTATCGTGATAAATTGTTACCATAGGGAAAAGTCATTTCTAAACGACCATGAGATATAAAGATGTGTTTTGGTATTGCAGGAAGACATACTAAAAGTTCCTGTTTTTAATCCAATGTTAAATTTGTTACATTAGAGTTCAAAGCCCTATGCTTGACTGGCTCATACTAAGAAATTACAGTGGCTATTGGGTAGGGGTGGGAGAGAGAGAGAGAGAGAGAGAGAGAGAGAGAGAGAGAGAGAGAGAGAGAGAGAGAGAGAGAGAGAGAGAGAGAGAGAGAGAGAGAGAGAGATAATGTAAAAATAAATTTGAAAATGGCTGTTATACAATATTAATACAGACCGTTCTATATCATAATGCAAACGCGAAAGCGGGTGTTGGAGGACGTAAAAGAAACTTATGCAAGTTATTCATTACTTAACTTGTCACTATAACAGACGTCATCACCTTGTATATATTCAGCAAAGGAATTGATGCTGCTCATTGTACCAGCAATTCATATCTGACATACTGCGTTTGATATATTACCCTTCCCCCCCCCCTTTTTTTCTGCTCTGTTTATTGGGACAAATAAGACTATAGTGTGCTATTCTGGGAGCTCTTGAAACACGTGGCGTAAAATGTAAGGCGCGAATGTACAACTGTTATGGCTGACGCAACATGACCTCTGAAGTGAAGACGCGATTCTCAGCTCGGGTTTTTCGGTATCAGCTCACGCGCGCTCGGTAGCTGTGTGAGCAATTGATTTAAAGAAAGCGACAACCAAGTATGGTACACTACTACTACTGCATCTGAATTGATGTCCTTTGTAGGCGTGACACGCGGAGATAAAATATTACACGATGAAAATCAACATTTACGCATTCAATAGTTTACTCAAACACTGATAGTCGTTAACGCATTGTTATTTTATGTAAATTGCTGACCACATTCGAAATGACTGTCATAATGCAGTGTCTGCCGAGGAAGGTTCACAAGGGGAGTCTCGGGAATGACTTGGGTCGTTCGCACTTATGTAATTTACTTAATTAGTTAAATTAGCAATTACAAATCGTCACCAGCCAAGAACAATCAGCATAAACTGGTTATTCGCACAAATAGCCCGAAGGGACATTGATCCGAACGTCGACGCAAAACCAATCGAACACACCCCCCCCCCCCCCCTGTCACTATAAACGCAATCAAACGGCTATGTGGGCAGGGCAGCCGGACTACTAAGGACAACACAGATCTTACGTTGCGGTGCCCCAAATATACTCTCGCGACATTCAAATAGCGGGTAAAATTTACCCCACCCTCGGCACGGCTGGCGCAGGAATCTGATGTAACGTTACCTTCATACGGGTCAAGATCAGCTAAGCCATTATTTTCGTGGATACAACACGCCTCAACCCTGTATTATACGTTCAGTATCAATCCACCATACGCCATGCCGGTAAGCGTGGGCGGTCATGATTCGCAATTTCACTCCATCACCAGAGTCGTGGACCAGTTTAGAGTTCTTGTCTCGACCATACCACGTGGTCAAGCCATCCAGGTATTTACTTCTCGGTCTTCCCCTTGGTCTCCTCCCCTCGATCTAGCCAGTTGTGACCAAGTTCTCTAATTTATTTATTCTCATAACATGTCAAAAATTTTTGACTGTCTACGTCTAATTTCTCTAATCAGTTTGCGATTTTCATTTGTTTCTTGTAGGACTTGGTCACTGGTTTTCTATCTGTCCATGGTATTCTTTGCATTTTTCTCAGAAACCACATTTCCAAAGCCATCAGATGTTTTTCAGCTTGACTCCTCATAGACCACGCTTCACATCCATACAAAAGTAAAGGCTTTATATAGCACCTCGACACTTTTTTCTCGTAGCAATTCACATCTTTTTATTGGTCAGTATGTTTTTGATTTTGCAAAAGGCTACCTTCTCAATTGTAATTCTTGTTCTAATCTCTTCAATGCATCTCCCATCAGATTATGACTGTTCCGATATAATTGTACCGATTCACTTGTTTAAGAATATACCCATTTACTCGTATATTACATTGCTGTATTTCCCTCTTCCGAGTGACGACCATAATCTGTGTCTTCTTACAATTTAATTCTAACCCTAATTGTTCACTGTGTGCAACAACCGCATCTACTAAATGTGGCAGATCCTGATCATTGTCTGCAAGCGATACTGTATCATCCGCACATCTAATGTTACTGATGGTAGTATGTCCGCCAATGTTGATTCGTTTCATATCGTCAACATTTCTGAAAATATCACTGTACAGGGTAAACAGATCTGGAGACATTACACATACGTTTAGTATACACATCTTATAAGAATTGTGGCGGAGTTAAAAGTAAAACTTAGAATGTAACGAACTTAGGACCATGATGGAGAAAGTTGTATAAAAACAATATCCCAAAGTTCTCGTATCTGCGACAACCGTCTTCCCAAAAAAAAAAAAAAAAAAACCAAGATAAACATATACTAATGTAACTACATTAAATCATACTTATCTGACCACATAGGGAATAAAACAAACAGTCTATGTAGCCATGCTGTTCCTACTAGCCATGCTGTTCCTACTTCTCTTGCTGCTTTAATTAGTTCATTTGATATTTCATCTCATCCCGAGTGTTGGAACTCTTCGCTGGCTGCTGAGGATGGGGACGGAGCGCTTATGGGAATGTCCTGAATGCTGTGATGTCGGTTCCTAAATCAATCAATCATCTCGTCCCGGTGATTTGTTCTTTGGAGCTAATCTGATGGCTTCTATAACTTCTTTTAGTATGTCTGTTTCTAGTTCTCCGGTGGCATCTGTGTAGGTTTCTTGAATTCCTGTGACAGCTGATGGGATGTTAAAAAGTTGTTTAAAATACTGCTTCCATCTATGAGGATTTGTATTTGTTCACTTATTGGTTGTCCATTTTCGCTGTTAATTATTTCAGTTGGGTCAAAGGGTTCTCCTCTGTTGGGTCAGTCCGTTTATACCTCTTAGTTTTTCTACGAGCAGTATAAAGATCCCCTGCCGGCTTGCCAGGCCAGTCACAGGTTTAGGACACAATTCTGACCACAGTGAGTCCTATGGCGAGTCATAGGCCCGTTAGCCCATGATCTCGCGGTCATGGTTTCCGAGATTGCACCACGTGGAGGTGGGGGTTGACTTTTGTAGTCTGCGGGTCAACGCGCAGGCTACTAATTTTCACTTTTCATCCCCTCCTAGGAGAGGCTAGCCGATCCTAACCCTGCTGGCTGCAGGGCCAGGCTCATTCCACACCTTGCAGACTTCAAAGAACAAAACACGAAACAATCTGACAACTGCAATATCATCAGGCCCACACACGTAATAATGATTTTAAAAGTGGCAGCGGAGTCAATAGAAGAATAACAAGAATACCCACAACTGTACCTCATTTTCTCTCTCTCTCTCTCACACACACATATATATATATGTGATATATATGTGAGATATACCTAGATGAAGCGGCAAGACACACAAGTGAAAATAGCAAAAGCTTACAACGCTAAACTAACCACGTGACTTGTGAATTAGCATATAATCTACGTCACTTTACTCAGACACAACATCTCTCTCTCTCTCTCTCTCTCTCTCTCTCTCTCTCTCTCTCTCGTGTCCGCGCGTTCGCATGAGAGGAACAGCGAGAAGCCGGTCGTCAAAACAGGTCAACAAAGGACGTGGATTCCATGGGATATGACTGACTGAAAAGGGCCGGACAAACGAAGTCTTGAAGAGCTTAGGCAATGCGAGGGTAAGTTTATAAATAAGTCCTAAATGGTTATAGAAAAATAACTAAATATGATAACTTGAAACCAGTTTATATGTATACATACATTGTCCCTTTATTTCTCAGCATAATTTCCATCAACATTGATGCACTTATACCATAGTTCTATCAGTTCTCCCAAACTGACTGCATAGATCTGCGTGCCCTGTCTTCATTTACCTGCCATCCCACAGAACTGTGTGACTTACTTATTGACTCGCCTTCGTAACTTTCTACTCAACTATGCACTGCTTTACTGGAAATCGCTAAGGGCTAAGTCCACTGAAAACCCAACTTGGCGAGAGGAGACATTTCGCGAATGACGCCGAAGTTGAAAGTTAAGTGAAAACGTGGTTTAGAAAACAGAGCATGCAGTTCTATGCGGCCGGTTTGGGAAACTGATAAAACTATGGGATAAGTGCATCAATGTTGGAGGAAATTATGTTGAGAAATAAAGGGACAATGTATGTACATAAACTGGTTTCAAGTTGTTATCATATTTAGTATTTAGTTATTTTTCTACAGCCATTTGTAACTTACCCTCGTATTATGCAATGAGAATCAGTTGTTACACTAGTTTACCTTCTTACAGCCTTGTCTGTGGCCAGCAATGACTATTGTCAGGGTCCAACTAAGCACGCAGTTCTACTATCCCGCATTAGAAATCAACCAAACAATTTGGAAGTAGACCTTATTGCGGTGCTTTTCACAGCGGTATGAGCTCAGTAGTCCAGAAATAAATGGCAAACTACTGAATATACACGTGCAAACATACAATACAAACTTCGCAAACAGCTTTACAATGCTGGGTTTTGTTACAGCGTCCTGTAAAGGACATACAATTAACGTCAACAATATATTCACGCCGCTGGATTTCAAATCCATTCGGTGCCTACTGATTAGAATTAGTTCACACATTCGTACTTTCAATATACATAATATGCATTCAATGGCAAAACTACTGAGCGTAATCTTGCCAAGAACATCAACAACAGCTGAAAAATGCTGGTGTTGACTGCAACGTCCTGTAAGGGATGTGCAACTTTACACCCAAAAAAATACGCACTCACAGAAGCAAATGAAAGAGCTGAGATTATATGACACACTAGACAGACAATGGCGGGATAAAGTCCCAGGGTGCCAAAAGCGATATACATGTCCACTTACCTGTTTCTCTGGCCTCTATGGCTGCCAATCAATACCTCATAACAAACAGCTCAGCATCATGAACATTTTTAGCGTAGTCGACACACGCTTGCTGCTGCTACAGTAGTTGTTACTGCTAGTGAGTGCATTGGACTGGTTTTATGCGTGAAGGTTAGCTATCCCAGCTACCAATGTCCCAGCCACCAGGTGAACCCTTCTCAGATTTTAGAGATACTCGTAATTTACGCCCCCCAAATCAAGGACGGGAGGTTAGCCAGCATTGAAATCCAACTGACCGCCGTATAAATGGAGCCCACCGCGCCGCGGGGAGAAAGTTTAAAACCTCGCAACCCACGGGGAAGGAAACACTTAAGTTAAGTTAGCAATTATATCGCTCACTACAAATCCGAGAGGTTTAAAAATTAATAGCTTCATAACTACAGCAGGATTTCTTATCAAATATAACACAAATGATTTTAACACATCAGCAAGCGAGACAAAGGACAACGTTACACACGGCGCTGGTGTTCATGTGTCCAAGTGTGTGAGCCACAAATATTTCGCGCCGCGGCGCCGTGACGGGTGTGGGGGTAGCTATGCCTGGCTTATCACGTTTACTACACATTGTGTGTGTACCGCCCTGAGATTGGTCACCAACGAGCGTGACCTTGATTTTCTGGGTTAACTCAAGTCATCACCGACAGGTACTTTCTGTTTCTAAGAAATACACGCCTGTGGCGCCTTTACTGATTGTCTCGCTACTTGTTACAGAAACTTTACTGGTCAGACTAAACGTTGACTTTCCAGAAGGCAATGACACACTAGCGACTACAATTTCATAGAAAACCAGGGGTTGATCGCTATGTCCCGTGAAGGACATGCGACATTTAGTAGCTTAGTCAAAAGTTACCATGGGGCTGCAAAGCCAAACTGTTACCGTGTACTCGTGGTATTATGAAGTATCATGTAGTCTTTACTGCATTATCAGGGTACCCAGATGCTTTATCTCTGTTCCAGCAGATAAAATGATGTACAGAAATGCTAATTGGTCCGGTAGCTCGTTCATTATGAATGCGACTTTGCCTTTTCCTGCGAAGACTGTTGCATAAAACATGTCTTAGCGGGGGGGGGGGGGGGGGGGGGCGGGCGGCTGAGTGGTCTCGAGGTATGGTGTCCGCCTCGAGTGCTGGAGGTCCCGGGTACAGGCCCCGGTGAGGACAGGGATTTATTTAATCCAGTAATAAAATTTCCCTTGGTCTCTGGGTAGTAAGATCGGACGCCCGTGTGTATTGTTGCGCACGTAAAAAATCCCTAGGCAGTTGGAAATCGAAAAAAACAAGTTGCCTAACGGCGCTGCCCGGACAAAATTTTGAGTTAAAAATCTACCCAAAGTATTTCAGGATCCTCGCCGATGCAACGGAGTTCGTGCATTGAGCTGAGTTTCTCCAGACTCAGGTTTGAGTTAGGAGGAAAACGGAGCACTTATGGGTTAAACCGTGTGCCGTGATGTTGATCCATCGACTAAACTAAACTTAACTAAACATGTCTTAGTCGGAATGATACTGTTAACTTAATTCAGACAGCACCCACCCCGCTCTGAACCTCACGAAGCAACTTTTTTTTTAGGTCCATGCTATACCATTTCACAGCTGCGTTGGCTTTTTGTGAAATGGTATGGGTGTCGGTCGTTCAGAAAGCAATGGCAAACTACGGAACGTAAACTTTCCCAGGAATCACGAACAGCCAAAATAAAATGCTAGGGTTGACTACTACGTCCGTAAATGATATGCAACTAACTTTTTAAATACCATTTCAAGCCAATAAAAAATATCGCACTGGTAGAAGAAGATGATACAATAAATACATACCTTTATGTTGCTGGGATTTAAAAACACCACTTACTTTCAATTATATTAAAAGAAAAAAAAAAAATGGGCATGTCTTCAACAAAACAGCGAACATTTGCAATTAACTGCCAACGTTCAGGGATAACGGGTAATAGCCATGCAAAATACAATAGGCAAGCTGCTGCATAAGTTAATTGGGAGGAAAAATATCAAGCCAGCTAGAAAGGCAAGGTTGTTTCCCACCTACCCTTGGAGGAGGGCACCGTCCAAACAGAGAAACCTGGACCAACGCAGCAGTTTTTGCCCATGATGTCTATGAAGGTTTCCACTCAGGCACTGAAACATGTGCTGCGGCGATTGATCTTGAGGATTAACGCAAACACACAACATCCAAGGCACAGTGAAATTAAGAAGGTAAAGGGCAGCAGGTTAAAAACAGGAAAGTCGTGGATGGGTCAAGCCGAAGACCTTCAACAGGTGTGTTCACTTGAGGACTTAGAACCTGGCGAGGAGTGGGTACGAATGCCAACATATTTTGGTACGTCCTTTTCAGTTTGCACCCAACTAGACAGAAAATGCAGACAAGAAAATCCGGCTGCTGTGGTGGCGGAAGTATAGGCTTTGATCTTCGAGAATTCTTTGGAGGGTGATGCTGTTATTTACACAAATGGGTGGGTCGTTTGACGAGTGAGAAGTTCATGGGCTTCTACGGCTAAGGCCGGAGGGAGAATTGTGAAGGAAGATTCTGGTGCTTTTGCTTTGACCACAAGTAGCCTGTCTATGGAAGTCATGGCAGTAAGTAAAGCAATAACATGGCCCGAGACACATACATTCACTAGGGCATGTTTCCTTAGTGACTCGACGAGCATGCTCAAAGAAGATAAAGATGAGGTGGATCCGAAGAGAGTGGCTGATGTCTCTGGAGCGGTCTCGGCTGGCAAAGATTAGTTTCAATTTCGTGCTAGGGAATGCGGGTTTACGAGGAAATGAGCAGGCTGAGAAGCGGACGAGCCATGGACCAGATTGACATGCTGAATGCTCTGAGAGAAGTAAGACTTTTGCGAGAACCAAGTGATGACTATGAATCTACAACCATGGTCAGACTGCGAGACCAGCAAACTAAAAGAGGTGTGGCCAAACAAGAACGCTACACGGTAAGCCAAAGAAGATTAATAAACCAACACAGAACTGGTGTCGTCATTTGCTACACGCTGTGGGATTTACTGAGGAGGGGATTCGAACACTTGTGGACTGAATGGTTCGATGTGCAATTAGGATGATCTGTCGACTAACAAACTAGCTTCTCCACAAACTGCGAGCTCGACAGCATAGAGTGGCGGCTGCTGTCTCTGGAGCGGTCTCGGCTGGCAAAGATTAGTTTCATTTTCGTGCCAGGGCATGCGGGTGTACGAGGAAATGAGCGGACTGATTCATGTGTTGACTCTTCCGTGCCATGACACAAGACACAAGAATTTTCTCACGCTGTTTTCCTCCATCTCTCTGATAACTGCCTCTTTCTTATGTTTGCTGAATCTATTAGCATTTTATCATATTAGAACTTCTGTTTTCTTACTTTATCAAGAACAAGTCACCTGAACAGTTCAAGAATCCCGATACGGGGGAGGAAAATGTCACGAGCCAGGGCCAATATTGTACCAAGAAACAACAGACAGAAGATATACGAACGTGTGGAGTGCCTGCCTAAGAGCTGCGAAGAACCTGAAACTACAGTCACCTAACAGGAAGCTACCACGAAGGAGACCGTCGACAGCCCACCACAGACAAGAGCCAAGACAGCTGAGAAGGAAGAGAAAGACACCAGAGTCGGAAACACCGACTCAAAAACAGTCACATGGGTTGTCAAGCGTATTTAAGTGGAGCTGTCAGACCAACAAATCATGAAGCAGCTGCGAGAAGAAAATCTCCAAGCTGGGGCGGATCCTGGCGTACTCAATGATCCATACGACGCTAGCGGTGGTGACGACTGAGGGCAGTGGGATACCACGCCATGTATCGATACACCAGACAATACAACAGCCTGAAGGATTCATACCATGGATTACTCAATGTTCCAGATGCCAAAGGGCCGGCCACAGCAGAGCAGCATGTCGCAGTAAGACGGAAATTTTCCGGTACTGCGCCGATAACCACACCTTCAAGTAGTGGCCGCTGGCCAATCTGGACATGGACGTCTGAGCACCCAACAACAAAAGAAAGTGCGCCAACTGCCTGGGCAAGCATGGAGCAAGATACTTGGGCTGTCCGTACCTCCAAAGACACAGAGACGTCTTAATGCTCGCCATCACCACAAAGACTCCATATAAGGACGCAATGCGGAGGTGCGATACAGCCACGTGCATCTCACAAGCGGAAAAAGCTCAACTGCAAGACCAGATTGATGAGCTAAAGAAGCAAATCAAGCTGCTTCAAACACCGGCACCGACCAGCGACAATGAGAAGCTGCTTGGTGAAATAAAGGACATCCAGCAAAACATCAAGTAAGAAGTGGAACATATGGCCGAGATGAAGAAGGAATACGAAGAAATGCTACACCATTGAAGCGGAGAGAGAGCTGCTGAAAGCTGAGATGGAATTAATCTGAAACAAACCAACAGATGCCATACAAGAGAACACAGACAAGCTGCAAGGCGAAACCCAACAAAAGACCAAACCGAAACCGCAAGATAAAGACAGCAGCCCAATCACGGCGCCCGATAAACTCAAGGGGAAACCAATATCCAGCCAGACATCTGCAGAAAACCAAGATGAGTACCCTGACGACGGCATGGAGTGGCCCCGGGCACCTACCTTGGAGGAGTGCACAGAATCATCAAGGAGAGAGGGAATTAAAGAGGAACTCAGGCGCAAGACATTCAGAAGGTGATGGGAAGAAAAAGAAAAGAAGAAGTCCAAAAAACTCAGGGGGAAACCGATAGAATACCCTGAGATACACTATGACAGTGAGGCCACCTCGAGTACTATATGGAGATATCGTCCCATGGCTGACCACGGAGGAAGAAATCGAAAGACAGCAAGAACTAAAAGGCGCAAGGAGGAAAATAACTTGGAAAAGCTTCTACAGACAATACACAAACAAGGAGGCAATAATACCAAATTAAAAAGTCCTTATAAGGACTGCAACCAGTCAAGCCAGGAGCCTTCACTAACAAAAGAAACCACCAGAGGAGACGGACACAAAAGACAGCCGCAGACCAACCCTGACGTCACAGCCACAAAAGAAGATATAACCAGTCCGGGCCATAACCAACTCGTAAGACCGCACAAGACAGAAATAGGGCTAAAAAACCACACAAAAAAACAATGGATCTCAACAATAACCATCGCTGAAAAGTTGAACGAGACCGAATTTGGAATTTTTGGTTTTTGAAAATTGGAATTGGCTTTATAGATTACGCACAGGCATTTCACCGTGTAGAACATGAAGAATTATGAAACATAATGAAAGAAACAGATTTCTCACTGCACTTAATAAAGTTAATACAGACACACTACAGCAAACATTGGCTCATCGTGTGTCATGCCGGTAAGCGTGGACGGTCACGTTTCACTTGATCACCACAGTCGTGAATCAGCTCAGTGTTCTTGCCTCAACCATACCACGTGGCCAAGCCATTCAGGTATTTCCTTCTCGGTCTTCCCTTTATTCTTTTCCCCTCAATCGTACCAGTTATTACCAAGTTCTCAAATTTATTTCTCCTCACAATGTGTTCAAAATATTGTGACTGTCTACATCAATGACATAGTATTATCAACAACACAAATGGAGATGTAAAAACTTTTTTGACTTAAAGAGCAAAGTGAAAAATAAAATGTATACCCAATGCAACAACAACAACAAAAAAGACATAGAAAAAGTATGTCACATATTTATCATAGGAGAGGGTTCAATGTCTAGATCCAATGGTTACGGACAATGGAAACTGACAAAAGAAATTAAAAGAGCAAACACTGCTCTGCATAAACTAAAGCAATTAAAGCCTATTGGATTATAACAGATAAAACAACAAAAGTCAAAGTACTGAGGTTATGTTGGTGCCTTATAACTGACAACATTTAGGTGAGATTTTTTGTTGCTTTGAAAGTTATTTTTGCTTTTCTTTCCATGCTTTCTTTTTTGTTCTACATTTCTTTTTCTTTGCTTCTGACTCGTCCATCAAAAAGATCTATATTCCATTTGTAATTACTGTCTTTGTGTAGGTTCTGTGGCAGGAGTAATCCTGCATACCCCACCCGAAACACAGCTGTGAGCGATTTGGCAGTATAGTGCCTTGCATTTAATTTTATGTAATGATATGAGTGCCTGTCATTCAGAAAGCATTGGCAAACTACTAAAAGTAAACATATCACAAACAGCAAAAAATGCAGGGCTTGACTGCAACCTCCTGTAAAGGATATATAACTAACTTTAACTTAACCGCCTTTGTTATTAAGATTTGCAGTTTTAATTTTAAATATTATATGGAAAATGGTTACAGCCAAATGAATTGTAATATGTCTCTACTGGCTCATAATGAACATAATCAAAATACTGAAATTTATAACTGACAAATAAGACACTCGCTACCACAACAGAAAGAACTTTTCACAGATCACAGGCACATAGGAATTAACATATGCAAAACAAACATATCCTGGCAAGAGCAGACAGGTAACATTATAACTAGTAACCACAAGGCTGAAGAGAATCAGGTGGGCATATTAGCTCCATTCTTCATGTCTTTCCCTAAGAATTTGCAGGAAATTCTTAAAATATAAGTGTTGTATTGGGGAATAAAAAACAACAGATTCTGCCACTACTGGTGACTGAGCCATGACCATTGTGTTCACAGGCTTGCACACTGTGATTCCAGACATGAAATGCAGAAATAATATAAAAGAATTTGGAAGTAGCAGCTGAACTACCATTCCTAGGCCTCTTGAAACATGACACTGAAAGACCACCCTAATAAATTTTCAGACTCCCATCACAATATGTATTTGTTCTGGTAAAAAACAGACAGTGCAAAAACTTAATACATAGCTTTTTAATGTCCCTACTAAACTAAAAATGGAATCCTAAAACACAGCAAAGTGTTTGACTAACAAATTTAAAAGGAAAAGCTTGCAAAAACAAAACAAAACACCAAGTCATTAACGTGAGCAGAAGAGAATTCACATGGAACTGACAAACAGCCCCCTAGAGCTTGTAAACTGAACACTTAAAAGCCCATTGAGTAGTATTTTTGGCCTGCAATTCCAAGCTTTGACACTGCATGGCCACTAATCAGTGCAGTTTTAACTGAATATCATGTTTCACTTTATTGCAAATGTAAATTTTTAATGAATGACAAACAAAAGTAATATCAGTTCCACTTTACAATGCACTTTGATGAAGCTGCTGTGCTGAATTTTGTGTGTGGTTAATTGAGTTTTATATGAGCTACAAAGAATTGTTTGATACAATTTAGCTACTCATGACTGACGGTACTAGGTAGATACAATAACTATATAACTTTAGATTTCTATCAGAATGACAGAAGGGTGTTTTCAGAAGATGCAGTTTTGATATTTACAAAATTACAAGATTTACACTTTCCACTGAGTTGAATTGAGCTAAGAAACGACATCACTGCACTCAGGAGATTCCAACACTTGCTCCATCCTCTCAACAGCCAGCAAAAGAGTCACACTGCTAATCATTCCAACTGCCATCTAATTAAAAGTTCTCATGGTCTTCCCTCTCAGTTTTGAGATCCATCACAGAACCCCTGCCGAACCCCCGTCATATCATTCTGTCCACATATAGGTTCTCAGTCTGTTCCACCGCTTACTCCACCTGGTCCCACAGGTGCCTGACCACCTCTCTCATGTCCATTGGTAATCTACCACCAAGAGGTAAATTCCCTACCAGCTTATCAGACTGTTCATTCCCCCTCTGCTGTGTGTCCACCGTGACGAGGTAGAGGGGCGTGAGCGTCCCAATGATCCCAAGAGCTATGCCGACGGTAGCACAGCTACTGGTAGGGCCACCCATGTCGGACAGGTCAAGGGAGAGGGACCAGACGAAGAGACACACAAACCTGCTGCCTTGTAGGTAGACTGGTGACAGTCAAAGGCTAGGGAAAGCACCCCAAATAAATGCTTGTCGAAATCGGATGTACTGAGCCACAGGCTTGACAAAGCAGTGCAACGTAACTTAATTCATGATGTCACAAATCAAAATTAATCGTTATGGTGCTAATCCCGCGAAGTCCCATCAGGCGGTGATAGTGCCGGGCCCCCTGCCTCGAGGGGGTCCACCCATGACTACTGGTGGTCACCTTCCCCTGTGCTGTTTAGTCAAGGCACAGAGGAGTAGGTTAAGAGCTATTGACCAAATACCCCGGACACTCAACATACTACAGTGGAATGCCGAAGGAGTTTACAAGAAGAAAGAGTCCCTAACACAGCGTCTTCATAAAGATAAAATAGATGTGGCATGCATTCAAGAGACACACCTCAACGCCAATCGCAAATTCTCAGTCAGAGGATATCAGGCCACACGTTTCGACCGCGAAGGACACAAAGGAGTTCTAATACTTACACGAAATACAATACCTTGCAGCGAAGTATCTGTGATCTCTGACAACCAAACGGAAATTATAGGTGTTGATATAATGATAAAGGACGTGAAAGTAAGAATCTACAATCTGTATAGCCCAGCAGATAAGGACCTTACACTCTCAAACATGAAAATAACTGACACAAACTGCATTATTGTCGGAGACTTTAATAGCCGTTCAGATAGATGGGGATACCCAGATACTGACAAAAGAGGAGATGAATTGGAGGACTCAAATCTCCATCTACTCAAGAAAGCGGATGACACACCGAGCTTCAACTCCAGAAGATGGCTTACCACTTCTACTCCAGACTTAGCATTCTGCACAGGAGACATCCTCCACAAAATCGATCGCCATGTGCTGGACCAATTAGCAGGTAGTGACCACAGACCAATCAAGCTTGTAATGAATATGGAGTATGTCCCACAGGAGCAAAAGCCCTTGCCCCGCTGGAATTACAAACGAGCAGATTGGGACAGATTTGCCATACTAACAGACAAATATTGTGAAAACATAAATACACGATATGGCAACATGAAGCAAATGGTGGAAAGTCTAAACAGAGCGATAATACAGGCAGCCACTGAGTCTATTCCAAGAGGAGCGAGGAAAAATTACAAACCATACTGGACTGAAGAACTACAAAGTTTGGAGGACAAAGTTGAAGATGCCAGGAAGACAGCAGAGAGAGAACAAACAATTGAAGCGAACATCTCTCTCAAAGCCATCTCAGCAAAATATAAAAGAACAGTAAATCAAACAACAAGAGATTGTTGGAGGGAAAAAACAGAAAACCTGAATTTTGACAGGGATGGAAACAAGCTTTGGAAACTAGTGAAAGCCATGAACAATGAAGGACCTAGAAACAAACAAATAACAATTAAACAAGGAAATGCCTTGCTTACAGGAAAAAAGGCTGCAAATGCACTAATGGAACACTATGCAAATGCAAACCACATTGATATTACAACCGAACAGAAGAAAGCAATCAAAGACAAACAGATACATCATAGAAATACAGAGACAGCAGCAGAATATATGATGGCAAATCTAACAATGGAAGAAATGGAACAGACAATGAACACCCTAAAAAAGAAGAAATCACCAGGAAAGGATGGAATCACAAATGAAATGCTAATAGGACTAGGCACCAAGGCAAAGAAGAAACTACTAGCAGTCCTAAATAACAGCTGGAAGAGAGGAATAGTCCCACAGGCATGGAAGGAAGCTATACTAATACCAGTCCCAAAGAAAGGAAAAGATCTGGAAGAACCAAATGGCTATCGACCTATCAGTCTACTTAGCTGTGTAGGAAAATTAATGGAACGCATTATCAATGGCAGGCTAACATGGCATCTGGAAGAAAACAAACTCTTAACACCACACCAAGCAGGATTCAGAAAGTACAGATCCACTGAAGATCAAATAACCTATATAGCTCAGGAAATAGAGGATGCCTTCCAAGAGAAAAAGCACACACTAGCAGTCTGGATAGATTTAGAAAAAGCATTTGATAAAGTATGGAAGGAAGGACTGAAAGTAAAACTGCAAAACATGCATGTTTGTGGAAAAATGTATAAATGGATCAGCCACTACCTTGAGAACAGAACTGCCAGGACAAAAGTACAAGGACAAACAAGCAAAATGATGCTGCTGGAGCAAGGAGTCCCCCAAGGAGGAGTTCTTTCACCAACATTATTCCTAGCATATATAAATGACATCACCTCCCCCGATGTGTCTCCACCTTGACGTGGTGGGGGAGCTTGCGTGTCCCATAGACCCCATTTGCTTTCCGATGGGTGAAAAATTACATATCGGACAGCTTATGGGATAGGGACCAGACTAAGAGAGACACAACCTGCTGCTCTGCAGGCATAGACTGAGGATAGCAGTCAAAATTTAAATGAGGTGCACAAAGGCAGAATTTCTTGGTCCGGACAAAACTCTTAAGGCTCCCTGTCGAGGGCTGTGGCTGAACGCCTCTAAGCCACAAACCCTCGGATCTTAGAGCCAGGCTGATACCCGTCTACCGGAAAATAGAAACACGATACTGAGCAAGCTACATGCTCAGGTCTGATACATGTTCGAAGGCTCCCAGCTGGGGGATATGAGAGATTCCCGGATGAAGGGGCCTGGCCGTTTCCCGTTCACTACTGCACGAAGGTAAGGTGCTGAGCCGGCAGCACATGTAGCCTACCTCGTGAGCGAGTACAAAAAAGTCAGAAAAGTGCCCCAGTCGAAGGGTTACAGAAACTGTCTGTATCTAACTCATAGAGAGTGTAGACAAAAGTGGAATAATGTCTCATCAACGCAAAATGGAACGCACGGCGAGCGAACCTATTGCGTGGTCTGAAGTCACAAGCAAAAGCTTACCGAGTGGATGTCACTCGCAGTCTGACCGCTCCTGGTGTGTGATTGAGCGATCAGTGGCAAGTGGGATGCCCAACACATGGAAGTGAGGAACTAAAGCAGCCATGAGCAGGACGTGGAAACTCCTTGGGTGAGCCCAGTCTCAGAGCAATATGTGCCGGCTCTGCAATTATGGAAGCCTCCCTTGGATAGCGAGATAATGCCCATGGTCTGCCCCTGCCTTCCCTTGAGGGCAGACAACGATATCGTTGATCGTTCTATCTTGACCAGCTGAGATGTGGGTGACACTACAACAGTCCAACGTGTCTCGAAACCAGAGGAAGGCTAACCTCACTAAAAAATGCCCGCCGGAAGTCGGAAGTGTCGGCCTACGGGTGGCAAACTAAAAATTGACACTACGCATTTACGTCCGAGTGAAATGTCTCGTCCGAATGTCTCCCGTGCTAGGAACAGCTCTGACTACCTAGTTTCCGAATGCCGCTCTTGTTCGGAACAGCTCTGACTAGGTAGTTTTCCGAATGTCCGCCGTGCCTGGAACAGCTCTGATGGGTACAGGGACAAGCACATGTCCGAAAACTCGCTTAGTGGAAACCAACCGCAGAGCTGACTGGTTTGTGCAGGAACGGCCCAGGGCGAGCGAAATGCTCAATATATTGAAGTGAGGAATTAAAACAGCCATGAGCAGGACGTGACGATTCCCTCGGTAAACCCAGCACCAGAGCGTTATGTGCCGGCTCTGCAATTATGGAAGCCACCCAGGATGGCGGAAAATGCTATGGACTGTCCCTGCCTTCACTTGAGGGATGACCGTGTAGTCTTCGACTGTTCCAACTAGACCAGCTGAGATGTGGACGGTACCACAAAAGTGAGAGTCTCCCAGGATTGCTAACCTGGTCAAAAATGCACGCTAAAGTCGGATGTGTTGGCCTGAAGGTTTCGACCCGAGGGTGCCTAACCAGACACACCGCAATCACATCTGAAAAAATCACTCCGGATGAACGCAAAGAAGAAGAAGAAGAAATGACATCACAGAAAATTTTCCAGCCAGAGTACACAAAGCCTCCTTTGCAGATGACCTAGCCATATGGACATCTGAAGAATATATTAGTACAGCTAACAGCAGAATACAGCACGCCTTATTAGCGCTAGAGGACTGGTCAAAATCATGGCTAGTGAAGATAAGTGAGGAGAAAACAACATGCACAGTGTTCTCCCTCTCAAATAAAACTCAGCAACCTAAGCTTGTATTGAATGGAAAAATATTGCGCCATGAAGAAAATCCAAACTATCTAGGAGTCACCTTTGATCGTCGCCTGACATGGAAGACACAGGTTGAGAAAAATCGAACAAGAGCAAGGCAGAGAATGGCAATCATGAAAAAGCTTGCTGGTACAACGTGGGGAGCAGATGAGAAAGTTCTCAAGAAGTTATATACTGGACGGGTGAGGCCAGTACTGGAATATGGCATTGCAGCTTGGGCAACAGCAGCTAAGTCAAACTTTAACAAAATAAGTATGACAGGCAATAAATCGTGCAATCTATTGTTTGTGTCTTCGTTATTCAAAATAAGTAGAGTCCAAAACCAAGGAATGCGAATCATAACTGGAAGCCTGAAGACAACGCCTATTAATGAACTAGAAAAGATCACTTGTTTACAACCAATGCAGGATAGAAGAGATAGCAGAGCCCAGCAACAAGCAGAAAAATTTAGAAGATTGACAGACCACCCTATGTACAACAGATTTAATGGTTTTGGAAAGGGAAGACTGAAGCGTAGCAACTTTGTAGAAACCGCAAAACGAAGGATTAGGGCAGATCCTATACTTAACATATCAACAGTTAAGCCCATACACAATGCACACAAGTTCCCAGCTTGGAGACAGCAGCAACTGCCTGAGATGATAGAAAACATTCCTGGTATTGAGAAAAAGAACACTCAGCATGAAACCGAAAGAAGAGAAATAACCCTAAACTACATAAAAGAACATTACCCAAGCAGGAATTGGACCCATGCATATACAGATGGATCAGCCAAAGATTCAATTAAAAATGGAGGAGGAGGAATTCTCCTTAATTTAAAAAATGGAGTGATAAAAACACAGTCAGTGGCAACTGGAAAATTTTCAAGTAACTTCAAAGCGGAGGTAGAGGCTCTGAAAACTGCAGCAGAAATGCTCCTGATGGAGGAAAATAAAGAGAAGCAAATAGCTATCTTCACAGATGCAAAGTCAGCTGTCTCAATACTGAAGAGCAATAACAGCACAGAACTAACTGACCTAAGAGCAGCACTCCATGGTCTATGCCAGAAATCCAAAAAAGTTGTAATACAGTGGATCCCATCACATTGCAGTATACCTGGAAACGAAGAGGCTGACAGACTGGCAAAAGAGGGCGGACGACTATCACAGCCTGACATAGACATAACTTATAATGAGGCAAAGAGGATTATAAAAAGCACCTATAGAACCAAATGGGAATTAGAGCATCCAGGCCACCAGAAGGATGATGCATATTACAAACTCGACCGAAGAGAACAAGTAACAATCTTTAGACTCCGCACAGGACATAACAGGCTGAAATACCACTTGTTCAATAAACTAAAGATAGGAGATACCGATGAATGTAATTGTGGAACTGGTAAAATGACAGCAAAACATTTGCTGCAGGAGTGCCCAATATATGCAGAACAGAGAAAGATATTTTGGCCCACACCTGCTTCATTTGAGGACAAGCTCTATGGAGATATCAGCAAGCTCTAGTTGACTACAGCTTACTTTAACTACATACAGGTTGACATCTAAAGGTGCATGAAGATGTATTTAGACTGCCACACTTCATACCACAGGTATGTCGGTTACAAAAGCCTCCCAGAGGCATGAAATGGAATATTGCTTGGATAGCAAATCCATTACGTGGAAAGTCTGAATCAAAAGCCCATTGTGTGGGCTTCATAAAAGGTGGAAAAGTGTCCTAGTGGCATGAAATGGAATATTGCTTGGATAGCAAATCCATTATGTGGAAAGTCTGACAGAAGCCCACTGTGTGGGCTTCATAAAAGGTGGAAAAGTGTCCTAGTGGCACGAAATGGAATATTGCTTGGATAGCAAATCCATTACATGGAAAGTCCGAATCGAAAGCATACTGTGTGGATGTCATCTGCAGACTGCATACTTCTGGTTTCCGGAAGAACAGCCTATGGTGAACGGAAGGCCCAATATACGGAAGTGAGGCTAAGCAGCCATGTGCAGGACGTGACGATTCCTTGGGTGAGCCCAGTACCAGAGCGCTATGTATCGGCTCTGCAAGTATGGAAGCCTCCTTGGATGGCGGGGAACGCCCATGGTCTGCCCCTGCCTTCCCTTGAGGGCTGACCAGGATATTTGGCTGTTCTATATGGATCAGCTGGGATGGGGGATAACACCACAACAGTGAGAGTCAAACGTCCTAAGAAACCCCCGGGAAGGTTAACCCGGTCAACAAATGCACGCAGAAGTCGGATGTGTCGGCCTAACGGCGCAAGAACACAGCTCTGCTGTGAACAGGCACAACGCAATCACATCCGGAAAAAAAAACTCCGGATGAACGAAGAAGAAGAAGAAGACTGTTCATTCTGCCGCATGACCAGGGCAGAAAATCCATAATTCTTACAATCTGTGACCAATGAAGCGAAGCAAGCCATTCTACACAAAACATTCTTATCTCCACCTTACTAAGCATAAACTGAGTCTGTAATGAATACAGTGTGTGTTGCAGCGGTCTCCCACAACCATCGGAAGGCTGTTGTTACTGCTTCCAATCCATTCTCATGCTGGAGGTTAGTCTCATATGCCAGACTCTCCTTAACACTTTCCATTCCCATCTATATACTCAGATGTTACCTTAAACAGCATTCAATTGTCATGGATTTTCTCTTTTCCTCAGTATCTCCTTCAGCAGTATTTCCTCATACATATAAATAATATGTTTAGGTGAATATTTTAGTACAAAACTGTTTGCACATAAGATTATGTTTGCTTGTAACTAATTATTAATTACAAATGCCTGGCTTATATCCCTACATCTCATCAGGTGATTACTGTAATGTCATATCAAATGAAGTGAATACATGAATTATACTCTGGCTGAAAACCCTTATGCTTACACTGTCTGTTAACAAATAAAGGCCTACATAAGAAAGCATTAGACTACCTAAAAAAATAACACCTAGGAGATGATTCAAAGTAGCATATGAGGAGACTTCAGCAAACAACAGCAAGATAGAAAGGTTGACTATGCCAAATTCCAATTATATAATAAGGTAATATATGAATACCTCAAAACTCAAGTTCTGAACATATAACAATCTTCATTATTAAAAATGTACAGAATGGGAGAAGACTGGCTGTAACACAATAAGTGTGCAATAAAAAGAAAACAAGAATGGAGTGCAGACCTGAAGAATGCTGAGTGACAAAATGGAAGTGTCCAGAGGAATGAACTTTACATTGGTCACATAAAATAATTACAAAAACACTCACAGAGAGATACAGAGAGAAGAAAGAATGAACGAACGAACTTTATTTTAAAAGGGTAACAAATTGGGCACGCAGGCCTGTCTTACATTTGGCCCTTTCGATCACTCATCTTTCATTCATCAAATGTGCATGTTACATTTACATAGGGGGAAAAAAAAACATTGTCAAATTGATTTTGTAAGCATAAACAATGCATATTACGCATGGTACATTCGCATGGGAAAAAAAACATTGTCAAATGAAAGTTGTAAACATAAACAGTGCATATTGCAATGTTGTGAGACACCTCCCCCATCCACCCTCACACCCCGCAGCTACCCACACATCCCCCACACACTCACACAGACTCAGGCAAACATACATGCCGCCACCCACCCACCAATCCCCCACCCATCCCATAACCGACACGCACACACACACACCCACATATTCTCCATCACCCACCCACAACCACCCAGTAAAACAGAGAGAGAGAGAGAGAGAGAGAGAGAGAGAGAGAGAGAGAGAGAGAGAGAGAGAGAGAGAGAGAGAGAGAATTGAACAGCTCATTCAGGGGTAGAGAAATCAAGTGCACTAGTCGCCTGTATTTTTAATTGTTTTCTTAGCCCATGTTTGCAACAAAGAAAGAAAATGGTTCATAAAAAAGAGGCTGGTTCCACAAAACTACATATCTGGTACACAGAGTAAAACTCACAAAATTCACCCCAAGCAATCAATATTCACTATGAGTTGATTTCAGCATTGGTCATTAATAATGAGTATGTCAGAAACCACTTGTCTTCCACAATTTGTTGTGTAGTGTTGATCCTCTAGGTAAGACTTCCATTTTCTGTCTGGTAAATTCAGGGCATTTTTGTAGTATGTGATGTAGATGTTTGCTGTGTTGCAGCACTGTCGCAAATGGCAGTCTTTGAGCCCCAGTTGGTGATTATGGCATGCTTATGAATCCAGTTGTGAAGAACGCAGTCCGGCCAAAAAGCAGCTGCCAAAGTAGATAGTGAAACTATATGGTTTCAGGTGCAAAAGGGAATAAGAGAGGACTGCATCCTCTCTCCTAACTATTCAACATACGTGCAGAAAATGTAAGGAGGAATGTCAAAAATGATGAGACCACACACAATTTGGATCCACTGGTCATTGGTGGAAATCCAATTCCAGACTTAGCTATGCAGATGACACAGTCTTCCTCTCTAATAGTGCTGAAGGATTAGAAGAGCTGGTTTTGTCTACTGAAAATGTAATAGTAATATACCTTGAATATCTTGGCGCCATAATCAACAACAATTGGGACTATACAAAAGACATGCAGGCTGGTCACACACTGGCTAATAAAGACTTTAGTTAAATTAAATGTGGTTGCAAATTGCTGTTATGTAGCCAGGAGTGCAGAGTTGGGGTGAGCGCCTAGCCTAGCAAAATACCTCAGGGCTTGTACATTCACTTCTGGCAGCAGTCCCAACTCCTGGCCTTCTCGTGGCGGAACTGTTTTAACTGAAGAAGGGGCGGCGTAAGTCTCTAGCACAGTAAAAATAATCAGAATGCTCTAGAAGTGTATGCACGTACATACATGCGCTCACATGTCTGTGTGCATACACATCTAAACTTGAGTAAGCCCACAGTCTGCTCTAGTAAAGGAAAGGTGCAGAATACGGAGGCAACCAGCTGTAACATATTGCCATGTAACACCCAGCTGCAACTCATATTATCAGCACCTTTCCCAGAGACAGTTTTAGAAACATTCTAAAACATGCAATCACACCCATATTTTCATTACCTAGTTCACAGGATGTTTGTACAGACAATGCCTGGATTTTCCAGTACAAGATAAGCACTGCCCAGATAATTAATAATCAGAAACATCATGACGCAAGGGAGTGGATATTTACATTACCCCAGCAGATTTACTTTGGCACAAGAAGGAATGATTGTTATAATAATAAGACTAGCCCAGTTTATGCAGCACCAAGTTGGAATACAATAGGGCATAAGGATAAAGGAAGAATAACCAGACACTCCTAAGGTGTTATTAAACAATTAAATCTCCCGAGAGAGAGAGAGATGATTCTGTTTCATATAGGCTGAGGACAGAGTCTGTCCCAGGGCAGTTAGTCCTGTAATGTAAAACAGACAAGATGTTTTTGTGATTCAGTGGAGTTTACACAGACTAGTTCTGGCTCTCTGTTAACACAGGTACGGGACACTTGTAGTGGTACCCTGTTTGTATCAGGTAGGACGCCAGTTCAGTGTCATCTTTATGTCATAATAGTGGTTAGGAGTTCTGTCATATGAAGTGACACGGTCATGAATTTGTGGTTCTCTCCTTTAACTATTTTGTTGAAGGGAACCCTGTCAGATAATATTTGAAGAATAAGGTATTAGTCTGTCTCATTAAGTATATTAGTGAGTTTCGTCACCTGGAGTGGCCTATTCTGAATAGAGGCATAAGGAGTAGTTCCTATGGTTAGTCAAATATCATTGGATTGTCTCTCTTCACTTATTACATGCTGTCTACAAATTATAAGAACATTTCTTACAGGAAAATTTATCAGTAATCTGATTTGGTTTACAGATAGCAGATTTTCTGTTGAGTGCAATAATGGTTACTTCAGTATATCCTTGTTTTTTTCCCCATACATTAATATGCATGAGAATTCAATATATATGTTATTGTGAGTGATAAACATGTCATAAATGTGGGCGGCCCTCCACATGGAAGTGATTGCCAATAATTTTGTGATGATGGCAATCTGAATTGGAGCTATAATAATAAATAGACCAATGGGTGGTTAAGTGTACTACTGAGTATGAGGCTCGGTGCATGAAAGATAAGATAATGCCAGATAAGTGACATGCAAAACCCATGTATTCTCCTTTAAGATCAGTGGCCAACAGCTAAACAGCAGTTCAACAACAGATAAACAATGGATAAACAACAATAGTAATTAACTTATACCTGCAATTATCCTTCCACAAAAGAATTTATACCAATAGATACCCAGCAAGATGAACATTTGCCCCAGAATTTAGATTATCTGAAGATATGAGAACACTCATAATTATTTCATTCAAATTGAACTTTCCCATAGTTTAGATGTGATGGATATTTGGACAATATCGTGAAATGTTGATTTTGCATATCGGACCTGCCCATGGTGCATCTTCCCCTTCCCCCCTTTATTTCAATACAGGATTATGCTACTATTAGACTGTTACGTAATTTCATCAGTGTCATATGTGTATTACTGTGTTCAACTCTAGTGTGATAGTGATACTTCATTTGACTACACCACCTAGAGGGCAGGTGGAAGGGATAATACTAGCCTCTGATCTAATCAGACTCATTTTTTCTTAAACCTGACTTATACCTAGTTGAATCTTATTATATACATATGTCTGTTCTATCACAAGGGAGTCCATTCCTGGTTTTCCTATAATAGTTGGCAACTATGAATTGGGGATACCTATCTCCCATTTCTATTTTTAAATACCACATCAGCCAGGAGGCACAACACAGAAATCAGTATGCCCCACAATTACACAATGAAATATGTCAATTACTGCAAAACATTATGGTACTCGTCCTGCTATGGACTGCCAGGTAGATGCAGTCCCAAGCCCTATGCTTCAAAAGTCCAGCGGAAGCGACTGGAGGTCCTTCTCAGATGTCCTGTGGAGCCAGGGAACCAGAGAATAGAGTGTCTGGCCATATCAAAAGACTCAAAATAATGCATTGTAATGCAGAGGGAGTCAGCAACAACAAAACAAAAACAATTGAGCTAGACAAAATCTTGAATCAAGAACAAATAAGTATATATTGCTTGCAAGAAATTAATCTCACTGAAAGCATAGCCTTCAAAATCAGAGACTACCTGTGTTACCAATCTTGTAAAAAATACCATCGCTGCTTCCCAATTTAAAGTTTACATGGAAGGGGCCGAGAATCACACACACTTAAAACATACAATACAGAGCTACATCTGACCAATTACTACAGTCCAAGTGACTGTCTACACACACTACTGGACACACTACCATTAAAAGAAAAAATTACTATCTGTGGTGATTTCAACAGCCACTTGCAGAGCTGGGGCTATGATGACATGGACCAGAGAGGAGAGAGACTGGAAGATTGGCAGGACAAGAATAGATTTATCTTGATTAACAAGCCATGTGACTCATATACCTTCTACTTGAGATCATTGCACACTACAACTACACCTGATCTGGCTTTTTATTCACCAGAGTGTAACATCACACAAATTGGTAGGAAACAACTTGGTGACAGTGACCATCGGCCAGTCTTTCTAACTCTAGAAAATAAGATTGCAATTAAAAGCTGCTGTGGAACTACAAGAAAGGGAACTGGACAATGAACAAACATCGAACCAGCATACAGCTTAGAAATCTGGACATAGAAAAAGAAAGGCATAAATAAAGGATTTGAATAGATGGGAAATGCATACTACAGGCAGATCGAGAAACAGTACCAAGAGGAGCTAATAAACAATATAAACTGTACTGGAGGAGAGAACTAGAACAGTTGCATAATGATGTAGAAGTATGTAGAAAAAAAGCTGAGGCCAAACCCAACCAAGAGCATCACAATAAAACCAGCACACAAAAGCCAAATTTCAAGGGGCCAAGCTACAGACAAGATGGAATAGCTGGTAGGAGAAAACAGATTAACTGAATTTTGGGAGACACAAAGAAGTTGTGGAAACTAGTAAAACTTAATGATAAGGGCACAGTGAGAAACTCAAAAATTGCACTACATAAAGACAGAAACATTGTAACAGAAAAGCAAGCAGATGGCCATTTTTTAAATGTTGCGTATCTCATACAGGATGTTGCAGTCAACACCAGCATTTTTCAGCTGCTGTTGATGTACTAGGAAAGTTTAACTTTCAGTAGTTTGCCATTGCATTCTGAATGACTGCCTCACATACTCGCATAGGTTACAAGTGCGGCGCTAACCGCTGATAATTCTCGCAGCTACTGTTTTCCACACGTTGACAAGGTGACCATTATGCAGACTTATTTGCACAAGATAAAATTAGTCCACAGAAACAAGAGATTCGAGAGAAGTGGCAACATATAGGACAACATGAAATAGTACACGGGGCGTTGGAGGCATCTATCACAATAAGTGAACTGGAGCTAGCAATATCAAAACTGAAAATGAGAAAGTCAGCAGGAGCTAATGGCATCGCCAATGAAATGATCAAGAACCCAGGAACAATGGGGCGCAGAGGTGTTTCCAAGGCACCAGGGCCGGGATCTACACTGGCCAAGACCTGCTGACACATCCACGCCATGCGTCCTGGGCAACAGGTCCCTTCGGGGACATGGCTAACATCAGTAGGATCGGTGATTCCTCCGAAGCCAGAGAGTATCTGCCTACATGGCAAGGAACCACCAGTCTGCTCACCATAAGCCAGACATGGGACAACGGATACTCACGCAAACCTCAGGTCCGGTATGACATCACATTAATGTTGGACAACAGGATGTTTTCATCCGACATACAGGACTTCACGCTGGAGTTCACAGCCAGCGAACACAAGCAAGCACCAGGAACAATGGCCAAAAATGAGCTGCAGATCTTCAATAACTGGTGGACTTTAGACAGTATACCAGAAGTCTAGAGAGAAGCAATCATTATACCAGGCAATCTTACTCTAAGGAAGATCAGACAACTGATCTCTCAAGAAATTGAGAATGCATTCCAAGAGAAGAAACTGGTGCTTGCAGCATGGATAGATTTAAAGAAAGCATTTGATAAAGTCTGGTAAGAAGGTCTGATGAAGAAACTGAGAAACTACAAAGTCAATTAAAGAAAGTACAAATGGGTGAAAGCATATTTGCACAACAGAAGAGACGGAACTCAAAGCAAGAAAATACAACTGCATCAAAATTATGTTCCCAGGGTGGAGTCCTGTCTCCCACACTTTTTCTAATCTTCATCAATGATCTTATTGCTAATCTACCGCATGGAATTAAAGCGGCAATGTATGCTGATTGCCTGATCCTATATGAGTGCAAATGAACATGCATCAGTGGTCCCCAGATCTCTACAAAGAGCAGTTGCATTAGTTGCATGGGCAAATAGATGGTGTGTCAGCATGAATACTTACAAGTGCAGCACCACCCTATTTACCCTCTTTCCAAAACAAAAGGCAGGGATTATCCCAAAAAATGGGATACTCCTAAAAGATAAAGAACAAAATACCTTGGAGTAACATTTGATGTCAGGATGACATGGAGACATCACATCAACAAAGCAGTAGCAAAAGCCAGAAGGAAAATAGCCATCCTGAGAAAACTAAGTGGAACCACATGGGGATCTAGTGGGAATATACTTAGCAAAGTTTATCAACAGAGCATACGACCACACCTGGAATACGAATCAATTGCATGGTGTTCAGCATCAAAAGCCACACTACAAGAGCTGAAAAAGGTGCAAAATCAAGCACTTATGAGTCACCACAGGAGGGATGAGATCAACCCCCCTATAGTGAAGATGGAGAAGATGGGGAGGACACAAGCAATGAGAGAGCACAGAGATATGAAAACACTAATGCAAGCAGAAAAGTTCCTCAGTATGCCAGGCCACCTTTGAAAACGTAGCTATGAGGCGGTTGAAGAGAAGCAGTTTTATCCACAAGGACAAACAACTCTGCAAAGAAACTACTGATCTGCCCAATGTTGGTTTTCCCCTGAAATCAATTCCAAAATTAACTCCATGGAAAGAGGAACACTGGCCATCACTACAAATTCAGACAAAAGTTAAAGGAATATTTGACAAGGAAGAACAGAATAGTGTGAGAACAACCACTCTCAGCTTCCTTAGTGAATAATACCCAGAGGACCTCTGGATCCGAGTCTACACAGATAGGTCAGCACAAAATTCTGTTTGAAATGGAGGAGCGGGAGTGAACTTAGAATACCCAAATAATACTTGGAATATGGCCAGAGTACCAACAGGAAATCAAGATAGCAACAGAAAATTACTAAATACCAGCCATGGTACACAACCTGTGATGCTACTGGCAGAAGCAAAATAGTAGTCAGCGCGCTACTATCTGGGAAATTGTCATCACTACGTACACTACATTCTAAACTTTGCGGGCAGTGAAGGGTCACCATACAGTGGATACCATCTCACTGTGGAGTACCCGGAAATAAAAGAGCTGATTACTTAGCTAAACAAGAGGCAATAGAAGAACATTTTAATGTGTCCGTTACATACCACCAAAAGAAAAGAATGAACAAACCAGTCAGCGAGCCACCAAAACCTGCTCAAGACAACTATACCATATTATGGACAGACCAGCACAAATCATTATTCCGTGCATCAGAACAAGATACAATAAAGTATGCAACCACATCCATATAAAATTCAAGATTGGCAAATCAGTCATGTGCACACAGACAGCAGATCACATACTCCCAAGTCTGTCCAAAATACAACAAATCAAGGCAATCCTCCTGGCCTAGAGAAACAACAGATCACTGAGTGATAATTAAAAAAAAAAACAGTTACATATATACAAGAGACAATATTGCAGTTGACAAATGTCAAGTGAACAAAAGAAGAAATTAAATTTCAGTGGCGTGGAGAGATGGACGACATGGTTAATGGAAGAAGAAGCAGGACTCAAGCAGCATGAAGACAGACATAGGACAGTACTCACACTTCAGGCATTATTGTGCATGAAGCGGGAGAAATGACAGGAGACACTGGTCGACCAGCATGAAGACAGACATAGGACAGTACTCGCACTTCAGACATGATTGTGCATGAAGATAGACATAGGGCAGTACTCACACTTTAGGCATGATTGTGCATGAAGACAGACACAGGACAGTACTCACACTTTAGGCATGATTGTGCATGAAGCGGGAGAAATGGCAGGAGACACTGGTCGACCAGCATGAAGATAGACATAGGACAGTACTCACACTTCAGGCATGATTGTGCATGAAGATAGACATAGGGCAGTACTCACACTTTAGGCATGATTGTGCATAAAGACAGACATAGGACAATATTCACACTTTAGGCATGATTGTGCATGAAGATAGACATAGGGCAGTACTCACACTTTAGGCATGATTGTGCATGAAGATAGACATAGGGCAGTACTCACACTTTATGCATGATTGTGCATGAAGCGGGAGAAATGGCAGGAGACACTGGTCGACCAGCATGAAGATAGACATAGGACAGTACTCACACTTTAGGCATGATTGTGCATGAAGATAGACATAGGACCAGTACTCACACTTTAGGCATGATTGTGCATGAAGACAGACATAGGACAGTACTCACACTTTAGGCATGATTGTGCATGAAGACAGACATAGGGCAGTACTCACACTTTAGGCATGACTGTGCATGAAGGCAGACATAGGACAGTACTCACACTTTAGGCATGATTGTGCATGAAGCGGGAGAAATGGCAAGAGACGGGTGCTTTTTGGCACACTGTGATGCAGTGACATTTTGCAATGGACTTGCTATTTGAATGTGCTATAGCCATCCATTTTAATATATGCAGACAACTGCATGCCTCTATCTATTTGCATGTCAAAGGCGGTCATTATGGACACAATGCTCAACAACAACTCTGCTGCTAACTGTTGTCATGTAGTATGACTCGCAAACATCATTTCAAAGAATTATTCAGCTGTAGTTTAATATGCGCATATTTCTTTCTGATAAGGATATTAACAATGTTAATGCAGAGAGTATAATGTAGATCTTCATACTTGTTTCATAGACTACAAAAGGCCTTAGACTGTGTCAAACACAGAATTATGTAACATTATGATACAAGCCAAGGTAGATAGAAAGGTACTTTATGTTTAATTAACCCCAAACAAAAAAGCATCCTTTACAGGACTCATTTGCATCGGTCCAGCAATCATTTCCATTTAAGTGTTCGGTGGACTGCTGGACAGATCGATGGATGTTTCCCATAGGGCCCTCACTGTCGTCGGAGTACTCAAAGGACAGTGATTTCCCTATGGGCCCAAAAATCTAATGACAGTGAGGGCCCTGCGGGCCCAAAATCTAACACAACATCCATCGATCGGTCCAGCAGTCCACCAAAAACATAACCAGAAGTGATTGCTGGACTGATGCAAATGAGGTCCTGTAAGGGATGCTTTTTTGTTTGGGGTGAATTAAAAATAAAGTACCGATAAGTAAGGTAAACAATTTAGGAGACAGACCCATTAACTCATGAGCCAGCACATATTTTAACGCAGTGTGGCTAAGAAATCGGTTGAAAATTCAGACGCCATATAAAATTGTCAAGGTGCCATTATCATTACCACCAGGCACCGAGGTTCAAAGTGTAAATAAAGGGGAGTAAGGAAGTACTGCATCCACCACCACCCCCCGCCCTTTCCCACCTTCCTCCCCCAGGGATGATTCTGTTTTTGCTTAAATTCATTCACAATGCCCAGTGTATATATGTCAAACAATGGTCACTACTTGTAATTTTTTCCAACCCAAGCCATGCAAGACAAAATGGCAAAACTTGTCAACACACTCACACATATACAGCAAATTCAAAGTGTACACCTCACTGTTTTAATGCTACTCATGACAATTGCCATCTCAATTCAACTCACTGTTATAATGCTACTCATGACAATTGCCATCTCAATTCAACAATCAGTGATTGTTGACAATGTGAGTGTGCCAAGATCACATTCCATCAGTTCGGTACAGTAGTTTTATCTTCAAGTGCAGACAATTTACACATACAATGCTAAAACAACTCGTTTATAACTGCATAGTGCATGTAAATTTCTTGAACAATGCAATTACAAAATATATGCTATTCCTCAATCTTGTATTTATGAAAGCTAACACAGCATCATAACCTCACACATTTAATTTTCAGCTGATATTTGGCAGAAGAGGAAAAGCAATCACACATACCAAAAAAGAAACAGCTGATAAGGCATCTTAGCAAAACTACATTAACAAAAATACTCTGTGCTTCCAGATGAGAAACACAGATTTGCCGGCACTCTTCCAAATTCCGGTCCCAAATAGTTCTGCAGTTAATAATTTTATATAACTAACACTAACCCTAATCACTTATTCACTGCAGAACTATTTGAGACCGGAATTCGGAAGAGTGCCGATTTGCCTTCTATTTACAATAAAAGATTATAATTCCAAACCCAGAAACAAATACTTTATATATTTCTAATATGAACACATACAGGAACAGCATATCCAACCTTCAGCTGACACATTTTGATTCCCTAGAAGAATTTTTCTAAGCTGAATGTCATACTCAACCAGCTAGCCGGCTTCGTGGCTTAGAGGTTATGACTTTTCTCCGTAATCTCGTATACTCTCGTTAGGTAACGTGATGACGGTGAGAATCAGCAGTGGTTCGAATCGCATCGATAACTTACAGGGTATGAGAGCAGGCCGCTCAGGAAGCAATGGCAAACTACTGAGCGTAATCTTGCCAAGAAATCAACATACAGCTGAAAGATGCTGGTGTTGACAGCGATGTCCTGTAAAGGATATGCAACAAAAAAAAAAGAAAAAAAGAATGTCATTAACAACTGAGGAAGATTGGTACTGAAATAGGTATAATTAATACAGAATACACTTCAGTGAGTGACAGCTTCAAGTAATTCACGTCTTACTGATCACTGTTACCAAGATGCCAGTATAAAATGAAACAAAAATAAAATTGTGTTTCATTATAAGATATAGATATATCTTATCCTTATCTGCCAGGACATAATTTTTATTCATATTGTAAACCATAATAATTGCTATAGTATATTAGTATATACTTAATTTAAAAAATGTTGTCTCCTGCTTATCTCTGGGTATGTTTGAGAAAGAGCACATATTTCTAAGTTCCTGTGATGGTGAGTTAACATGTGCTAAAGTTCATCGTTAATAATTGTAAAATAGTTGTAAAATTGTCCAAAATGCATTTGTCATTTATGGACACCTTGTCTGTGTCTGCTTAGCCTACCTAAATCACTAAAATTTAGTTCTGAAATGTGGCGTGACTAACTAAAACTTTAAAAATGTATACACACTTCACAAAGAAGCCTGATTGCAACAGATCGTGTTGTTTTATATCTGATTCCCGAAGTTTCTGTCGCGGCAGTATACATAGAACTGTGGCAATGAAACAATAGTAAATACCGTATAATCGTATTGAATACGATCTCCCATAAGCCCATAAGCAAGTGATTCATAGCTGTTGATCTCCCTTCTCGTTTCAAATGTAAATGACCCCTCGACATCCAGATCTCTAGAGTAATTTACTTATTAATAAATAATATTAATAGAGGACTACATACTCAGAGACTGACATATACTTCACATAACATCAACAATACAGTAACATTTTTTTATTGTCACGTGGTCAGTGTGTCGGCAGTTTACTAATTATAGAACAGGCGTAATGAAAGTGAAGAGTAGAGTATTTATTAGTATTCAGAAACCGATCTAACATCAGTGATTCGTAGCTGTTGATCTCTCTTGTCGTTTCAAATATATATGACCTCTCGATGTCTAGAGTAATTTACTAATAATAAGAGAGGACTTACAGACTGACACTGACACATACTTCACATACCTTCAACAATAGTCAATTACTCAATACAATACAAAATTATTTCTTTTGCAAAACTCCGAATTCAAAGAAGCGAAAATATTAAATGCCTAAAAGATAGATCCGATACAGCAAGTCTGCACATATGTTAACTCCCTTAATTGATTAATAATGACATAACAATAAAATGACTTTACCTTGACGAACTAGCGCTGAATATCCCCAAGCAACAACGATGTCCGCAGCACACTTAAACCTGCTGTTGCAAATTGTATCTTATACAACGGCTTTCCGTTGCTCGTCGGTGCTTCCGGTTAGTGGGATTTTAAAAAAAGACACTTTTCATGCACAACTTAATTTATATAAACGTTTCCATCCACGTGACGGCAGTATGAGCCAATGAAATCTGGTGTGAAAGGTTACGAGTGTTATAAATAAAGAACAAAGATTATAAAAAACTAGGAATAAAAATAGATGTGATGAAAGAAATACAAAAGAGACAAGTAAAATATTTCGACCACGTTAAAAGACATAACACTTATAAAAACCGTATTGGAGGGTAAGATCGAAGACAAGAGGTAGACAACGATGCAAGTGAAAATATAACATCAAGAGATGGACGAACAACATGCTGACAGAATGTACTACAATCAAGGCGAGACAGTCAATGACAATGTTTGTTTGAGATCCATTGCAGCCAACTGTCATTGTGGAGACGAAACTGTAATTATTTAGGACCGACTCGAAAGAGAGCAGAAATAGAAAATCAAAACCACAAAAAAAGGACCTCAGTTATAACCGACGCTTTAGAAGTAGGTTGAACGAGGCCGAAGTTTTATTTATTTATTTATTTATTTATTTATTTATTACTCGTAATATCGTATGCCGGTTCTGTGGCGAAGGGGTTACAGACACAATTCGTAATCACTCTTACCGCGTTGGAAACACAGTTGCCGGCGATTTAGAAGCAGACCGCCCTGCGTTGGTTTCTTATAGAAAGGTATGAGTTCCAGTCGTACAGAAAGCAATGGCAAATTATTGAACGTAGACTTTGCCAAGAAATCACAAACAACCAAACAATGATGGGGTTGGCTGCAACGTCCTGTAAATGATAAGCAAATCACTTGAATGCCTGATGCGGTGGTCAGTGAGAGGATGCGAGTTAGTTTGTGGACTAACACATGGCTATCGGCGGATAGAAAGCGCCATACATAACATTTCCCTTCTACTGCTTTACATGAGTAGTACCAAATGTTGTATTCAATTAAATTTTGGGGAATGACTTGGGGGAATTTGAGGGATATTTCGCAGTACAATACTATATACGGGTTATACCGTCCACCTCGTGACGTCGCATAAACGGACCTCATAGTTCAAACTTAGGTCAGAAATCCAGGTCATTTGTAAGGGAAGTAACTCTTCTACTGTGATATATGAAAAATTGTGTGTGTGTGGCGCGCGACTGGGTGGTTGGTCGGGAGCGGGGGTGGGGCACGTGATAGGGCACCTAGAGTTGATATTAGTGGCTATCCACTATCATCATACGTGTTACAGATCTTCAACACATGTGTGTGCATGGGTGTGTGTGGGTGAGGGGCACTTGGGATGGGGAGGGGTGGTTAGAATCCATTAAAATGCGTGTTTGGGTAGGTAGATATTGTTTAAGTATGATGAAGTTAGCACGTGTCTAATAAAATAACCTATTCTACGAGGGTCTAACAATGGCTAATTACTTGGACAACGTGTTCATGCTTGTTTAAGAGTGTCCTTGTGTCTTGTGTCTGATTATGTGTGAGTTTTTACTGTGTGTTTGCGCTTATGAATGAAAGAATGTGTGTCTGTATGTCTTTCTACCTGTCTGTATATTTATCTATCAATGTGTTTATCTATCTGTATGTCTGGGTATCAGTGTGTATTTGTGTCTATCTGCGTATTTGACATTGGGCTTGTGTGTCTCTACGTGAATATATGTTCTGGTATCTTTCTGTTTGTTTGACTTTTTGTTCAAGGGCCTATATGACTTCGTGTTCCTGTATACGACTGGTCGCTATACAGGCCTACAATGTTAGCACAACGACCCGGCAACATATAGATATGTCAACATTAGAGCGTGTGTATGACTGGTTTTGTATGTGATACCATTCCGAGAGATTGGCATACATTTCACTTCTATGCGGTAATTAGTAGTATGGCATGTCGTTGTGCAGCTTTATTTCTGGATCCTGAATTGACCCTGAGGTTATGTCTTATATCCGCATAGGCGACGTCGCAACAAGCATTAAGAAAATGAATCATGAATTTTCATATTTTGCGAGTGAGGATACTTAACTACTATCGGTTTTGTATATTATAAAAGTTAAACTTTAATTATTAAAAGGATTATTATATACTAGTTAATATTTTTTTTTATATAATGTTTAAGTTAAAAATTAAAGATGACGGCACGGGCTTGAAGCTCATTGGTTTTTCCACTATATATCTAATGAAATGTTACCGACTGTATATTGTAATGGCGGTTAGTATTATATGCAGTGGATGAGACTAACACACAATCATTATACCATTTGTAGTGTGGTAGAGATACAAGGCTCTTTATAGGGATGTGTGACGGAGTACTGTCAGTCACATGGACACGTGTTTAGAGGAAACAATCGGTCACGTGTGTAATGGTTACATCCGGTCAAAAGGCGTTGCTTCCGGTCGCATGCATAAGGATATGTCCGGGACGCTGGATAAATGTTACATCGGGTAAAAGAGGACGGTGCTTCCGGTCACATGTGTAAGCGTACATCCGAGACACGTGGTTAAGAGGGATACCACAGAAAAAGGTGTTTTGTCGGCTGTCGAACCCTGGGACCTAATTCGTGATGAGCGGCATGTATGGGAGTGCTTCAGTTACCTCGTCAACAAAGCATAAGCAGTTTAAAATGGTCTCCCTTCTACCTCTTTTTTCTAGGTCCATGTAGTCCTTGGGTCGCAGAGTATCACCAAAGGATATCCCGACATCAATACAACATTAGGCGGTCTCACGAGCAGCATAAACGGGTGTAACCAGTTCATCATATTGTCCGACTAAGTCTGACGGAGAGCAGAGCTGTGATCACCGACGCCAGTGGGGGAAGGCGTACCTTTTACTTACAAACTAGCGGGTCATACAGCACCGAGTGATTAGCGCATTTTTTCAGCTGTATATTACACACGAACACAATAAGCTGTTCAGACTCGACCATGGGCATCTCATGTAACATGTCATGTCTCATGTGCGCTGTGTTGACTAGTCATTTACACTTTCAATAATTTTTTTTTTTATGTCTGTCCATAGGGGTCTTTGTATCTTTCCCCAAAATCCAATTTCCAAGACTAATTTATGTTTTTCAAAGTGTCTGTTTAGTGCCACGGTTCACATCCAGACAAAGGCACGGATCTAAGTAACACTTCTACATTCTCTTTCTTCACCAGAAGAACATGTTATTACCCTTAAATATTGATGAGCTTGTCTGCTCCTTGCCCACCGTTCTCATCCAGACATAAGTACGGGTTCTATATAACACTTCAACACTATAAAATATCTCAACCAAACTTATAAACATGTGGACCGAAATACAAAAATATAGTATTAAAAATTTTGGGCAAGGTAAGAAATATCGCAACCAAACCTACAGATATGTCAACCGAAATAAGAAAATATGCTACTCAAGGTATTAAAAATGCTGGCCATATCACAAAATATATCAATCAAACCCATAAATAAGTCGACCGAAATTAGACAAAATGCTAGCCAAATGAATAACAACATATTGTTCAAAGTAATAACTATTTCAACCAATCTTATAAAAAGCAGAAAAATTTGTTAGCCAAACTAATAATAATGTTGGCTGAATCAAGAAATATTTCAAAGAAACATAAAAAAGTAGGAAACATTGTTAGCAAAACTAATGAAAATTATTGGCCAGAATAAGAAATAGATCAACCAAACTTATAAATACGTCATCCGAAGTAATAAAATATATAAAACGATGGACAAACTAAGAAATATGTATGACAAAGCAAGGAAAACATGTTTACCAAAGTGACAAAAATAATTGCCAAAGTAAGAAAAACTATTGTCAAACTAAGAAACATGTATACCAAAGGAAGACATATTGCAACCAAATGGGGGGAATGTTGGCCAAATTAAGAAAATATGGTAGTGAAATAAAGAAATATGGCGATCGTGGTAATAAAATATGTAAAATGGTGGGGAAATTAAGAACTATGTATAGCAAAGTAAGAAATTTTTTTTTACCAATGCGAGAAATATGATGATCAAACTAAGAAATATGATAGCCAAAGTAAGAAAATATGTTAGCCAAGTAATAAAACTGCTTGCCAAAGTAAGAAATATCTCAACCAAACTTATAAATATGTCTAACGAAATAAGAAAATGCGTTACCCAAATTAGTAACAATGTTGGCCAGTTTAAAATATAGCTTGGCCAAACTTATAAAACATATGTTAGCCAAAGTAATAAAAATGATGGTCAAATTAAGAAAAAATTCAACAAATGTATACATTTATCGACCAAACTTATAAAAAGTAGGAAAATACGTCTGCTGAAGTAAGAAAATATGTTAGCCAAAGTAAAAAAGATATTAATCAACCACACTAAGAAATATGTACGCGAAACTAAGAAATGTGTATTGCAAGCTAGGAAAACATGTTTACAAAAGTAAGAAAAATATTATCCAAAGTGAGTAAAATTAATGGCAAAGTAAGAAAATATGTCAGACAAATCAAGAAATATGTCGACCGAAGTAATAAAATATGTAACATGATGGCCACACTAATATATATATATATATATATATATATATATATATATATATATATATATATATATATATATATATATATATATATATATATATATATGGCATTGGAAAGAAATACAAATATATACCAAAGTGAGAAAAATAATTGCCAAAATAAAAAAAATGATGCTCAAACTAAGAAATATGTTAGCCAAGGTAAGAAAACATGTTAGCCAAATTAATAAAAATGTTGGCCAAAGTAAGAAATATCTCCAAAAAAAAAACATATAAATATGTCGAATGAAATAACAAAATAGCTAGGCAAATTAATTTTTTTTAAATGTTGATCAATTGAAGAAATATCTCAATCAAATTTATAAAATATAAGAAAATACGTTAGTCAAAATAATTTTTTTTTAAATGAGGGCGGAAGCAAGAAATATATTGAACAAATTGATGCATATTTCGAGTAACGCTTATAAAAAGTAAGAAAATGTGTAAGCCAAATTAAGAAAGATATCACTCAAAGTGAGAAAAATGTCAATCAGTTTACGAAATTTGTATGGCAAAGTAAGAAAATATTTGCCAAATTTATAAATATGTTAGCCAGATGTAGAAAAATATTAGCCAAAGTAAGAGAAACCTTACTTGATCCCCTAGTGTAAGCTTGTCAAATATGTCTGATCCAGTTCACTAAGGAGTTTCTCGAGCCATTTCTGGTTTTCTTTTAGTAGTCGGCAACCACTATTTGGGGATATCTATCTCTCCATTCAACTTACACACCCCATCAAGTGCAGCAATTCAGATATCTGGGCACATGAATAACATCAGTGGAAGATACAGCACAGAGATAGAGAATAGAAAAGGACAACTAAAAACTGCATTTTATCAAAGGAAGAACATTACATGCAATAAGTCCTTGTCCCTGAAAGTTAGAAAAAGAGTTTTTGCATGGTAGGTAGATAACATATGGCTACGAATCATGGGTAATTGGTAAACAGAAGAGGATGGCTAGGAGGGGAGTCAACACATGAGTTGACCCATGCAGTCGGAGATCGAAATTTTTGGAGAGGCATGGTCACCCACGCCCGCAAGGCACTGCAAGGAGTGATAATTGGATCGGATCTCCTACGCTAGAATAATCCCGCAGACCCAAATCCAGGGGGGGGGGAACCACACACGCACAGATGATAACAAACAGGCCCTTCTCAGGACCAACGCAAAACTAGCAAAGTCGCAGCAATTGAGACCAGGAATTGATAGAATCTTGACATTCACAGGTGGTGTACCGGTGTACAGACAGGGAAGAGAAATGGAAATAATGGCTGAAAACTTATAGTCGGCAGTAAACAGGGTGGCGGAGTTGTGTGTGAACTCAGGGGCCATAAAAATTCAAGACAAGGCATCGGCTGTATGGTATTCAATGGATAACCTAATCATGAAGGCAGTTATCTCAGTTCCGTGCGGTAGATTTTCTGGGCGATATCGTCTAAAGCACAAAGGACCAGGAAAATATTAAACCCGCTTTATGAACCATCTCAATTATAGTAACCAAGGTTGAATAAGTATGAATAAGTAGGCGAGGAGCGGCTGGTCGAGTGGCTAGAACGCCGGATTTTCCCTCGGGAGACCCGGATTCGAAATGCTCGGTAAGGTGTTAGATATTGTCAAATAAGAGCCAAATATTGAGGAGCAGCATACGTACAAGTTAAATAAGTACGATAACATGGTCGTTAGTCTTAAGCTGGAAGGGCACACTGTCAGGCTATTCGCTGTAGAGGTAGGTGCAAGATGCCTAGTCTCCGACTCCGTGTATGATGTGCAAAAGCAATTGGGGATTGAAGGACAAGCAAGAACTCGGATACACAAACAACTGTGTGAGGCAGCCGAAAGGCCTCTTGCTGGCTGTGGAATTGCCGGAACCTGAAATGGGACGAGTCTCGAAACTATGGTTAAAGGCGCTGAATGCAGAACACCTCACAATCTCTCAACTAAGAACACGAACTTGCAACGTCTCGTGTCAACCCTATTATAGCCTTTCCTCCAGGCGAGGGTGGTGAGTCCGAGCGCAGTCAATCATACAAATGTCGGCCGAAGTCCAACCTCCATACCAGTCCGTTAGTCGCATTCACCTGCAGAGACCAAGAGGTAGGTCGAAAAACCAATGGAAGAGCCGGTTTCCTAGCAGGGTGCGGCGCCGTGAACGGGACACAAAGAAGGAACACGGCAACGGATACGGACGGAGGTGATGGAGGCCGTGGCTGGTGGAGAAGAAGGTTCCCCCACGACCACAGGTGCTAAAGGGCAAGCACAGGCTTCACGGGCTCGCCTCACTGAGGAAGGGGAGGCTTGAGAGTGGACATTGAACAGCTAAGGGACAAGCACAATAATAAGGACAGCGAAAGTGACCGAACGTCTCCACGGCAGGGTAAAGACGCCCGGAGTCATGACCCGGACGGGCCCGCCCCTAGAGAGTGTTAAGGGTATAATGGGTCGAAACACTTGGGGAAGGGGGTACACTTCTGACGATCAGAACCCCCTGCCGTGTTTGCTCCACGGCAGAGTTTTTATGACTAGGATTTTTTTTTTTTTTTTTTTGGGGGGGGGGGGGGGGGTCTGGGGCAAAAAGAACATCCTAATCTGCACAGTTCGCGGCGACTGCACTAGCCAGACGGCCTTAATTCCCCAGGCTCAAAGACACCCCCCCCCCTCCCCCCTATACACCGCAAGGTACTATATTGGCAGAAAATGACAGTGTCAGAAGAAGTAGATTGACCGCGGTGGAAACTTTTTCTTTCTTTCTATAAATCGGATCAGATGTCCGCATCCTAAGCTAATCCACACGCAAATTTCGGCACTCTTTCGACAGACGGGTCTAAATAGTTCTGCAGTGAATAATTTTATATAACTAACACTAACCCCAACCCTAATCACTTATTCACTGCAGAACTATTTAGACCCGTACCAAATTTCAGTCAATCACTACTATACATAGTGTGTATGGACTACGCTTGAGTTCAAAAACGAGCGAGCGCAAAAATAAAAATACAAAAATTAATTTGCTAAATTTAGCATTTTACCGACGCGTATTTAATTTTTCCGTAAATCACGGATTCTACGGATTCTTAAACACAGACAAACAATAATTTTCTGGAAACAGGAAAGAAAAGGACGTGCAAATCGTCAATTGGGTCATTCCCTCAGAATTTATTTTGGCCATGTAGGCTTTCATTAATTTAAAACAAAATCAAATGTCCTCACAATTCTATATTGTAGTAGTCGGTGTTTATTTAAATACTTAGTAGTGTATTTTAATATTATTACTTTAACTTTTCACCCCTAAAAGTGTTTATTACCTCTCGTTAAAGTAATTGAAAATATAACATTCAATTTAATGGTATATCTGGCCGTTATTTGTTACTGGAATGGACTACCACGCACCGCACAGAACAGCTGAGTTCTAGAACAAATGTTTAGAACAGCAATATTATATAGCATAGCAGCATTAAAAAAAAAATAATTATAGCAGCATCAGATAAGCGAGCAGAATCCATGGTGAGTTCTTGTTAGTCTTCTGCGTTGGTCCTAATTCAATTTTATTTTTGGATGTAATTGCGCCGTGTTTGTTTTAAACTTTTTTTTTTTTTTACAGTTAGAGAACCCTCATAGTCATCTCATACCCCTGCCAAGTAGTAGTAGTAGTAGTAGCATTTTCGATCAGATTTTAAAATTAAGTATTTACTAATGAGACCATCACAGATAGATTGGCACCGAGAAACTAAATCTAATGGTACCTCAATGATGTCTGTATGTCAATTCTAAGCGGAGATATTCACATAATGAGTATCAATCAGTAAATCCATATAGAAAATGAAATTATTTCCCTAATTTCAGGAAAATAAGTATCCATTTATCTCCACTTCCTGTCCATGTGAGATTTCTCAACGAGTCACAGACGGATATGAAAACTGACTTTAATAATGTGTTCCATCATGTTAAATGATAAAAAATAGTACATGTATTGTATGCTTATGGGAATGTCCCGAATACTGTGATGTCGGTTCCTAAATCAATCAATCAAATAGTACATGTATTCAAATAAATTATTAATAATCTTTAAACTTGTATTTTCTTTAACTTTAGTAGTTCAAATTGCCCGTTTTAAGCTGTCTGATCGATATTTCACGTCGGTATAGACTAACTTGGCTTTCCATTCACAAAGTTGAAACTTCCCTGAGAATAATTTTTGTAAATACCACAAGTGGAAGACGATTAGCGATGAAAACTCTGCAAATATATGTAAACATGGGTGCAGAATTCGAAAATCCATCTCAAACTATTCAAAAGTTTACAAAAAAACCTAGAAAATAAAATTACTTACCGTGTATCAAATAATTCAATTTATTTAAAAGATCATGATAATTTCAACCAATCGCTGTGCATGGAAAATTACCCTAACCTTTTCTAGAGAAGCCAAGATGGTGTCTGTTATTATCACGTGATATTTGAATGAATGAAGCACGAATGGTCATTACAGTAGCAAATTTTGGAGACACAATGGATCAGGCCGGGGTGGCGCGGTATATCACTTCCAGTTTCATTTGGGGTCGCGGAACGGTCGAAAATGCTACCAATATCAATAAATATTCTATACAGTGTTTAGAAATGTTCACTTCAACCCCACAGGACTGTGATAATTATAGCAAAGCAGCGGATAACTATAAATAATATGCTGAGGGAGAACAAACGTTTTCACCTGAAGTTGAGAGAACCAAACTTGCATCATAGACTGGAAAGGACATTTTTCCACTGAAAACACTGAAGGAATAAATAAAGAGAAAAACACATTCAGCCAATCTGTGGAGAGCCGTTTGTTCAGTGTTGAACAATCAACTCAGGGACATACAGAAACAAAAGGAAATGCTTCAGAAGTCAAAGAAAATGTTGAGGATAACAGAGGAATGTCTTAGATATGTGGAGGAAAAGAGGAAATTGAGAGGGATCAATGATGTGTATAGATGGTTGCTTAAGAAATCTGAGAAAGAAAATTATTATTTGAAAAGGAGGTACTATCAGTGCTCTGACGATGCTAGCATTAAAGGACAGCAGATTCGGGCCGAACTGAATAAGGAGAAAGATAAATGTTCCCAGTTTGAAGATTATGCAGCCAGACTGGAAGAAGTTGCATAGGATAAGATCATTGTGATGATGGGTATTGAATTGAAGTATGATTGTAAGTTTTGTCAGTGTATTTTATAACTATTTGTTGATGAATGTAAGCATTGGAAACGTTTCTTGTTTGTTTTCTATTTCAGACAACTATAGCCAAACAAAATTTAGTAATGAGCCATGTGTATCGACTGTAGCACAGATGGGTTGTGAACTTTGGATCCTTGCCAGTGTACAGGTAGAGCAAATATTGCATGAGTGTGATGTTGAAACTCTGGCGTGGAATGCCACAACTTACCTGGGAGCCCATATCAATGAAGTAAGTGTGTCTCTTTCAACATCACTTGGCAGACTAACTTTAAATATTAGACAAATTTCAGGTGGAGCGACAGACCAGATATACCAGCATGTCATTGAGGCTCTATCTGATGTCATTTAGATGTACAGTGATTCATTCAAGCTGTCATCCCTTGCTTTCAGAGAAGGAAGTGGTCAAGAGCAAACTTCACAGCACCATGACTGACTGAGCATTTCTAAAAAGCTCCAGAGGTTTTTTTGGAGTTTGGCTGACCTGAAGTGTCTGGTACATCCATCGGATGACCTTACCAAGGCTGCTGGTGAAGCTTTGCACAAGTTGAATTCAGTCAACACGACAGATCAAGACAGACAGAAGACACATCTAAAAAGACAGAAGAATGCCTTGGGATGCTGCACTACAGAACTTATTCATCAAATTTCCACATGGAGGTAATTGTCATCATCATCATCATGATACCTATTACCATCATAATTTTGTTTTAATTCTTTTCCAGAAAATTAATGCTTGCATCTAATAAAAAGTAACAATCCATTTCATATTTGCAGTAAATAAAGCACATTTACATGCCTGTAACACTATTGAAAGTTTCAATATTTTTTGCAGATACAAGGATGGTCTGGTGATCCAGCTACATTCATGGTCTTTTTGAAGAATAAGATCAAACTTGGCATCCCCGGGAAGGTTAACCCGGTCAACAAATGCCCGCAGAAGTCGGATGTGTCGGCCTAACGGCGCAGGAACGCAGCTCTGCTGTAAACAGGCACAACACAGTCATGTCCGAAAAAAAAAATCCGGATGAACGCAGAAGAAGAAGAAAGAAACTTGGCATCATCAAGAGATATGTCAGCAACAGACTAAACATCCTGTTTAGCATGGCAGCTGTCATTTACATAGGGACCACCTTCGAGAGTTTGTGAAACACAAACAGAACAAGTATCTGTGCAAGGAGATGAAATAACCAAAATGGTGGAAGATATTAAAATTGATTGGAAAGATCTCAGAATAATAAAGATTTATTGGAAAGAAGTAACAGCAATTAAAATGGGAAGTTATGAACATATAAAGCAAGGAGTGAGACAAGGATTTGTTTTGTCACCAGATCCCAGGATATATCCTGGTACCCATTTTAGACAATTTTTGACATGGGAGTCAGGGTTAAGTTTTAACATTTTGCTTTGATGAGGATAAGACAAATTACCACTGGATTCAAGCCACTGCACTACCATGGCTGTGTACATGCACATAGTTACATTCTAAGTTAATTACTGACAAGTGCTGCTGTGTTTTTGAACAGATTGGTGGAGGAAAGATTATACATGTGATGTATTTCATATTCAACAGGCAGGACAAGAAACTCGTCTTATGAGCGCCAGTGTTGATACTAGCTCAAAAATCAAGTCTCCAGCAGTGGTCAAGTACAGTTCTGTTAAATTTCCAGTTCAGTTCTCGACAATTCGTCTCAACACTGATTTGAATTACCCACCAAGTGGCAGACTTCAAGCAGGATTTTACATGTTCCAGGACCAACACGTGCGTAACAGTGATCCTCGCTTCTCTGTTTCTCAAGTGCAGTATATATTTTAGTTAATTAATATTATCACCATCTTTACTGACCTCGTGTTTTTGTTTAACGCTAGGTGTATAATACAGACATAATTATTTAGAGGTCATACTTAGAGCATAAAACAGATGAACTTGTTACGGAATATATAAATACATAATAGACTGCCAGAATTATTACCAGATGTAAATCATGAAAATCTAGATACGCGGGCGAGTCAATAAGTAAGTCACACAGTTCTGTGGGATGGTAGGTGAACGTAGTTGGTGTTTTCTACAGGTGTCATTAGGTGACAGCAATATCGAACTTTATATTCCCGTTCGTCAGGTGTCGCTAGGTGTCTCAAGCACATGCACAGCATATAAACAAAATAGCGACTGTACTTACGGAGTGTACAACCAAAGATGAACGTGCTGTTGTGCGTTTTGTGTGGGTAAAAGGACTGTCTGCAAAGGTCATTCATAAGGAAATGCTTCCTGTTTATGGTGACAGATGTTTGTCCCGTAAAGCGATGCATAAGCTGGGTAGAAAAACTTTTCAAGGATGCTCTAAAATTTTTGATGAAATATGATCTGGTCGTCCTGTTGAGATTGCAACAGACGCATCCGTTCAGCAGGTGGAGGAGATGATTAGAGGTGACAGGCGAGTAACGATAATCCCTGTAGCATCTGCAATAGGGTGCTCACATGGTTCAGCATACAGCATAATGCATGATCGATTGAAATTTCCAGGACTGCTTACTAGAGGAGTATTGCGTCTTCATGACAATGCCAGACCACATACGGTTCGATTAACTCAGGAGAAAATTAACCAACCAAGTTGGGAAGTTCTGGAACATCCAAATTACAGCCCCGACTTAGCCCCTAGTGATTTCCACCTTTTTGGTCCACTGAAAACCCACCTTGGCGGGAGACATTTCGCGAATGATGCCGAAGTTGAGTGTGAAGTGAAAACGTAGTTTAGAAAACAGAGCACGCAGTTCTATGCAGCCAGTTTGGGGGGACTGATAAAACGATTGGATAAGTGCATCAATGTTGGTGGAAATTATGTTGAGAAATAAAAGGACAATGTATGTATAAAAATAAACTGTTTCAAGTTGTTATCATATTTAGTTATTTTTCTACAGCCATTTGTGACTTACTTATTGACTTCCCCTCGTCGTTTGTTCATTATTTAGAAAAATCATGCATGGCTCTAACAGAGGACATAGTCAGAGAAGTGTATGTTTAGAACATTGGGAAAGGAGAACAGTGGGTCAGAATGCCAGAGGAAATGTCAGACCTGTGCAGAGACATAATCACGTTGGACTGGAAGCATAGAGATTGACCAGTAAGCACCTCTAGATGAGAGGTGCCACAACTGATTCACAATTCACACCCAGGTGATGTAAGCACCTAAACTGATAGCTCTGTGCTAAGAGGCAACAGAAGTGTCTGGGGGTACGTAGTGAAGGTGAAGGGACAGCATTTAGCACAACAGAGCCTCGCATTTGATACCAAGTCTAGTCTGAGAACAGAGGTTGAGGCAGTCACTGTGGCATTCTGCTGGCTGGAGGACAAAGGTCTTGATTATAAGGGACTTATAGAGCAAGCTGAGAAGGGTGAAGACAGGCATGCTGCATGCTGACTGGTATGCTTCAATAAAAAAATCAAAGATAGGGAGCATCTGTTGGATCTTTTCCCCAGGACATGATGGTGTGGTTGGAAAGGAGCAGGTGGACAGATTGGGTATGTCTGCACCGTTGTGTGGGGTTTGGTGCAGGACAAGACAGACGTGGTCAGAGCCATTTGGGATCATGTGCATAGTGTGGAGTTAATAAGCACCAGTAATACGCATTGGCCGGTCTCTCTGGCTGTGGGGTTACAACACTTTCTCTCTGTAATCCCGTTTATCACGCAGAGTCTCGCAGCGGAGCGAGAACTGAGGTGGTTCGACCCCCGCTCGTGACTTGCGGATACTGAGCCGGCCGCTCAGAAAGCAATGGCAAACTACTGAGCGTAATCTTGCCAAGAGATCAACAGACAGCTGAAAGATGCTGCTGTTGACAGCTAAGTCCTGTAAAAGGATACGCAAAAAAAAAAAAAAAAAAAAAAAATACGCATTGACTAAGAAGTGAATATCTTATGATAATCATTGACTAAGAAATGTATTACTATAAACATTCACTAAGAAATGTGTATGTGCATCGTATAAGCATTGACTAGGAAATGTGTATCTTATGATAAGCATTGACTAGGAAATGTGTATCTTATGATAAGCATTGACTAGGAAATGTGTATCTTATGATAAGCATTGACTAGGAAATGTGTATCTTATGATAAGCATTGACTAGGAAATGTGTATCTTATGATAAGCATTGACTAGGAAATGTGTATCTTATGATAAGCATTGATTAGGAAATGTGTATCTTATGATAAGCATTGACTAGGAAATGTGTATCTTATGATAAGCACACCCGGCACTTATAATATTCTATCTTTTGTGACTGAACAAGTCAGTGGATATATAGAGCTCATTAACACATCCATATATGTGAACATATTGTTGTAAAGAAGTAAAGGTACCATGTTTCTGTTTGATATTTTTCAGGTGGTTGAGTGATATGAGAAGGGTCTTGGCAAATATAAAAGAGATGAGAAGATGCATATACGAGGGATAAGTCAGTCACAAATGACTGTAGATTTTTAAGGCTGTAGAAAAATAACTAACTATGATAACAACTTGAAACCAGTTTATTTTTATACATATATTGTCCCTTTATTTCTCAACATAATTTCCACCAACATTGGTGCACTTATCGCATCGTTTTATCAGTCCTCCAAAACCGGCTGCATAGAACTGCGTGCTCTGTTTTCTGAACCAGGTTTTCACTTCACATTCAACTTCGGCGTCACTCGCGAAATGTCTCCTGCCAAGATGGGTTTTCAGTGGACTTAGCCCCGAGCGATTTCCCGTAAAGTGGTGTATAGCTGGGTAGAAAAAGTTACGAGGGTGAGCAATAAGTAAGTCACACAGTTCTGTGGGATGGCAGGTAAATGAAAACAGAGCATCCAGTAAAATGCAGCCGGTTTGGGAGGACTGATAAAACAGGATAAGTGCATCAATGATGGTGGAAATTATGTTGAGAAATAAAGGGACAATGTATGTATAAAAATAAACTGGTTTCAAGTTGTTATCTTAGTTAGTTATTTATCAACAGCCATTTGTGACTTACTTATTAACTTACCCTCGTATGTATGGAGATCATTAATGACAATATGAGAATACACTACCAGCAGAGGGCACAGCGTTACTTTACTTTGCCATCTGCAAAGATCACAGAGCAGGTGAGACTTTCACGACTTTGCTGCGTGTTGAAACATTTGTACAGTGGTTGGTTGTTTGCTTGGTTGAGAATTTCAGTGTATCAAGTTGTTCTTGTAGATGGGGTACATTTCTTCATTATGGTACAGCAACTCAATGGAGACAGGTTAGGTAGTTCAGTGTGGCACATCCCTCTTCTAGTGTGAACTCTGTCTAGTGTCCACACTGTCTAAAAATCTTCCGGGATCATATCAGCCTCGTCAGTCATTTTCATGCTCACAATCCTTTAATTTCATTGGATGATGAGCAGTCGTCACTTCAAGTTTTGTTTGAATTAATGGGATCAGGAACTAATGATGGTTTGGTTTTTTTTCTGGTAGGAAAGCAGCATGTGCATTCTGAGGATACTTTGTTCTTTGTGCCTCTCTTATGTCTAAAGTGTAAAGCAAATGAATATAATTGTTTTATAAATGTATATGTGTATATAAACAAGTTGTGTTCAATTGTTAACCAAATAAGGAAAGTGGGGTAGTTATATTTCCCTGGATCATGAGGCAGTGAATGGAATGCCTATCTTTCTCTAGTAAGATGATCTTTTATGCATGCTGTGCAATCATCCCTAGGCAGTTGGAAATCATAGAGAATAAGTGTTATTTTGCTGTAGTCCTGACAAAATTACAAATCTCAGAAAAGTTCCCCACAATACTTGTATATCAAGTTAATCTGTATGTGAAGAGCAAGTAAAACAGTTGCATTCATTTACCAAGAACAGGTTTATGGGCACTCAACACAACTGGATTTATGTGTGTTAAAATTAATTAGACGGAAAGGAGAACACAGATCTGTCCAACAAGAACTCATTAGTGAAGAAGATTGGTTTTTAGTAAAAACAAAAATGATGAAAATGAAATATTTTGGACATGTAAAAGACAAAAGTCTAGAGAAGATAATTATGGAGGGAAGTGTACCACGCGGTGGAGAAGAGGAAGACCACAACGCAGATAGATTCAAGATGCAGTAAATCATCAACACATGGCAGGAGCTGAGGACATCTGACTTGTGATAGAAATTTGAAATGATTGTTTAGGAAACAAAGTTATGCACATAACCGACCACTGGATGGTGGTGATGATGATGATGATCATTATGATGATGATTATGATGATATGTTCAGACGAATAAAACCAGTGATTATATTGAATATCCTGGTATTTTATATGCAAACAGTGCTGTCATTTGATTTACATAGACTTCAAGGGGCTGAATCCTTGATATCCACAGTTGTAAAGTGGACAAGCAATAGCACAACATTGGAAACACTAACACATCGACAACAATAACACATCCTCATCTACACCCACATTTACTAGATGATGTGTGTGGAGGAAAGGACAAGTTCTCCGTTCTAAACTGGGACAGGAATTTTTCATCTTATTCAACACATCTTCTTCAGAAGCCCAATCGTGAGCAGACATCAGCAGTCGTGACTCTCCAATCCTCAATATCATCTGATATTTTCATCAAGTCGGTGTTACTCATACTATTATTTGTTGCCCAGCTGTTTAATATTTCCACATATAACTTTCTTTGTCTTCCTCTGTCTCTCTTGCTCAGTATTTTTCCAGATAAGGCTAATTTCTCTTTTATATAATCTGCGTTCAAAGTATACTTCTTTTTCTGTCTATTTCAATCAGTTGGTTAGTGCTAGCAACATTTTTTTAAAATTCTATAAAATGTTTTACAAATTCAGTAATTAAATTTATTTCTCAAATTATTTTTTGTTTTATGGTTTGACATTTATAATTCATATGTTGTTAAAGTTTACATCTACTGTAGGGCTCAGTGAACTCTTCTGATTTTATGTTAACACTTAAAGAGTTGTTTGTCCATCAGGAATGATGATGACCATTCATTTCATCCAGTGTGGTTGAAATTATGGAGCCATGAGTTCTTAGATGGCTGATAAGGCCTATTTTGGTTCAAAATGTTCTTTGACAATGTGGACAAAGAATGCTCAACGTTTCTGGAGGAGGATTTCCTGCATTGGTTTTTCTGTCTTGCCTTTTCTTCACAGCTCTTGCAGTCCTGGTTGCCTCACACGTGACTGTACCCTTGCGTAATGATGCACTCCACGAATTTCGGTCTCTGGCTGCAGTCTCCCAGGTGTCATGATAAATTCCAAAAGCATCCAGTGAGATTTTCAAAGTGTCTTTAAAGCGTTTGCTCTGGCTGCCTTGGGAGCCTTTGCCACAACGCAACTCGCCGTAAAAAATTTGTTTAGGGCGCCTGTGATCTGGCATGCGAGTCAAGTGACCAGCCCATCGAATCTGATTCTTCATTAGTAGAGTGTGGATACTGGGCATGGATGCTCTTTCTAGGACTTCAGTGTCTGGGATTTTGTCTTGCCATTTAATCTTCAGTAGCTTCCTAAGGCAGACTGTGTGGAAGTGGTTTAATTTCTTAGCGTGTCGCTGATAAACAGTCCAGGTTTCACAAGTATATAGCAGTGTGGATAATACAACTGCTTTGTAGACTTTCAGCTTTGTTTGCAGGCTTATTTCATTTCTGTCCCATACATTCTTGTACAGTCTGCCAAAGGCCGCGCTGGCCTTGGAGATTCTTGCATTCACTTCGTCATCAATTGTGGCAGCTTGTGACACAGTGCTGCCTAGATAGGATTTAAAGAATTATATTTCTTTAGTTTAATTTAGTCGACAGATCAACACCACGGCACACGGGTGTAACTCATAAGTGCTCTGTTCTACTACTAACTCAAGCCTGAGTCTGGAGAATCTTAGCTCAGTGCATGAACTCCGAAGCACCGGTGAGGTTATATTTCTTTTCTATGCGTAGATTTGCTTAGTTCACAAGCCATACAGTGGGTGATGTGTAACACGTTTCTTCATGTGTGCAACCTCCATCCTGTGCTCGTGGCGTTGAAAGAGGTAATTTTTACCTGGATGATAATGCAAATGTTCATTCTATTGATACCTCAGCTGTCAAACAGCTACTGTCAACATTTAATGCTGCATGTTGTTCTTTGATTAAACTACGGACTTTTCATGAAGGACATTCCACTCTCACTCAGACATTTTTGCATTGTGCCAATTTTATTTGCACCCTCAGGCTGGCACATCTGACTTCTGCGGGCGTTTGTTGACCGCGTTAGCGTAAGCATGTATTAGCTCTAGAATTGCCACAGTTATCCAAGTAGGATCGTGTCATCTGTGGAACCTCGACTAATTTAATGAGCCATTCGCGGTTTCACTGTGAGACAGTGTTAACTTAGACATACATGGCTTAATCTTTGAGAAAAGCATATGACTACTGGCAGGATCAACCAGATATCTATCACACCGACAGACTATTCATGCACACGCAGGCCAAGAGTAGCAATTGCTCAGCACACTCCCTTGGTACCCGGTGATACATGGAAAACCACCATGGATGCCTACCGACGAGCTTCCAAGCTACGCCAGGCAGGACTGACGGAAAAGCTATACCAGCCTACTGACTGCAGGCCGACTACTCATCGAGAGAGAGAGAGAGAGAGAGAGAGAGAGAGAGAGAGAGAGAGTCGGCGTTTATCGAGACTTTGTCGAACGGTTGTACAAAAATTGCTCTTTCGCCCGCTCAAACCATGACTCTGGCTCCACGCTGCAGTGACATTTTTGAAACGCCTGCCTTGCTAACTTGCATCGGCTGGGAAGCTCCCGATTGGGTGCACCTCACACAGCCATCCGAGACAACGAACGCCAGATGTGGGACATCTTGCAAACCAGACCAGCCCTCATCATGGACAGTTTTATTGTCATTAGAGCACATGAAGCTTATTTTGGTGAGAGCCCTGTTGCAGAATAGACTGCTGGTTGGTGTGTCCAGGAGTGAACAGCAGATCTCTCTCTCTCTCTCTCTCTCTCTCTCTCTCTCTCTCTCTCTCTCTCTCTCCCCCCCTCTCTCTCTCTCTCTCACACACACACACACACCACCATCACACTACACCACACACACACACACCACACTACACCACCCACACACACACACACACACACCGTTTTGTTGTGATTCATTCATTACTGAGGTAAGGGTGATAAATTCTTTCCACAGATATTGCCTTTGTGTACTAAGATTATGATTTTAATTCTTGTTTGCTTGGAGCAGCTACTTGTGGCGTTTTAAAGCAGATATTTACCCACTGAATATCATTAGCAAAACCACATGAACTTAGAGAGACATGATGAACATTTGTGATTGTGGTGATTTTTTCATGACTTTGTCTATATGAATAAACCATAACATATTTGTATTCAACAATGCCATGGTTTGTGCGTTGATTTGTGTGGTAAGGATGTGCATAAGGTGGTAGCAAATAAATACACAATGAGATGCATATACTTGTAAAGGGCGGTCATTACAACAAATACAAGTGGGAACCAAGGGTAATCACCACACTAATTTCCCAAGAATGAGTTCTCTGGCAGTCACAAAACTAGGTCAATGATCAGTAAAGGCCTTTTCATACCTTTAAAGCATACTGGATATATGATGCTTGTTCCATATTGTTATACCAGTTGGCATTTGATTTGTGTTATGGTACATATTACACAGCCCTCTTTACTTCACAGAAATTTTCCTGATACCCAATTTAGTCTGGACTGGCTAGGTGGCACAGATCAATAAAAATAATCCCCCACCTCATATGGAATTAAAAATGGCATCACTGGTCATCCGAATGACACACAAGGACATGGGGCAACTCTGGTCCCCTGTGAACCGTGAGCCCTTATTTTAAAAAAAATAAATAATTATCGGCCTTTTGGTTAAGATTAAAATGTAGCAAAGAGAACTCTGATCTAGCCTTGGCCACCGGCAAAGGTTGTAATCCGAAAGTAACACAATAATATGGAACCTCATGGGGGAGGTTTGCCCCTGGGAAACTGTGAGCCCTTAATTAAAAAATTATGAAAACTAAAAAAGCAAACATGACCACCACGAAGGCAGGCAGGCAAGCATGCTAGTTAAGCCACTGCACAACCCTGCCACCACAGATATATGGTCGGGTGCATTAAAAAAAGTTATGCTAATGTTTAGGCTCAATAAAGGAAAGGCACCCGGTCCAGACAACATTATATTGGAGGAAGTTGAGGCTCTAGGTGATTTTGGTATCGAAATATTGACAAAATTCCTAAATGACATCTACACTAGTTTGTACATCCTAGTTTCAATCAACCAGGTGCCGTCTCCACAATGAAGGTTGACTGCAATGGATCTCCAACACGGTCTCTTGCCTTGACTGTACATTCTGTCAGACTGATGTTTGTCTGTCTCTTGGTGTTTTCTTCCCACTTGTATCGTTGTCTACCTCTTGCTCACTTGCCCTCCAGTATGGTTTTTATAAGTGGTTTGTCTTCCGTGAACCGATAGGTTTGCTCAATGGAGCGGTTCTGGCACCTGCGAGCCGATAGGTCGGCTTGGTATAGACAGTGCGTTATTTGTTTCATTTCTCATATTTTCTGAAATTTTTAGTGACCGGAAATAACGATTCACACATATAAAAGATTTCTCTTTCGCCAGTGATAGACAAGGCGCCTGGATTCATTGTGTTTTAGGAGAAAACGAGTGTTGAAGTAGTTTGTTGTGATTATTTTATAAATGGCAACGCCTTCCAGTTTGCGACCGCATAGATTTATTAATCAGAGTTTTAAACAAATTTAGATTATAGTTTTCTGTTTTAAAGGACTTTGTGATCGATTCTAAAACATATACCACGTGCAGTAGTTAGTTACATTATTTATCATGCGGTCGTAACTGAAAACAACACTAACAGCGAAAGGTCGTCATAATATTATGGCATATGTCGAATTATGAATGCGTTAATGGGCCACACTTATGTCCGTAAATTTGTTTTGCCTATCACAAAGTATTTAAGGAGTATTTAAATAATTAAATTTAAAAGAATAATAATTATAACTAAATAGAAAATAGTGTATTTGATTTATTTAGTTGTTTCGGGATTTCAGATTTAAAGATTGAGCACAACCCACAACTGGCAACGCTGATCGTATTCCGGTACGATTCTAAGGCCTTGTCCACGTCAATATAGAAGCACTAGACTCGAGTTTCGCTCTCGTTTGAGCTCGTCAGTAGTGCATATCCTTGACCGGAAACAAACCCCGGATCACTGGCGTGTGACGCGGGTGTGTAACCACTAGACCACGCGGTACACGCTAGATGCAACCACATTCTCACAATAGAATATCACAACGTCAACCATCGTAGGTTATAGCTCAAAATTTGCCCGGTCGCCGCGATTGACACCCGTCATTCGATGTGGCCCCCGAATAATCAGGTCTTCTCGGCTGGCAAGGCACACCAGGCCACCTTAAGTCCAGCGAGCAATAATGAAATTGATTTATTTGGTTGTTTCGGGATTTGAGATTTAAAGATCAAGCACAACCCACAACTGACAACGCTGATCGTATTCCGGTACAAACCTAAGGCCTTGTCCACGTGGTCCTCAGTACAATCTGCCAAGTGTGTTCCTGACATTTTCCATTTTGTGTGAAAATGGTGTGCTTCAAAATATGATGTTCTAATTGTGTTTTATTGGTGTTATAGAGTAGTTCTTGTGATATTGGTGAACAAAAGTGGTGTGTTTATCATAATTCAGTATATTTAACAGGATTATATTCAGCGGATAAGAAATAATGCCGTGGTAAGTGGGAATTTGTCATAATTGTCACCCCTTTAAATTGTTATTATTAAACCTCTCATCATTGTCATAATATTTTTTACCTATCAATTAATTATTAACACTGTCATGTTCCCTGTGCAATTTCCTTTAATTTGATATATCATGCAATATATCTGCTACAATTTTAACCATTTTCACATCATTATTGTCACACACCATACTTCCCATTTTCTGCCATAAATTTCTGTTTGGTCAAGTCCCACTTTTTTGTTTGGCAGAAATATTTCACTTGCCTTTTGCTTATTTCTTTCATCGACTATCTTTTCATTCCCAGTTCTTCTAGACAGGAGTCTCCGTGGTGAAGTGGTCAAGCCGTCTGACCCAGGCTTCGAAGACTGTGGGTTCGATTTCGGGCCGCAACCTTCTGTTCACGAGGGAATTTTTTCGGAGACTCCTGGGGTCGTCGCTGGAGTTACGGAGTTCGTGCTTTGTGCGACGCTTTCGGCAGTTCGCTGCGGAAAAAGACTGAGCCATATGGGATAAAAACCCGGCGCAATGAAGCGACATTTTGTTCTTCTAGGACATCTGTATTTGATTGTTTCTGTTTCCATGAAATACGACATATTCTTCTGTATATCCACATCTCCAGGGCATCTATTCGACTTTTTAGTTGCTTGTTCAATTTCCTTGCTTCTGCGTCATACAATGGTCTTGAATATACGTAATATTTGACAATTCGCATTTTTTAATGCGTTGTTAAGCTCTCTGGATGTTAATACAGATTTTATGCTGTTGATAGCATTTTCCCCCTTTCCTATTCTCTTTTTGATTTCCATTTCACTTCTGCTGTCATCTGTTATTACATGTCCAAGATAGGAGAAACGCGTTACTTGTTCTAGTATATCCCCGTTTACTGTGATGATCATTGATGACCTTTCCTTTCCATTGCTAATTATCATAGTTTTCGTTTCTAAAATGTTAATATCTAAGCCATATTCTGCACTAAGCCTGTTTGTTTGTTCCACTAGGTTTTGTAACTCTTGCTCACTTTCTGCTTGTAGCACGGTATCGTCAGCATATCTAAGATTGTTTATGATTCTTCCATTGATAAGTCCAGGCATGTCGACCTGTGATTTCGACCTAGTGATTTATTAAAATCCAACTTTATCGATCTCCCAATGAAACAAGGTACTTTAGAATGCAAAGCGCATGATCTCCCACATGAGCCGGGAAAGAATGATCCTGAAGAACTCTGCATGTTATGGTTTTCTTTTTGCCTAAAAAAAAAAAAAAAAATCTACACCTTACCGAATCCGGGTCTCCAGAAGGAGAACCCCACATTCTAGTTACCCAGCCAGTCACTCCTCAACTTCTCTACTATTACTTGTAATCATGGATTTTCCATCGCAGGTGTCCCAGTTATCAGATTTTGAAAGCATATGGTTGTTTCTAATATCAAGTGCTGGGCATTCTAAGAAGTGATGACCACAATCTCATTCTGAGTTGTGCATAACTAAAGCCCAGGAGTGTATTGTTACTGACTCTGTGTGTTCTGTGTTTCATAGCTTGACAAAGGTGCTCAGATCTCTCCTTGTAAAGTAACGTTATCTTTTGTTAGTTTCTTTCTTCTGATAGACAAAAGTCAAGATTGCAGATTGCACTACTTTATTTTCATTGTAACAGACATTTCAAGGTTAAGGTATTTCTAATCAGTCACTCTTTAACATACTTTTGGACTGACAAATGATAATATGAGTTGAAGGATTAAGCCTCAGAGTTCAGTACAGGCGTGTGATGAGAAAGGAATGGCTATGCAGCTACCGAATCATCATCACATCTCCAGTACAACTAGTAAGCACTTTGAGTGAATGAATGACCACACATTGGCTATCGTGTGACTCCGAGGTGCGTCTAATCTCTCCACCTATACTGGTAACCTTCAAAGCTGAGAAGGATACACGACGTAATCACACAGTCTTTGCCAATGGTGTTTTTGAGGGTGTAGAATGTAGGTGTGGAAGCATGTGCAGTGCTGATAGTCTTAGAAGATACATATAATAAGGTGCTCTTTGGCCATCCCATATACTTGCTTATCCCAATCATCACCAGATGTATAGCTGCCGACCTGTTCCAGAAGAAGATGGTGCTCATGTGAAATTTTATTGAGGTCTGTCATAGATTATTATAGTGTGTGTGTGTGTGTGTGTTTTTTTTTTTTTTTTTTTTTTTTTTTTTTTTGCCTCAATATAAAATTCAATATCTCAGTAACCAACTGAGGGAAAATTATGAGATTTAGCATATAACCTTATCATTATGTCCACGCAACAAAATTTTTTTTGTTCTGGAGATTGTACAGCAGATTTCAATGTTTGTTTATATGCGGTATATAATTTACCGCTCCCGCATTCATGCCATCATTTTAAGAGTATTACAGCTTCAGCAACACCCCCCCCCTCCCACCCCCGCTCTTTTCGAAATTATTTGGCGTGTTTCGTTTTGGCATAAACAGCGCGAAGTTAAATTGGTTTGTTTAGAGGTGTCTCAAATGGGGGTTCTTTCATGAAACGTGATTATATAAGTAAACTAGCTGACTCGGCCCGGCTTCGCCCAGCTCCTGGCAGGGATCTATCTATCTATCTATCTATCTATCTATCTATCTATCTATCTATCTATCTATCTATCTATCTATCTATCTATCTATCTATCTATCTATCTATCTATCTATCTATCTATCTATCTGTCTGTCTGTCTGTCTGTCTGTCTGTCTGTCTGTCTGTCTGTCTGTCTATCTATCTATCTCTATCTATCTCTCTATATATCTCTACCTACCTACCTGCCGGCCGACCGACCGACCGACCGACCCACCCACCCACCTACCTTTCTGCCTACCTACCTACCTACCTACCTGTCTGTCTGTCTGTCTGTCTGTCTGTCTGTCTGCGCTATTAAATATTGATAAAAGTTACTGGAAAAAATGTGAGGACCATGTGTTGAAAGAGGAAGAGGACTATTGGAGAAAGGATGGATTGAATTTTATGCAACCGAGAGCAATCATCAACCTACTGGAATCGTCCGACACAGATTAAGGTCTGAGCAGATCGCAGACCTTAATCTACGTACACACTTACTGGGATATTTTACTCCAACTATTCAGACGAAATGCAGGCCCTAAACATTACAGCATCAGCTGAAGAAACAAGAAGGGAATGAAAAATAAGGTAAGAAATATAGTCCTTCTACTTTCCTGTTAATTTACAAATTATTTACCCCGTGCCTCTGTAAATTCTCTGTCTTTACTAATATTACACATTGCACACCTCTCGGGATTCTCCGTGGTGAAGTGGTCAAGCCGTCTGACTCGGGCTCGGAAGGTTGTATGTTCGATTCCGGGCCGCGTCCATCATTTCACGAGTGCATTTTTTCGGAGACCTCCGAGGGTCGTCGCTGGAGCTACGGAGTTCGTGCTTTGTGCGACGCTTTCCGCGCTGCGGAAAGAAACTGAGCCATATGGGATAAAAACCCCGTGCAATGCAGCCGACCCTGTAAGCTACTTCTTTCATTGCACCCACTCCCATACGAATCCGGATACGCTTTTGTGTGTCATCTGAATTGGCAGGTCTCCAATTACTGTAAACATAACTTTGTTAGCGAGAAATCACTAGTTGTTCAGCAAAACATCAAAGGAATGTCGCCTTTTGATGATTTAAGTTGTTTTTGGACCTATCAAAGACATATTCCTTGGGTGGGGGTAAATATAAGACGGCTGGAAAAATTTCATAACGATGCAACAGACAGTTTTCAAAATAATTGATCGTGAATGAAGGCATTCAAATCGGAACATACTATATTTGTTACCTGTCCTATTCAGTGTCTACACGTTGAGAATTACGGAACAACAACTTCAAAGGAGAGGAATAACCTTTTCTTTTGCTGATGTTGTTCTTAGTGGAAAGATTATCCTACCTGCACATCAAACCATTCGTCCATAAATGCTCGGATCACCCTTCAATATCTTACTCAGAGTGTAGTGGCTGATGACACAATTCTTCTTTGGTCTCCTACAAAACGCTCTTATCTGGTGCACCATTTTGACTTGATGTTCTTCGGTCTGGTCAAGGGAGCAGTTCACAATCACCACTTGTTTTGTTTAGTCACTCTGCTTATCTGAGGGCATTCAGTATATCCCTCTGTCGATTGTTCATCCACTTTCCACGGGGTTCTTGTATATCGACAAGGAAAAGAAATGGGGTTGCGGGTACGATGTATAATAAACTTGACTAATACCAGCTGGGGTAATGTGTTTTAATGCGATATCAATCCGATAGAACCAGCAGTAACCTGGTTTTTCCTTCACGATTCCATTGTTCGCGCAGACACGCTCATTGTGAGACTGGGCAGAAATGACATTCCAGTGTTAACTGTAAAATACTCGGGTGTGAAATGTATCCACAGCTTTCTCTTCGAAGATAATATTGAGCATGTCGTAATGAAATCTCACAAAGGTGTGGCAGCATCGAGGGGTTGGCGGCCACTAACATCAATCAACGTCTTTGTATTTTCTGTACCGCTAGTACTCTCAATCATGGAATGTTCATCACTACCAGGACTGGACAGAAAACAAAACGAAGCTACGCGCCTCACTATCTTGATCAACAGAGACACACCCCGTCTGGCGATGAGATTTCTTCTTTATTTCCATCTCATGGAGCATAAACTGACAAGAATGGATTGTTCATCATCATCATCATCATCATCATCATAATCATCATCATCATCATCATCATCATCATCATCATCAAGTGCCCTGCCAGCTGGCGTAGGCGTTCATGGCTCTCCACAACCTCGGTCTTTGGTGTTCTGGATCAACTCTGCTTATGATATTCCTCCATGACACCGTCTCAATCCATCCAGCATCATTTCTCTTGGTCTGTCTCTGCCTCTCTTCCCCTCGATCTTTCCAGTTGTCACGATGTTTTTCAATGTCTCTCTTCTCATAACTTGACCAAAGAAAACTGTTTGTCTCTTTCTTATTGTTGTATATAGTGTTCTAGTTTCATTAGCCTCTTTGAGTCAATCGTTGTTAGTTACTCTGACAGTCCAAGGAATTCGCAACATTCGTCTCAAAAACCACATCTCTGTTGCTTTTAAGTTCTTCCTAATTTGCTCATTTACATTCCAAGATTCACTGCCATGCAGCAAAACTGGCTCTATGTGAATGTTCATATCGCAAATAAATGCCAAAATAGAACGCACATTGCATAACATGCTGAACAAAAGAAAAGAGGAGATACTAAAGAGGGGTAAATCCTGGCTAGGACGGACTGAGGACAATGTCAAACTAGTTCGTATGCAAGCCCATCAATATCAAGCCTGAGCTATTATGAACTCCAGTTCCCCTAAAAGAATCTTGCAGCAATAGATGTATTCAGGACAACTGTGGTGACCAGAATGTAATTATATACACAGACGGGTTGGCTGCTCAGCTTCAAAGGTGTACATGGGCAATCTCGGCACACCCACATGGAGTTGTTAAGGAAGCTACCAGCGCCTTTGCTACAAAGCTGGTCGGCTGGTATTATACTGACCACAGTGCTGATTGGTCTAAACAAATATGAGACTAGCCAATTACGTCCCACATTGTGTTTAAAAGCTCCTTTACTACCTTTTACTTGTGTCTGCATTGATAGGTCTGTGCTTGCCTGTTTTAAACATGTCTTTGGCCATGCCCTTCAATATTCTCTTTGGCGTTTCTTCAAAGGAAGTGTTGACAGTTACGATAACATTTTCTTGGCTTGGATAGCAGATTAACATTCATTCTTGTATATTAAATTATTCATTGAACATGATCCAGAAAGTTGCTACAGGTTGTGCGCAGCCATTGGATGGAATCCCCGAAGATGCCCACATGTTGTAAAGCGACATTTATCTTCGTACCGAGGCGTGCAGGTGTTGAGGCAAGGAAAGAGCGGAAAGGCTGGCTGTCACTGCCACTATATAAGGGTCAACAAATAGAATGAGACGACATCAGGAATGCCTTTACAACGACGAGCCGAAATGAGAACTTATGGCTGAAGGAATCAGCATCAATAATCATAATACAGATTTCAGATCTGTGTTGTCAGGAAGGAGCACACATAAAGTGTGCGAGAAGGCTTGTCAGTCAACATCGGGCAGACACAATTACTAATTAGTCGCTGAATGATGATGGGTTTATTAAGGAGGGGACTGAATCTATGGAGATGTCCGGAGTCTAATGACAATAATCTGAACTGAACTAAATTGGATCTGCTTCCGCAACGACTAACAAACAATTGTATCCTGTATTTTCTGTGGTGCCACATTGACAGCTGAAATGTTACATGCTGTCGGTAGTATGTGCCGTGTGACCAGCATCACTGTAGGTTGTAAAATTAAAGAGGATAGTTTCTCCGTCGGCCGGCATATACCAGGAGACACCTGAAATAGATAACATTTCACAGATGTTATATGTTATAGCGTGGATATGAAAGTCAGGGTTTTAAATCTCAGTGTGGGTATGATAGTTGTAAGTCATGGTAAGTGGAACTCAGTGTAGGTATGATAGTTGTGAGTCAAGGTAAGTAGGTATCAGTGTGGCTATGATAGTTGTGAGTAAGGGTAAATGGATCTCAATATGAGTATGATAGTTGTGAGTCAGGGTAAGGGGATCTCAATGTGGGTATGATAGTTGTGAGTCAGGGTATGTGGATCTCAATGTGGGTGTGATAGTTGTGAGTCAGGGTATGTGGATCTTAATGTGGGTGTGACAGTTGTGAGTCAGGGTATGGGGATCTTAATGTGGGTATGATAGTTGCAAGTCAGGGTATGTGGATCTCAATGTGGGTATGATAGTTGTGAGTCAGGGTAAGTGGGTCTCGATGTGGGTGTGATAGTTGTGAGTCATGGTAAGTGGAACTCAGTGTAGGTATGATAGTTGTGAGTCAAGGTAAGTAGGTATCAGTGTGGCTATGATAGGTGTGAACAAGGGTAAATGGATCTCAATGTTGGTTTGATAGTTGTGAGGGTAAATGGATCTCAATGTTGGTTTGATAGTTGTGAGGGTAAATGGATCTCAATGTGGGTATGATAGTTGTGAGTCAAAGTAAGTTGAATTAATTGTGGATATGACAGTTGTGAGCTAGTGTAAGTATATCTCACAGTATGGTCATGGATGTGAAACTTGGACAATGTGCAGTCAAGCTGAAAAACATCTGATGGCTGCAGAAATGTGGTTTCTGAGGAAAATGCAAAGAATACCATGGACAGATAGAAAAACCAATGACCAACTACTACAGGAGACAAATGAAAATCGTAGACTGATTAGAGAAATTAGACGAAGACAGTCAAAATTTTTTGGACATGTTATGAGAAGAAATGGATTGGAGAACTTATTGACAACTGGCAAGATAGAAAGGGAACAGCCCAAGAGGAAGACCGAGAGGAAAATACCTGGATGGCTTGGCCACATGGCATGGACGAGACAGTATCACTGAGCTGATCCACGACTCCGGTGATCGAGTGAAATGGCGAGTCATGACCGCCCACGCTTTCCGGCATGGCACATGATTGATTGATTGATGGTCATGATAACTGCGAATCAACTGTAAATGCAAATGGGGTATCCAGTAAATAAACCTCACCTTGAGAAACATATGCCTATATAGGCAGCATTGTAGGCAAAAAGGGGGAAGGGTAGATAAGTATAAGAATACAGAAGGCTATATGTCTTCTTTTTCTGTGTTCATCCGGAGTGTTTTTCCCCCAGATGTAATTGGCGTTGTGCCTGTTTAATTGCGCTCTTAGGCCGACACATCCGACTTCTGCGGGCATTTGTTGACAGGGTTAACCTTCCTGGGTAGGTTATATGAGCTTTTATAGTACAGTGCAAACCGCTTTAGGCGATCTCGGCTGTGGCGAATTTCTGTTGTGGAGAACAATTTGTTTATCCCCGACAATTTTACTTCTTTGTCTCTTGTCTCTTGTAAGATGAATTTCCGATAAGAATAACTATTTCTTGGGTCCCAGGTGAGATCGCCTTATCAGGTCTGCACTGTACTAGTAAATTAGTGGAAGTCAACAGAAATTAAACATACCACTAAACTTTGAATATTCAATTCTAGAATTAGAGTATTCAATTCCTCAAATTTAAGAGCACATCCTTCAGATATGTTCCAAATATCAGCACACTCAGCACTTTCTGAGCACATCCTTCAGACATGTTCCCTTTATCAGCATTTTCTTAGCACAACCTTCAATAAGTTCCCTTTATCAGTACTTTCAGTGCTTTCTGATCACATTTTCAGACCTGTTTCCGTTATCAGTGCACTCAGCACTATTGCCATTAGGATTCACACTAGCAAACAAACTATGGAGATAATAAAAAAAAAACAAAAAACTCGGCACTGTCTTCCAACAAGATGTAACACTAGAAAACAAACTCTTGGGTACAATCCGGGATCAACAACGAACAGCAAATTTTGTCAAGAAAGTGTATGACTGTATGACATAAATGTTAAAGTCTGAGGCAAATTTTGTCAAGAAAGTGTATGACTGTATGACATAAATGTTAAAGTCTGAGGCAAAAGAACTTTGAATGCCCGCGAAGAACAATTTAGTTGTAGTGACACATTTGGGTATGAATTAAGACCATAATTTAATAATGAATCACAAAAACCTACCACATTTCAAAGTTCCGAAATCCCGACTGAGTACTTGCCAGTATGTTTCGTTCTCTGTCGAGCCTTCCTGTTGATTAATAGAGTCGATGAAGTAACCTAAAGAGGGCACATAGGCTGCCTTGAACCTGGTAGGTGTGTAAAAGTAGAAACAATCTGGTAAAATAAGACTCAATCATTGTTGTTGTGGACGAAATCGATAACCGAAACACTTTGCTTGTTGATGTGAATTGCGCGTCGCGCACACACACGTACACTCACATAGTACATACACACGCACAACGTAAAGATGATCCTATGGAACGTACTGTTGTTGGAATGTGAAGTATTAAGCTTTCAAATATTATCATCCTTGTCAAATATTATCATCCTTATCATGTGCCATGCCAATAAACGTGCTCGATCATGGTTAACAATTTCATAAGATCTTCAGTCTTGAATAGAGGCCTGCATGGCCGAAAGGATAAAAGCACTGGCTCTCAAACTTCCAATACACCGATGGCGGGTTTAACATCTACACCGGCTCGTAAACTTCCAATTCAATACACCGATGGCGGGTTTAACTTCTATACCGGTCAGTTGGACTAAAATGTTGACTTCTCGTCAATGCCTTGGGAACGTAGATTACAATTACCTCCGAAGTCGGGGTGGTTCGCCTAATGGCCAAGGACACTGGTTATATAGAAAACTGATCCACATGCACAAATTAGTCCAGTATATTCCCTAGTATTAGCAACTACTAGTAGTAATAGTATTAGCGCCTGTATGGACTACGCTTGAGCTCAAAGGGAGTGAATGAATAAAAAACAAATAGTTTTGAATCAGGTCTGTGTAAATGTATCGATTATGTCACGTGACCTAGTCATCCAGACATTTATTTATCTGTCTCCCTCTTGCCCGTCGTCTCCCATACATTTTGCACTTGTCACATATTATAGTTTAGTTTTAGTTTAGTTTAGTAGACTGATCAACACCACGGCACATAGGTGTAACCCATAAGTGCTCTGTTCTACTCCCAACGCCAGCCTGTGTTCGGAAAATCTAAGCTCAGTGCACGAACTCCGTAGCACCGGCGAGGATCCTGAAATACTTTAGGTAGATGTTTAACTCGAAATTTTGCCCGGGCGGCGCCGTTAGGCTGCTCGTTTTCGATTTCTAACTGCCAATGGATTTTTTTTACGTGCGCAACAATGCACACGGGCGTCTGATCTCACTACCCAGAGACCAGGGGAAATTTTGTTACTAGAAATCAACGACTGGCAAGAGAAGGTCCACCAGAGAGACGAATGGAGACGGATTGTATTTGCAGCAAAGAACCTCAATGGCTCGGAACGCTGAAGAAGAAGAAGTCCACGCGAAAAAATCCCGGCCCTCAACGGGGCTTGAACCCGGGACCTCCAGCACCCGAGGCGGACACCATACCTCGAGACCACTCAGCCCCCTACATATTATAGAATATGTTATAATCAGTTTTTATTTGCTCGCCGCCTTTCCATCCCGGAAAATTGTGAAAATTGTCTGATATCCACAGGGATTGAACCCGGACTTCTGTCTTTGAAAACAAACCACAATATTATCGTGTACAGCAGCAAGAAATAAAACCACAAAGACACGCGTGTATATTTCACTTCTCTTGTAATTATTATTATTGTTTGTTTAATTTAATTATATTATTATGTTTTTATTATGCTTGTGGTGAGTGATCTCAGAGTAGGTATAATAGAGTGAGTCAGAGTAAGTGGATCTCAATGTGGGTATAATAGTGTAAGTCAGGGTAAGTGGATCTCAATTTGGGTGTAATAGTGTAAGACAGGGTAAGTGGATCTCAATATGGATGTAATACTAGTGTAAGTCAGGGTAAGTGAATCTCAACATAGGTGTAATAGTGTAAGTCAGGGTAAGTGGATCTCAACTTAGGTGTAATAGTGTAAGTCAGGGTAAGTGGATCTCAATATGGGTATACTAGTGTAAGTCAGGGTAAGTGAATCTCAGTGTGGGTGTAATAGTGTAAGTCAGAGTAAGTGGATCTCAATATGGGTATACTAGTGTAAGTCAGGGTAAGTGGCTCTCAATATGGATGTAATACTAGTGTAAGTCAGGGTAAGTGGATCTCAACTTAGGTGTAATAGTGTAAGTCAGGGTAAGTGGATCTCAATATGGGTATAATAGTGTAAGTCAGGGTAAGTGGATCTCAATGTGGGTGTAATAGAGTGAGTCAGGGTAAGTGGATCTCAGTGTGGGCGTAATAGTGTAAGTCAGGGTAAGTGGATCTCAGTATGGGTGTAATAGTGTAAGTCAGGGTAAGTGGATCCCAATGTGGGTGTAATAGTGTAAGTCAGAGTAAGTGGATCTCAATGTTGGTATAACAGTGTAAGTCAGGGTAAGTGGATCTCAACGCGGGTGTAATAGAGCGAGTTAGGGTAAGTGGATCTCAGTTTGGATATAATAGAGTGACTTAGAGTAAGTGGATCTCGGTGTGAGTCTGTGTGTGTGTGTGTGTGTGTGTGTGTGTGTGTGTGTGTGTGTGCGACTTCATTGTACCGGGTTTTTAACCCATATGGCCCAGTCTCTTTCCTCAGCGCGGAAAGCGTCGCACAAGGCACGAACTCCGTAGCTCCAGCAACGACCCTCAGGAGTCTCCGAAAACATGCACTCGTGAACTGAAGAATGCGGCCTGGATTCGAACTCACAATCTTCGGAGCCCGAGGCATACGGCTTGAACACTTCGCCACGTAGACTCCGGCCAGTGCCGTTGCCTAGGGAAAGTGAACGTGTTTCACAATTCCTCAAAGTTCAGAGTCGAGGGTTCGAAATCAGCTGCAGACACATTGGAAACAGACCTTCTTGCGTTGGTCTCAATAGTATGAGCGTTGGTATTTCAGCAAGCAATGGCAAACTACTGAACGAAAAAAAAATGCCTAATACATCACAAACAGCTTACAAATGCTGGGGTTGATTGCGACGTCATATAAAGGACATGTAAATAACTTTTAGCCTTCCATTGCTTTCTGAACGAGAAGTCAACGTGAATGTTGAACCCACTACCCCGCCGCTAGTGCACGGGAAGTTTAAGCACGAGCGCTATAAATTCATTGGGCATTTTGACCTTCACACACACATACAAACACACACACTCTCCCATGTCGATAGGCGTGGGCGATCATGTCTAAACACAACCAGTTCAATCTACCTCTTTCTCTTTTTCCATTATCTCTTTCTCTCTCTCTCTCTCTTTCTCTCTCTCTGTCTCCCCCCTCTCTCTCTCTCTCTCTCTCTCTCTCTCTCTCTCTCTCTCTCTCTCTCTCTCTCTCTCTCTCTATTGTTCGTGATATTGGCTAATTCATCTACTGTACTGCACAATTGAATACACATAGATGTCCACATGCACGTATCCCTAATGGATTCCAATATCCAATGTGGCATTAACAGGAAGGAATGTGGTAGGGGACGAGTAGATACATGTCTATCCGATTAGACGTTTTAAAATTTATATAAGTATACATGCACTGCGGTACTTTCTGGAGAAAACGGAACACGCATGTCCATGCCTTAAGAGCTGTGATATTGTTAAATGACTCATTCTGACATTTCCTTCCATGCCGCAATATCAGGCAGCCTGATAGCTTTTCCATCTGCCGCCCACTTTCACACACAACCACACAAACAACCACCTCTGCGTACAATGATGCACCACAGCCAAGAAAAGATGCCTATGTCCACGAAAGTGGGATTTGTGTGTGAGGTGGGGTAGATTCGTGCGTGTATGTGCGCGCGCACGCACGTGTGTTTTTGTGTTTTCAGGTTAATGTTACTGGTGCAAAAGGTTGAACATATCATACATGAAACCACTTTTACCTCTTCCTCCAATACAAACATTGGGTATAATGTGTCTACGGAAATGGGTGGGGCTGGATGTATTTGTGCGTGTATGTGTGCGCACGTGCGGTTGTATGCGCGAGTGCGCATGTGTTGTGCTTTTCAGGTTAATTGTGTAAATGAAAAAGAATAAACTGATCATTACCTAAAACCATTTGTAATTTCAGCCGCTTCCTCCAAAACGTCGAGCAGAATCCCATGTCTGACGATCACAGAAATGGTCAGTTCAAATGTCGGCGGCTGTAGCACATTTTCTACTGCCAGAGTGACATTAACAGGCAACCCGCAGACGTCACAACTCGACCTATGGAAGTGGCACCGGTGATCTCTGTACAAGGAAAGAAATGCCAGCAGTGTTGTCACGCATTTATATTTATACTGTGTGACGTATACACATGTTTTAGTTGCAGTAGGTATATACGTGGGGGTCGCAGTAGCGCGGTGTCGAGCATGCTTGTCTACCTACTCGGTAGTCTTGGGTTCGAATTCGCACCGAGGCGGATTTTTACAATTGATCTCAGCTCCCCAGCTTAACATGAGTACCAGAAAGTGTCCGCCGAAGTAAAGGCAGCCGGCGTGATAATGAACTCTCCAGCGCCGATTTGTCTTTAAAAAACTTGGGGCTAAAATCATGTGCCCAAATATGCCTCGGGGCGTGTTTAAAAGGGCCCTTTACTTTTAATTATTTATGGGTGGTGGGGACACTAAAGTACAATGAAACATTAAGATAAAAAGGTCAAATTCAGTAACTGATGACTTTACTACGTAGTTATAGTCCCGCAGGACTGTATGGCTAGAGCACTCGGCAGTCGGTCCCGTGTCTAAATCTCCTCAGTCTGGAGTTTTTTTTTTTTTTTTGTGTGTCTGTGTGACCACAAGGCACCAGGATCCACCCAGTCTTAAAAAAAAAACAAAAAAACACTGGGTACCAGAAATTTTCCTTGGAGGAGAGATGTCCGGCGTAATACTTATAAAATGGCCTGTCGAGTTTGTTAGGTCAAGACAATATAAATCCAGCACAAATATTTATAATATCCCAGAGTGACATCGACGCAGGAGCCTTCATCTTTTTGTTTTGTTGTGTATTACATGTCTGGTTGTTAATACACATCAAACAATCTCACATGACTATATTATATAATTTTATGAAGAGAACAAGCAACAATTTTCAGACTCCACACAAGAAACAACGGACAGAAATACAACACGTTTAATAATCTAAAACTAGGAGATATTGATGACTGTAATTGTGGATCGGGTAAAATGATAACTAAACATTTGTTGCAAGAGTACCCAACGTATGCAGGACAGAGAAAACTACTTTGGTCTACATCCGCTCCATGTGAGGACACACTCTATGGAGATGTCAACAAGCTGAAGTTGACCTTTGTTTTCTTGGAATTTATTCACATTGACGTATGAAAGTGTACGATGAAGAAGAAGAATGTAATTTTAAAATCACTCGTGTTTTACTGAGGACTATAACGAACGCAAAAATTGTCACCCTCTTACCACCTGTGCATGACACAAGAGGCAACTAATGAAGATTACCGGGAGACTGACTACCTCAACCCGTAGACTGACTGCCTCAACCCGTAGACTGACTGCCTCAACCCGTAGACTGACTACCTCAACCCGTAGACTGACTACCTCAACCCGTAGACTGACTGCCTCAACCCGTAGACTGACTGCCTCAACCCGTAGACTGACTACCTCAACCCGTAGACTGACTACCTCAACCCGTAGACTGACTACCTCAACCCGTAGACTGACTACCTCAACCCGTAGACTGACTGCCTCAACCCGTAGACTGACTGCCTCAACCCGTAGACTGACTACCTCAACCCGTAGACTGACTACCTCAACCCGTAGACTGACTGCCTCAACCCGTAGACTGACTACCTCAACCCGTAGACTGACTGCCTCAACCCGTAGACTGACTGCCTCAACCCGTAGACTGACTGCCTCAACCCGTAGACTGACTACCTCAACCCGTAGACTGACTGCCTCAACCCGTAGACTGACTGCCTCAACCCGTAGACTGACTACCTCAACCCGTAGACAACTGTAGCTGCAAAGTTAACCAATCAGGAGCAAGTTTACAAAATGGTTGATGTAGTTAGTTGAGGCTAGTTAGATTAAAAGCAAAATTCGTAGCATAATAATACTATCGCCAATATTAATTATAAAATAAAACAAGTGATATAAATCTACATCTGCAAAGAAGTACACTTGCACAAATAATACTGCAGCACGAAATTAACTGTTACAGAGGGATACAGGAGATGGCAAACATTGAGACGCTGTTTAAAATTGGTATTTTGTCTAGTTTGTGTTTAAGACTTTGTCCTTGCTCTCCGCCATAGTTATGTTAAATTCTGTGAGGTCAATTTAGCACACTCTTTATTTGCTTTCTGCATTATCAAATAGCATAGGTAGAGGCCGAATGGATAAATTCGCACGCTCTTAAACTTTCGATTTCCTGATGTTGAGGTAGGGGGTTAAACCTCCTCACCGGTCTGTTGGATTAAGATGTTGACCTGGGGACATATATTACAAATACCCCTGAAGTCGGAGTGGGTTCGCCTGATGGCCAGGGACACTAGTATTAGGGAAAGATAATTAACACGCAAACATAGCCCAGTGCACTATCCAGTAGTGGCAACTGCTAGAAGCAGTAGCACGTTTATGGACTACGCTTGAGTTTAAAGCGAGCAAACACAAATTAAAATAATCTGTGTGACACCCCATCTCATATATATTGACTTAGAACATGTGTAGGTCTAACGCTACACACACCCGAACAGTGGTATCAGATAGGGTGTTACATTTACAGCCAGTCAATACAGGACCCTTTCACGTGCTGTACGGTGTATTGGACATGGCGATGGATCCATAAATGTATAGACCAGTCGGCACTCCGGACATGATGTGGTCAATATCACTCCGGACAAGATGCGGTCAATATCACCCCGGACATGATGTGGTCAATATCACCCCGGACATGATGTGGTCAATATCACTCCGGATATGATGTGGTCAATATCACTCCGGATATGATGTGGTCAATATCACTCCGGATATGATGTGGTCAATATCACTCTGGACATGATGTGGTCAATATCACTCCGGATATGATGTGGTCAATATCACTCTGGACATGATGGGATAAATATCACCCCGGATATGATGTGGTCAATATCACCCCGGACATGATGTGGTAAATACCACCCCGGACATGATGTAGTCAATATCACTCCAGTCATGATGTGGTCAATATCACCCAGGACATGATGTGGTCACCATAACTCAGGACATGATGTGGTCAACATCACTCAGGACATGATGTAGTCAATATCACTGCGGGCATGATGTGGTCAATATCAGGCCGATCGCTTTCACTTCCCAAGATATTTACTGGTACCCACTTGTGACGAAACGCCTACAGATCGGCAGATCTCTGCATAATATCCCTTTGAAGGGAGGGCGATGCGTTGGTCTCCCTTGAAATTAATCTCAATTAATAGGGAATTTCCCGAGAAAAGTAATGCGGGGCGGCGCTATTCTAGTTATTTATAGAGAAATCTAGAATGTTCCCCCAAGTGCGTACGTGGTCAAGATCTCTAGGTTCACGAGTGCGTCGTGCAGCACGGGGTGGGTGGAACTTATCGTGACTCTGGTTTTCTCCATGAATCATGGAATTCACGCGGCCCGTGTAGACAAGTTGAAGGCGCACTGAGTTTGTCGTGATCAGTCGCCAGCCGGACCTCAGCGTAGACAGATCACAGCCACAGGGCTGCTGTAATTTTGATGTCAATGTGCGCGGCCAGAGCGGACATCTGCAGTCAAGTTGGTGATTGTTAAATCACAGGTTAGTTGAATACTTATTCTATTGTTTAACTGTTGTCTTTATGCCGTGCCGACCTCCCCGAACGAATTAATTGCCGTCAGAAATGAGTAGTCGCGTAGCGTTACAATTTACAGCTGGCTGACTGCATATTTAAGTAGCCTTTATCGATCAGCGACGTAATGTGTTACCTGACGGAACAAGCCTTATTCCACAGCGAGAAGTGTGTAAATAAAATAGGCCGAACGATGTGCTTTCGAGGACTGGTGAAAATCCCATGTGTTTAGATAGATATATCTGTTAACTGATTGTTTACAAATGAGTGGCAGGGACAGTGATATGTATATTATTACTGCGTTGTGCTAGGGAGATCCCGGTTCTTTACAAGGTGTGTAGTAGTTACTTGTTTGGTTTATTAATTACACATGCAAGGCAGGAAGTTTGTCAGTCATTACAGCGATATGCTAGACGCTGTAAATAATGAGGTAGAACTTATTATTATAGATGTGTAATGTGCTTCGTGACATTAGAATGGTAACTTAGGTGTTCTATCAGTGGTGGTGATTTTTCGAGGAATCAAGGTGAGAGCTGTGGTGTATTTGCTGTGTGAAGATAGCAGTGTTATTCCGCGTAAGCAGTATGGTGTTACATCGGTAGGATAACAGTTGATAGTAAGTATTTATGATACTATTGTTACTGCTGGTTTTCATGTGCGTCCGCTAGAATGACAGTGCGTGTTCCATCTTACGTTTGTCTAGGTAGCCGACTGTGAGGTAGGCCGGTACGCCCAACCCGTTAGGTTACAGGTCCGACCCAAAGCGATCGAGCATATCCGATGGTTGAACATACCCGATCGAGGGTGATGCGGCACTCCGTAATTCGAGGCCGTTAGGTCTAGATAGATCGAAGAGTTGAACCTAACCGTTTCTGTCTCTAATATTCTACTCTTCTGAAACCCTGACTCGGTTCATGGAGTACTGGGAGTACTGCCGTGAAGTAGTAGTATGTGAGGGGGAACCCCCCCCCCCCCCCAAAAAAAAAAGGTGGAGCCAGAGTGTGGTGGTGAAGAGTCTGGAGGCTTGCTACATTGGATGACGTGACTTAATTCGTCACGGGACAAGGTACACGGGACCCACAGTAGCTGCGGGAAAGTGTACTGGTGAATGGCCACCAAAGCTGTGCTCGACCGGCACAGGTATGACTGACCTGGAGGATAGTCAGTGAATAAAAGGGCAACTCAGGATCTGGGACAGGGATCCCAGAACTGACACTATGGCTGTGATATGCGTTTGTTATTTAAGTGTAACAATTCATGAGTTCTCCTTAGTTAATACTATAGTAATGAATTATCAGGAGTATAATTTATTATGATCATATAGTTATTAATGTGTGTAATTGATCAGTCCATGGGTTAAGGGATTGGTGAATTGATGAGTCTGTCAGGAAGGAGATGTCCGGCTGGACACCTTCTCGATAAAGTAATCACTACACTGAAAGGGAAGTAGGTGTATATGCTGATTGATGATGGAAGATGAAACAGGATTGGGACTGGCACCAGGCGGAAGATGCTTTGACAGAGTCATACAGTCGACTCTGGTGCTAGGGGTTATTTGTAGCCCAGAAGTGTTACTTGACTGAACAGGTGTGCTATTGCTTTCTCTAATATCATTATGCCTATACATTATGATTACTAGTAGATCTATGATGTGATGATTTCATACTCATGTTGGTAGACATGAGGAATGTCTGAGAGGCAGGTGACATGGTGGAGATACTGGTAGTCTTTGTTGTAGTTGAGTACTCACACCAACCTCTCCGTGTTTCAGGATCTGTTATTGGGATACTGAAGAAGATTCAAGAGCTTCACCATGAGCTCTATGGGCCCACTCATTCCAGTGCCTATCAAGAAGTTGATTGAGGCCATACTGGGAGTGGTCTTCTGATTCTGCGAGATCAATGTTGGAAGGAGCTGAGTGCTGAAGATGTCGGTAGGTCTAAGTTAGGACCTCCGCCAAGAGTCTGACGAGTGGCATCCGATCCCGAGGGGATCCAACACTGAAACGTCTGGTGATTCTAGCCAGTGAAGCACTGGTGAAATTCAAACTCAGTGTAAACCTTGGTGATTGCAAGGTCATGAACTTTCAAGTTGAGCAAAGTGATCATTATTACCGGTCATCATGGACTCTGTTATGCTTCCGGCCCGGCTGGGTTGTCATGGGACACCGTGTATCATTTATGCTTGAATAGTGTTTCTACATTGGTTTACCTTTTTGAAGCCAACAGGTGGTCCAGTGACCTAAGACATTGATTACCTAAATCCCTCTGCCGTGCGTCCACCTTGACGAGGTAGAGTGGCTTGAGCGTTCCAATGACCCCAAGAGCTATGCCGACGGTAGCACAGCTACTGGTAGGGTCACCCATGTCGGACAGGTCAAGGGAGAGGGACCAGACGAAGTGACGCACAAACCTGCTGCCTTGTAGGTAGACTGGGGACAGTCAAAGGCTAGGGAAAGCATCCCGAACAAATGCTTGTCGAAATCGGATGTACTGAGCCACAGGCTTGACAAAGAAGTGCAACGTAACTTTATCATTTCATGATGCCACAGATGAAAGTTAATCGATATGGTGCTAATCCCGTGAAGTCCCATCAGGCGGTGATAGTGCCGGGCCCCCTGCCTCGAGGGGGTCCACCCATGACTACTGGTGGTCACCTTCCCCTGTGCTGTGGAGTCAAGGCACAGAGGAGTAGGTTAAGAGCTATTGACCAAACACCCCGGACACTCAACATACTACAATGGAATGCAGAAGGAGTTTATAACAAGAAAGCCTCCCTAACACAGCGTCTTCATAAAGATAGAATAGATGTGGCATGCATTCAAGAGACACACCTCAACGCCAATCGCACATTTTCAGTCGAGGGATATCAGGCCACACGTTTCGACCGCGAAGGACATAAAGGAGGAGTTGTAATACTTACACGAAATACAATACCTTGCAGCGAAGTATCTGTGATCTCTGACAACCAAACGGAAATTATAGGTGTTGATATAATGATAAAGGACGTGAAAATAAGAATTTACAATCTATATAGCCCGGCAGATAAGGATCTTACACTCTCAAACATGGAAATAACTGACACAAATTGCATTGTTGTCGGAGACTTTAATAGCCGTTCAGAAAGATGGGGATACCCAGATACTGACAAAAGAGGAGATGAAGTGGAGGACTGGGAAATAGACTCAAATCTCCATCTACTTAACAAAGCGGATGACACACCGAGCTTCTACTCCAGAAGATGGATTACCACTTCTACTCCAGACTTAGCTTTCTGCACAGGAGACATCCTCCACAAAATCGATCGCCATGTGCTGGACCAATTAGCAGGTAGTGACCACAGACCAATCAAGCTTGTAATAAATATGGAGTATGTTCCACAGGAGCAAAAGCCTTTGCCCCGTTGGAATTACAAACGAGCAGATTGGGACAGATTTGCCATACTAACAGACAAATATTGTGAAAACGTAAATACACGATATGGCAACATGAAGCAAATGGTGGAAAGTCTAAACAGAGCAATAATACAGGCAGCCACTGAGTCTATTCCAAGAGGAGCAAGGAAAAATTACAAACCATACTGGACTGAAGAACTACAATTTTTGGAGGACAAAGTTGAAGATGCTAGGAAGACCGCAGAGAGAGAACAAACAACTGAAGCGAACATCTCTCTCAAAGCCATCTCAGCAAAATATAAAAGAACAGTAAATCAAACAACAAGAGATTGTTGGAGGAAAAAAACAGAAAACCTGAATTTTGACAGGGATGGAAACAAACTATGGAAACTAGTGAAAGCCATGAACAATGAAGGACCTAGAAACAAACAAATAACAATTAAACAAGGAAATTCCTTGCTTACAGGAAAAAAGGCTGCAAATGCACTAATGGAACACTATGCCAGTGCAAACCACATTGATATTACAGCCGAACAGAAGAAAGCAATCAAAGATAAACAGATGCATCATACATATACAGAGACAGCAGCAGAATATATGATGGCAAATCTAACAATGGAAGAAATGGAACAGGCAATGAATACCCTAAAAAAGAAGACATCACCAGGAAAGGATGGAATCACAAATGAAATGCTAATAGGACTAGGCACTAAGGCAAAAAAGAAACTACTAGCAGTCCTAAATTACAGCTGGAAGAGGGGAATAGTCCCACAGGCATGGAAGGAAGCTATACTAATACCAGTCCCAAAGAAAGGAAAAGACCTGGAAGAACCAAATGGCTATCGACCTATCAGTCTTCTTAGCTGTGTAGGAAAATTAATGGAACGCATTATCAATGGCAGGCTAACATGGCATCTGGAAGAAAACCAACTCTTAACACCTCACCAAGCAGGATTCAGAAAGTACAGATCTACTGAAGATCAAATAACCTATATAGCTCAGGAAATAGAGGATGCCTTCCAAGAGAAAAAGCACACACTAGCAGTCTGGATAGATTTAGAAAAAGCATTTGATAAAGTATGGAAGGAAGGACTGAAAGTAAAACTGCAAAAAATGCATGTTTGCGGGAAAATGTACAAATGGATCAGCCACTACCTTGAGAACAGAACTGCCAGGACTAAAGTACAAGGACAAACCAGCAAAATGATGCTGTTGGAGCAAGGTGTCCCCCAAGGAGGAGTTCTTTCACCAACATTATTCCTAGCATATATAAACGACATCACGGAAAATTTTCCAGCCAGAGTACACACATCATCCTTTGCAGATGACCTAGCCATATGGACATCTGAAGAATATATTAGTACAGCTAACAGCAGAATACAGCAAGCCCTATTAGCGCTAGAGGACTGGTCAAAATCATGGCTAGTGAAGATAAGTGAGGAGAAAACAACATGCACAGTGTTCTCCCTCTCAACTAAAACTCAGCAACCTAAGCTGGTATTGAATGGAAAAATATTGCGCCATGAAGAAAATCCAAACTATCTAGGAGTCACCTTTGATCATCGCCTGACATGGAAGACACAGGTTGAGAAAAATCGAACAAGAGCAAGGCAAAGAATGGCAATCATGAAAAAGCTTGCTGGTACAACATGGGGAGCAGATGAGAAAGTTCTCAAGAAGTTATATACTGGGCGGGTGAGGCCAGTACTGGAATATGGCATTGCAGCTTGGGCAACAGCAGCTAAGTCAAACTTTAACAAAATAAGTAGAGTCCAAAATCAAGGAATGCGAATCATAACTGGAAGCCTGAAGACAACGCCTATTAATGAATTAGAAAAGATCACTTGTTTACAACCAATGCAGGATAGAAGAGATAGCAGAGCCCAGCAACAAGCAGAAAAATTTAGAAGATTGACAGACCACCCTATGTACAACAGATTTAATGGTTTTGGAAAGGGAAGACTGAAGCGTAGCAACTTTGTAGAAACTGCAAAACGAAGGATTAGGTCAGATCCTATTCTTAACATATCAACAGTCAAGCCCATACACAATGCACACAAGTTCCCAGCTTGGAGACAGCAGCAACTGCCTGAGATGATAGAAAACATTCCTGGTATTGAGAAAAAGAACACTCAGCATGAAACCGAAAGAAGAGAAATAACCCTAAACTACATAAAAGAACATTACCCAAGCAGGAATTGGACCCATGCATATACAGATGGATCAGCCAAAAATTCAATAGAGAATGGAGGAGGAGGAATTCTCCTAAATTTAAAAAATGGAGCGAAAAAAACACATTCAATGGCAACTGGAAAATTTTCAAGTAACTTCAAAGCGGAGGTAGAGGCTCTGAAAACTGCAGCAGAAATGCTCCTGATGGAGGAAAATAAAGAGAAGCAAATAGCTATCTTCACAGATGCAAAGTCAGCTGTCTCAATACTGAAGAGCAATAACAGCACAGAACTAACTGACCTAAGAGCAGCACTCCATGGTCTATGCCAGAAATCCAAAAAAGTTGTAATACAGTGGATCCCATCACATTGCAGTATACCTGGAAACGAAGAGGCTGACAGACTGGCAAAAGAGGGCGGACGACTACCACAGCCTGACATAGACATAACCTATAATGAGGCAAAGAGGTTGATAAAAAGCACTTATAGAACCAAATGGGAATCAGAGCATCCAGGCCATCAGAAGGATGATGCATATTACAAACTCGACAGAAGAGAACAAGTAGCAATCTTCAGACTCCGCACAGGACACAACAGGCTGAAATACCACTTGTTCAATAAACTAAAGATATGAGATACCGATGAATGTAATTGTAGAACTGGAAAAATGACAGCAAAACATTTGCTGCAGGATTGCCCAACGTATGCAGAACAGAGAAAGATATTTTGGCCCACACCTGCTTCATTTGAGGACAAGCTCTATGGAGATATCAACAAGCTAAAGTTGACCGCAGATTACTTTAACTATATACAGGTTGACATTTAAAGGTGCATGAAGACCCAGAGGCATGAAATGGAATATTGCTTGGATAGCAAATCCATTACGTGGAAAGTCCAAATCAAAAGCCCATTGTGTGGGCTTCATAAAAGGTGGAAAAGTGTCCTAGTGGCACGAAATGGAATATTGCTTGGATAGCAAATCCATTACGTGGAAAGTCCGAATCAAAAGCCCACTGTGTGGGCTTCATAAAAGGTGGAAAAGTGTCCTAGTGGCACGAAATGGAATATTGCTTGGATAGCAAATCCATTACGTGGAAAGTCTGAATCAAAAGCCCACTGTGTGGGCTTCATAAAAGGTGGAAAAGTGTCCTAGTGGCACGAAATGGAATATTGCTTGGCTAGCAAATCCATTACATGGAAAGTCCGAATCGAAAGCTCACTGTGTGGATGTCATCTGCAGACTGCATACTTCTGGTTTCCGGAAGAACAGCCTATGGTGAACGGAAGGCCCAATATACGGAAGTGAGGCTAAGCAGCCATGTGCAGGACGTGACGATTCCTTGGGTGAGCCCAGTACCAGAGCGCTATGTATCGGCTCTGCAAGTATGGAAGCCTCCTTGGATGGCGGGGAATGCCCATGGTCTGCCCCTGCCTTCCCTTGAGGGCTGACCAGGATCTTTGGCTGTTCTATATGGACCAGCTGGGATGGGGGATAACACCACAACAGTGAGAGTCAAACGTCCTAAGAAACCCCCGGGAAGGTTAACCCGGTCAACAAATGCCCGCAGAAGTCGGATGTGTCGGCCTAACGGCGCAAGAACGCAGCTCTGCTGTAAACAGGCACAACGCAATCACATCCGAAAAAAAACTCCGGATGAACGAAGAAGAAGAAGAAGATTACCTAAATGGTGGGAACACCAGGTTGACATGGTTGTTAAGGTAGGGAGCTACCTCATGCCAACGTGGTGAACTGTTGACAGTGTATGCTAAGTTGTGATTGATACCCTTCGATCAGGGTAGTTACATGATACTGTGTGAAGATCTATTGATCCAAGGACATGGAAATAAGGTGTAGTGTTTAGTCACCTGATAGACTTTGCCAGTGACATTTTGTGTTCATGTGGAGCAACCGCTCATTTTGTAGGTGACATATCACTTATGAGATAGAAGAGTGACCAGGCTCTTGTGTATTTGGATACGGTGCTACATGTACTTTTTCTGCAAGTGGGAGACCGCTAATGTTCTAGGGTCGGCCCAAACTTCATCAGGAGTGTGACGAGTGAAATAGTACGACAGCAAGGAAGGATCCTTGTTCATCGGTGCAGTGTCAGTCAGGCAGTGGTACTGCGCTTGATCAGCCCTTGATTGGTTCTCTGTGTGAAGAGGGAACTTTGGAGAGGCAGCAGACCTTGGAGTTCCGGACCACTGGAGGAGCCTGGGTGAGTCGCTACCACGACTGGACAACCGCACGAGCTATCGTCCGCCTCCATGATGAAGAATACTCATCTGCATATCTGCTATTGTACATAGTATCTTCTAGTCTGGCTTTCAGCCATCCTTCTCTGTGCTTTGGTTGACTTAGTTCAGAATTAAATTTTTGTTCTCTTAGCTATGACTTTGTGCAGTGATATGACTGATGTCTTGTCCGAGCCCCCTTGGGGTAGAGAACCCTAGGTGAGGGAGGGGAGGTCCAGCTGTCCCGGCTTGTGTGGGGCCTGGTAGATGTAGAGTGCTATTGAGGTGGTTGGAGCAAAGGCTGGGGATAATTATCTATCGTGGCAAACCAGACCAAGCCCCGGCGGTCTTGTCACACCACTTTAGCTTGGTCTACCTGGGAGGCCAGGTTAATATTTAAAATATAATCAGTTTGGGAGCCCCTGCTGTATTATAACAAAACTGATATATGAGTTTCAGTACAACAGACAATGAAAATTCTCAATCAAATAAAATACCTCCATACTCACGTTTCAGAGTGTGTGTCGCTCCACACAAGCGACAGTAGCATTATCATATTCACATACAGGGTTATACACGCCATCTCAGTGCTGTAAAATTTACATAGAATCGTTATGTGCCTTTTCAGAACTTTGGACGCTAAAGTTGTTCATAATTTGTGTACATTATCTTTAACTCCATGTCCAGTTGTAAAAATGACAATTTTACACGTCTTTAGACGCATTGTTCAGACAACAGAATTAAAAACCAGATAGATTACATCCTGATTAGCAGAAGGTTTCGAAATGCGTAAACAGTCGTAAAAAAAGTTCCCATTGCAGACTGTTACAATGATCACAGATTAATTACAGGCACATTGAGGGTAAAGTTAAAGAAAGTTAAGTATACAACAGGAAACACTAAATATAATTTGTGCTAATTGAAAACTGACAAAGAAATACAAGATAATCTTAACATAGAAGTTAACAACAAATTTGATATATTGGCTGCAGAAAAAACTATTCCAAAATTAAAGAAAGTGGGTCGTAAAAAATGGATGACTGAAGAGATTTTACAACTAATGAAAACAAGAAGACAGAACAAGAATAATCCCGTCAAATATGAAGAAATTCACGTAAAACTCAGAAATTACGTAAGGAGGCAAAAGAAGCATGACTCAGGAAAAATTGCATAGAAATTGAAAAACAACAGTAAAAATACCAAACTAATACACATAAGAATTCGGGAGCTTACTAATCAAAGAACACGTACATCAGCATGCTACCTAGAGACAAAAAATGGAAAAATCATAAAAGAAACAGATCAGATTTTACATGTATGGTCAGATTATGTGATAAACCTTTATGATGATAACAGAGAAGAACAGTATGATATTCAAATTAACAAGGAAGTTTCATTAATTTTGAATATGGAGGTTCAGAATTCTCTTAACAATATGAAAACTGGCATGACCCCCTGTTCAGACAGCATCACAACAGAAATGATTAATGCTTTTGAAGAATATGGAATAAAGTTGCCAGACTGATGAATACAATACATGATACTGGAGATATACCTAATGAATTATGTAATTCTTCATTTATTGCATTCCCAAAGAAATCATGAGTCTTGGAAAATGATCAAAATCGAACAGTTAGTATAATGAGTCACATCACGAAGAGTTTTCTAAGAATGATCAGTTAGGAAGAAAATACAACCTGAAATAGGAGAAGAACAATGTGGGTTTGTAGAAGGAAAGGGTACAGCAAATGCTGTGTATAAACTGAGAACATTAATTGATCGCTCTACGTAAGTAAACAAACATCCACATCTTTGCTTTATTGACTACACAAAGGCTTTCGATACAGTGAGACATTTAAATATTTAAATTTCAAATCCCGAAACAACCAAATAAATCAACAGTGAGACATGTCGACATGATTGATTGATTGATTGATTGATTTAGGAATCGACATCACAGCATTCGGGGCATTCCCATAAGTGCTCCGTCCCCATCCTCAGCAGCCAGCGAAGAGTTCCAACACTAATAGTACCATGTCGACATGATAAGGATGCTTAAAGATCTACAAATCAATGGAAAAGACCTTAGACTTGTAAAAACATATATTGGAAACAACAAGCTGCCATAAGAATTGATAATGAAGTAGGTCAATATCAGCATTTTCAGAGAGGTGTGAGACAGGGATGTGTAATGTCTCCAGATCTTTGTTTTCCCCCCTGTACAGTAAAAGTATTTTCAGACATAGAAAATATGGAAGGAATCAACATTGGGGGACGATACATAAATCACATAAGATATGCAGAAGATACAGCCTTGATTGCAGACAATGAACAAGACCTGCAACATTTAGTAGATGCGGTTGTTGCACACAATGAAAAGCTAGGATTAGAATTGAATTGTACGAAGACACAGATATAGTCGTCACTGGGAAGAAGGAAATACGACAATGCAATTTACAAATAAATGGGTATATTCTTAACCAAGTGAATCGGTACAGTTCTCTCGGAATAGTCATAACATCTGATGGAAGATGCCTTGAAGAGATTAGAACAAGAATTGCCATTGCCAAGGTAGCCTTTTGCAAGATGAAAAATATACTGACCAATAAACAGATATCAATTGAAAAGGAAATAAAGAGTGTTGAAGTGCTACATAGAACCTACACGTTTGTAAAGATGGGAAGCGTGGACAATGAGCAGACAAGCTGAAAAACATCTGATGGCTGTTGAAATGTTGGTTACTGAGGAAAATGCAAAGAATAGCATGGACAAACAAAAAAACCAATTCTTCTTCTTTCGTTCGCTTGAAATATGTCTGTAACTGCAATGTTATCTCTAGTATGGATTTAATTGTATTTTTTAGTTCTCTCAGCGGTCCTTAGAGTTTGTCTTCCACTGTCATTTCTCTAGGCCAGAAGGCTTGCCTAGATATGTTGTAATTTGGACAGTCTTGGAGTATGTGCTTTGCTATCTGCGACGCCAATCCACATGTGAACATTCACTAATCTTGAATTTTGTGTACATGTGATTGCGTAATCTATTGTTCCCTGTTCTGTGGCGCAAAATAATGACTTGTTCTGGTCTGTCCATAATGTGGTAGTCGTTTTGAGCAGGTTTTGCAGTTGACCCGTATTCCAGGTGTGGTCGTATGCTCTGTTGATAAACTTTGCTAAGTATTTTCCCACTGGCTCCCCATGTGGTTCCACTTAGTTGTCTCAGGATGGTTATTTTCCTTCTGGCTTTTGCTACTGCTTTGTTGATGTGCTTTCTGCACGTCAGCTTGCCATCAAATGTTACTCCAAGGTAAGGTGATTCTTTATCTTTCTAAGGGATATTCAATTTATCTGGATGATCCCTGCCTTTTGTTTTGGAGAGAGAGTAAATAGGGTGGTGCTGCACTTGTCTGTATTTATGCTGACACACCACCTATTTGCCCATGGAACAAATGCATCTACAGCTCTCTGTAGCGATCTAGTGGCCATTGATGCATGTTCACTTGTGCTCCATAGAACCAGGTCATCAGCGTGCATTAGAAAAATCAATGAACAAGTCCTTCAAGAAACTAATGAAGATCGTAAACTGATTAGAGACATTAGACGTAGACAGTCAAAATGTTTTGGACATGTTATGAGAAGAAATGAATTGGAGAACTTGGTGACAACTGGCAAGATCGAAGGGAAGAGACCAAGGGGAAGACAGAGAAGTAAACACCTGGATGTCTTGGCCACATGGCATGATCGAGACAGAAACACGTAGCTAATCCACGACTCTGGTAATCGAGTGAGATGGCAAAACATGACCGCCCACGCTTGCCGGCATGGCACATGATTGATTGATTGAAGACACATTGGGCAAACGATGCTAGACCATATTTGTATATACCAATCTGCACTCAGTGTGCGATGTATGCAGTATCACACCGGCCGCCTTTACTTCCCAACATCCTCATTCACTGACTCTATTCCAAGCAAATTTTGAACATCATTCAAACATTTGTTAACTTTCTGTCCATTCTATTGCTACACTAACATGGGGTTTTGTTTCTGTTACTTATATTCCATTTTTTCGAAGGCTGAGCTCTGCACTTTGGTTACTGTCTCAATATAAATACTAACAGTGAATGCGTTAAAGGAACAATATACACCAAAACAGCCTTCACTTTTAACAAAAAAGTTGCATATCCTTTACAGGACGTTGCAGTCAACCCTAGCATTTTTTAAAATTGTTTTTGATTTCTTTTAAAGTTTACGTTCAGTAGTTTGCCACTGGTTTCTTCACGACATGCACACTTACATGTATATGGAAACAAACGCATGGCGGCCTGCTTCCAAATCGCCCGCAGCTGTATTTCAAACACGGTATGCGGGATTACGAATCGCATTCGTAATCCCTTCGCCGCAATAATAATACAAGTGTTTAACAACAATTTCTTCATACTTTATTAAAGGGCTAGTGATAAAAATTCTTCCACTTTTGCCATTAAGCATCGTGGGAAGGAACAGATGACGTTCCAGCGCACGTTGGGTGGCAATGGACAGTGTCATTCCATTTGATTGCAATGTATTTGATGCCGTCAATCCATTGTTTTCTCGGGCGTCCTCTTGCTCTCGTATCAGACGTGCTTTAATGTAGCGCCAGTGCTGGTAGTTGATAATGTTGCATTCTAACGAGATGGCCGAATCATTTGATCTACTGTCTTTCCATATATTTATCCCATAGCAGTGCATTAAAACGTAACACAACTGTGAGGTTTCATTTATCTCATCTCATCTCATCTCATCATGTTCCTCTTGTACCTTGCGGTGTCGAGGTGAAGAATAAACTTCGTGAGAGTGCCCGATTATGGGCTTCATATCGATATTCCCATGGATTCTGCTATTCCCTCCGTCCAACGTTTACGTAGTAGGCCTCTTCCTCTGTTTCCATCTGGTCTGTACATCATTGCTTGTTGTGGTATGCTGTTGACCGGTAACCTACTTGCATGGCCAAACCATTTGACTTACTGCTTTCTAATAAAATCTAGTGCTGCTTTAACCCCCACTTTAGTCCTGATTTCTTCATTTCTGATCTTATCTCTTCTTGATACGTTGAGTATTCTTCTCAGGAACCTAATTTCTGTTGTTGTGTTTTTTCTTTTCTCTTTTTCTGTCATTGTCCAGGTTTGGCATTGGTAGCATAGAGTTGGTAGGAAGATTGTGTTGTAAAGTGCTTTCTTAGTAGTTATTGATACATGTTTGTTCTTTAGTATTGGTGCCATTTGTCCAATGAGTTGATTTGCCTTATTGCACCTATTTTCGATCTCGTATTCTGATCTGCCATTTGATGATATTGTACTTCCTAGGTACTTGAAACTCTTTACTTCTTGTTTCAAGGGATGTTCGTTGTTTGTTCTTCTTTAGTTATAGTCTTTACCTCTGTTTCGCTTGTGCTAATTTTCATGTTATATTCCCTACACATTTCGTTTAGACTATTCATGTGGTCTTGTAATTCAGCTTCTGATTTTGCTATTAGTGCTTGGTCGTCCTCAAACAGGAGTTCTCTAATTGTTAGATTTGCAGATGGTTCTTCTTCTCTGTTCTCGTCATGCGGTATTCTTGCTGTTTCATTTATATAGTATTATAAATTACGTAAATTATATTTCGACATTGACAAACATCCGTAGAAAATGCTTATTCAATCTGGTTCGTGGTCTCGAGGTATGGTGTCCGCCTAGATTACTGGAGGTCCCGAGTTCAAGCCCCTGGTCTAGGCCGGGATTTTTTTCACGTGGACTTCTAGTACTAAATTCCCCATGTCCCAGGGTAATGAGATCGGACACCGGTGTGTATTGTTCATCATCATCATCATAATCATCATCATCATCATCATCATCATCATCATCATCATCATCATCATCATCATCATCATCATCATCATCATCATCATCATCATCATCATCATCATAATCATAATCATAATCATAATCATCATCATCATCATCATCATCATCATCATCATCATCATCATCTTCCACTTCTGCCGTCAAGCGTCGTGGGGAGGAATAATTTGCGTTCCAGGGGCCCGGTGGGCGGCACTGGATAGTGTCATTCCGTGTGATTGTGCAATGTCTTTGATGTCGTCAATCCATTTTCTTCTGGGACGTCCTCATGGTCTCCTCGCAGATGGTCTATGATGTAAGGCCAGTGATGGTAGTTGCTGGTATTGCATTCTAACGACATGGCCAAACCACTTGATCTTCTGTCTTTCAATAAATGTGGCACAAGGTGTTGATCCCACAGTATGTCTGATAATAGAATTTCTTATTCGGTCTCGGATTGTTAAGTTGGCAGCTCTCCTCAGGCATCTCATTTCGCAGGTGTTGATTTTGCGAAGGTGTTATTTGGATAAAGTCCAGGTCTGAGATTGGTAGCAAAGGGTTGGTGTGAATGTGCTGTTTATTATCTGTCGTTTTGCGGGCATGGGTATATTTGGATGTTTCAGTAAGGATGATAGTTGATATGTTAGTGCACTAGCTTTTTGACATCTGATTTCAATTTCTCTGTCTAATCTGCCATCTTCTGTGATCATACTTCCAAGATATTTGAATTCTTTAACTTGTTTCAGAGTTGTGCTATTTAACTGTATACTTAGTGGGCCCGGCGATCTGCTAACTCGCATTACTTCGGTTTTGGCTGTATTTATGCTCATATTGTAACTCCTGCATGTTGAACTCAGATTATTAATATGATTTTGCAGTCTGCCCTCGTCGCCATAAAACAGGCACTGGTCGTCTGCAAATAGAAGTTCATTTATTTCCTGTGTATTGTTACGCACGTAAAAAATACCTTGGCAATTGGAAATCGAAAAAGTGTAGCCTAACGGCGCTGCCCGGGAAAAATTTCGAGTTAAAAATCTACCCAAAATATTTCAGGATCCTCGCCGGTGCTACGGAATTCGTGCATTGAGCTGAGTTTCTCCAGACTCAGGTTTGAGTTAAGAGAAGAACGGAGCACTTATGGGTTACACCAGTGTCCCGTGATGTTGATCCATCGACTAAACTAAACTAAACCTTTCATCTTCTTCTGTATGTATGTGTGGTTGGTGGGGTGTGTGGGCGGATGTGAAATGTATAGCTGGGTGGGGAAATATGTATGTGTTGGGATGTGTGTGTGTGGATGGGAAGATGTGTGAGTATGGGTGGGTGATGTGTGAGTGGGTGAGCAATGGGTGTATGGGTTGGTGCGGGATGTGTATGGGAGGGTTATGTGTGTGTGGGTGGGGTGTGTGTGGGTGGGTGGGTGGAGCATGTGTGTGTGAATGAGTGGGTGTGTGGGTTGGGATATGTGTAAGTGGGTGGGGAGATGTGTGTGGGTGGAGATGTTGGTGAGCGATGTGTGTGTGTGTGTGTGGGTGCGAGATGTCTGTTTCGGTGGGGGATGTGTGTGTGTGTGTGGGTGGGGATGTGTGGTGGGTGGGGATGTGTAGTGGGTGGGGGATGTGTGGGTATGAGTGGGTGAGGTATGTATGTGTGGGTTGGTGCTGGATGTATGTGTTGGAGGGGGGAATTTGTTACATAACATGATAATATGCATTGTTTATGCTTACAACATTCATTTGACAATGTTTTTTTTCCCCTATGTGAATGTATCATGCACTGTTTATGATTCGGAAGACCCGAATGTAAGACGGGCCTACGTGCCCACTTTGTAAACCTTTTAAAATAAAGTTCAGTTCAATTCAATTCAATTCCATGCTGTGTGTTCTTGGTGATCGTGTCTATCCACAGACTTCTGTCTCATGTACTGCCAATCCTTTCTTATACTGATGTTCCTAGCATGCCATGATATCAAACTGTCCTGCATCTTCTCTATTGGTTTCCTCAGTGAAATAATACTATATATGAAATTATCAGTAAATATTCAACCCTTTCAATCATGAGCATCGTACTTAGACATCTGTGCTTATAAACAACACTTCATACTCTCTTTATTACAATTTATATTACCACACCCTGACTGAGTCACTACATTTCCTAGGAAAGTAAAAGTGATCAAATTTATATAACCACACCCTGCCGCAGTCATTACCTTTCTTGGGAAAGTAAAAGTGATCAAGGAGATACTTGTCACATAATCCCTAGCTGGCCGCTTGTTCAACGACAACATAGGTCTAATAACACACAACACATCCCCCTAATGGGTCTAAACGGCCACGTTCGGGTGGTTACTTTACTGAGTACTTGTACTTCCTTTCAGTCAGCCTATTATAGGGGAAGGAGTGGGCAAACAGTTTCAAACACGATTAGAAATTATTGATAAAATGTAGTGTGTAAAATATGCTGCACACCGTGCATCTCTATTGGTTAATAGAGTAGCTGCAGTACCTAACTAGAAATATAGATTTTAAACCTGATTAAACTTAATTAATCTTAAGTATCAACACCTTTGGGAGCCGCGAGAGAACAGTGGAAAGCACTCTTGTCTGGCGGCCCGGTGGTCATGTATTCGGATGTCCACCGAGGCGGGCATGTCTTATTTTAACTAACCTTGGCGAGATCAAGAGCGCTCTCGAGACAAAAATGGACTGATATCAAAGATATTGTTCATTCACACGTAATGACACGATCCAATGCCGCCCATCAGGAGCTGGAACATCAACTATTCCTCCCCACAACGCAAAGATGGTTGAAGATGATGATGACTGACTCGGAATCTCAGGTCGACCCGGCATAAAATGGGCTAGTTGCATATCTTTAAGGACTCACAGTGTGTGTGTGTGTGTGTGTGTGTGTGTGTGTGTGTGTGCGCGTGTGCGTATGTGCGTGCGTGCGTGTGGCTGTTTGTTATTTCTTGGCAAGTTTTAGTTAAGTAATTTGTCATTCCTTTCTGAACGAATACAGATACCACAATATTTTATGGAAAATGAAGGCACTCTGGGTGATATTTACCACATCACCAATTGAGTGCTATTCGATATATACAAATTATGGAGCCTGAGTAGTATAGTAGGCGCCAAAGGATTATTTTGTGTGTGCTGCACATCCTATAAATATCAACCATTTATCGATTTCGCGCTACACATCGAAATCGATTATTGTGCATTTATCGATTTTGCGCCACAAAGGGTGATAATTTCTTTCTTTTTTTTCCTGGAAAACGTAGGAGTGGTCAAGAGGTCAAGAAGTGGTCAAGAGGTGGTAAAGTTACCTCTTAAATTGTAGGGGAGGGTACGTGTAGTGACACGGTGGTGGTTAAAGTGAGCGATGACGTGGTCAAAAGGTGGTCAAGACGTGGCCAAGTGGTCAAGGGTTGTCAAGTGACCCCTTAAATTGTAGGTGAGGGTGCGTGTAGTGACGTGGTGGTTAAAGTGAGCGATGACGTGGTTAAGAAGTGGTCAATTGGTCAAGGGGTGGTCAAGTGACTCCTAAATTATAGGGGATAGTACTGTAGTGACACGGTTTTGGTTAAAGTGAGCAATGACGTGGTAAAGAGGTTGTCAAGTGGACAAGGGGTGGTAAAGTGACCTCTTAAATTGAAGGGGAGGGTACGTGTAGTGACACTGGTGATTAACGTGAGCGATGACGTAAGAGGTAGTCCAGTGATCCCTCGAGGTATACAACAGGAGCAAGGGGTGGTTTAATTATTGATTGTTTTTTCTTACATACCCTTAGTAAACTAATCCGTTCGACGGGTTCCCGGCGGAACATAATGGTGTTTTGTGGATCCGAGCGTCAGAAACAATAGGTTTCCTTATATATATTTATTAATAAAGGACCGCCGTTTTTTAAAGGCGGGGATACAGATTAAGGAGGGGGAAAAAAAACAAAAACAAAACAACAACAACAACAACAACAACAACATTAAAACATAAAGAGTGATTATAAAAATAAAGAAACTTATGGACGGGAAAAAATGGACTAGGTTTGACTGCTACGTCTGTAAAGGAAATGCAACTAACTTAACTTTAATTAACAAATAATAATAATAAAAAATAATAAGGTGCGCTGACAACGGCATGAGCGGTAGGTGGGTATCTGTTAGCGGGAAAATAAACGGCTTGTGCTTGCTGAGACAAATCGATTGTACCACGTGGAGCAAATATGATAGGTTCTGTTCCACAACAACATCATTGCTGTGACGGATTAGATATATTGTACTTGCAAATAGGCATGCGCATGTGTATGTAGTAATTATATGAGTATTATTCTTTTGGTCTTAGTTTACATAATTAACATTAGGCTATCCAAGTAAAAGAAGTAGTATTAAATTAATATTGACAGTAACAGAAGTTTCCACCGATATTAACATTAGCGGGGAAAGTAGATATAACAACAGATAGTAATTGTAGTCATTATCATCACGTGTCTTGTCGGCTGGCGGAGTAGATCAAGCTTTTCCACATATTGCGATCTCCGACGGTATGGTTCAGTAATACAAGTGGTAATAATATTGTTAATAGTAGTAGTAGTTGTTGTAGTAGTAAAAGTAGTAGTAGTAGTAATAGAAATAGAAGAAGTAGTAGTTGTAGTATTTGTAGAAGTGGTAACAGTAATATTATTACTAGTAGCAATAATGGAGTAGCGGAGTTGTTGATAGTAGTAGTAGTAGTAGTAGTAGTAGTAGTAGTAGTAGTAGTAGTAGTAGTGGTAGTAGTAGTAGTAGTAGTAGTAGTAGTAGTAGTAGTAGTAGTAGTAGTAGTAGTAGTAGTAGTAGTAATAGTAGTAGTATCAACAGCAGAGGTGGCAACATCAACAGTAGTAATAGTAGTAGTAATAATAACAGTAATAGTAATCATTGTGTTGGAGTGAAATAAAATGGCCGGTGTGTACTATGCGTGTGAAAATCGATACTGCCACCCGAGTTTCAGTTAACATATATATGTATTTGGTTAATCATGTAAAGTATGCAGTTATGAAGTTATTTGTCTACGTCTGTGATTGTCTGTTTGGGGGAAATCTAACAAATTAGCTAAATATATTTTCGTAGGAAATTACTTGTTTTATTATGTAGTGGTGGTACTTGATGTTTCACTAAGTATTTATATATGTTGGGCGTTGTCTCTTGCATACAACTGGTGTAAAATTTCGGTAATATACCACCATAATGTGTGTCATGTATTGCTCGAAGTTGTGATATCTTGTGTGCTATGTAGTATAAAGCTAGTTTGTGTTGTATGCTGTGTGATGCATCTGTCTTTTATAGTTTAAAAGGTGATGACGTCATAAGCTGAAACATCAGCCCTATCATGTCCTCATCTTATTGATAGCGTCTTCATTATCGCGAAAAGGTCACACTGTGTGATATCAATAACACCCTTCTCCACACTGAATGCGTCTGAAGTGCATGACCGTCAGGAGCAAACAACAATACGGTAAATACAATGCAACGACAAGGCAAAATGGCATCGGATATATCGTAACATAGAAAACTTTTGAGATCATCGGTTGTCCGTTCCAGCACGGTCGACAAATAGGCGCTCATTAAGTTCTCAAATTGTTCACTCAAACACACATATATGATAATAAATCACCGACCCAAACAATGAAAACCGAAACAAACAAGGAAACTGCTGACAAAAACAATGAAAACTGATAAAACACTGAATGTAAACGTCAAAATGTAACACATTCAAAGAAATTGACAACTAATTAAAAATAAAATGACACAAAAGATTAAAATAACACAGACACTGAAAAAGGACATATCAACAAAATAAAACAACCAATGAAAACAGACACAAACAATGAAAAAAAAAACTGACATGACACACTGACGCAACCAAAGAAACCAAAAGCTCCAAGTGAAAACGTTGAAATGTAACAGACAACTTAAAATGACACAACGACAAAAATGACAACGACAAACTGACAAAAACACTGAAATCTGACACAAGCACTTAACCAGACACCTAAAGGAAAGTAAAACATCCACAATGTAACAGACGCATACACAAAAATAGATCGACAACAAAAGAAAAAATGACACATCCACTGAAAATGGCAACCATTGAGACAAGCAAAGAAGCAATATAACCAATGAAAACTGAAACAATCAATGTAAACTGCAGACACAAACACTGAAACCTGGCACAAACACTGAACAAGGCTCTTAAAGAAAAGCAAAACAACCCAAACATAACAGACACATACACAAAAAGAGATCGACAATAAACGAAAACTGACACAATGACAAACCAACACAACCAAAGAAACCAAAAGCTGCAAGTGCAAATGTTGAAATGTAACAGACAACTTAAAATGTAACAACGGCAAAATGACTTAAACAAGGAAAACTGAAACAATCATTGAAAACTACTGACACAAACACTGAAAACTGACACAGACACTCAACGATGCATCTAAATAAAATTTAAACATCCAAAACGTAACAGACACATCCACAAAAAGAAATCAACAACAAATGAATATGACACAAACAGTGAAAACTGACACAACGACAAACTGACATAAAGACAACTAAAACAACGACAAACTGACACAACCAAAGAAACGAAAATAGTCAAATGTTGAAGTCAAAATGTAACAGACAATCACTGAAAATGACACAACGACAAAATGACACAACGACAAACTGACACAAACAAGGAAAACTGAAACAATCAATGAAAACTGCTGACACAAACAATGAAAACTGACACACCGACAAACTGACACAAAGACAAACTGAAACGACAAACTGACACTACAAAGAAACGAAAATAGTCAAATGTTAACGTCAAAATCTAAGAGACAACCACTGAAAATGACACAACGACTAAACTGACACAAACAAGGACAACTGATGACATAAACAATGAAACCCCCCCCCCCCACACACACACACTTAACGAGACACCTAAATAAAACATCGCATCCAAATGTAATCGTCAAATTGTAACACACAATAAGAAATCGACAACAAATGAAAATTACACATTCAAGGAAAACTGACACAACAGATCAACAAAATGAACAAAATGAAACAACCAATGAAAACTAACACAACTAAGGAAATCTGCCAATATAAGCACTGAACGAGGCACCTAACGAAAACAAGACAGCCAAATGTAACAGACAACTGAAAATGACACACACAAGGAAAAATGACACAGCAACAAACTGGTTTTATGTATCACTTCAATACTCTTTTTCTCGTTTCAATTGATATCTTTTTATTAGTAAGTATGTTTTTCATCTTGCAGGCTACCTTCGCAATGACAATTCTTGTTCTAATCTCTTCAAGGCATCTCCCATAATATATTATGACTGTGCCGACATAACTGAATCGATTCACTTGCTTAAGAATATGTCCATTTACTCGTACATCACATTGTGGTATTTCCTTCTTCTCAGTGACGACCATAATCTGTGTCTTCTTAATATTCAGTTCTAACCCTAGTTGTTCACTGTGTGCAACAACCGCATCTACTAAATTTTGCAGGTCCTGTTCATTGTCTGCAATCAAGACTGTATAATCTGCACATCTAATGTTATTGATGTATCGGCCCCCCAGTGTTGATTCATTCCATATCTTCTATATTTCTGAAAATATTTTCACTGTACAGGGAAAAAAGATCTGGAGGCATTACACATCCCTGTCTCACACTTCTTTTACTGACTGATATTGACCTACATCGTTATCAATTCTGATGGCAGCTTGTTCTTTCCAATATTTGTTGTTTTACAAGTCTAAGGTCTTTTCTTCCATCAATTTGTAGATCTTCAAGTATCCTTATCATGTCGACATGTCTCACTTTATCGAAAGCCTTTGTGTAGTCAATAAAGCAAAGATATAGATCTTTGTTTACTTCTATAGAACGTTCAATTACTATTCTCAGTATATACACAGTAGTCAATAAAGCAAAGATATAGATCTTTGTTTACTTCTATAGAACGTTCAATTACTATTCTCAGTATATACACAGCATTTACTGTGCCCCTGCCTTCTAAACTTCTACAAACCCACATTGTTCTTCTCCTATTTCGGGTTGTATTTTCTTCCTAACTCTTTGCATGATAATTCTCAGCAGAAGTTTCGTGACGTGGCTCATTATACTGATGGTTCGATGTTGATGGCATTCCAAAGCTCCTGATTTCTTTGAGATTGCAATAAACATAGAATTATATAATTCAGGAGGTATATCTCCATTATCGTATATTGCGTTCAGCAGTCTGGTGACTTGATCTATTCCATATTCTTCTAAGGCCTTGATCATTTCTATTGTGATGTTATCTGTACCCGGGGTCTTGCCAGTTTCTATATGGTGAACTTCCATCTTCAAAAATTGATGGTTCTTCATTATTATTCCGATGATCATATTGTTCTTCTCTTGTATCATTATACAGGTCTTTTACATAATCTGACCAGGCATGGTCCGATGATCATATTGTTATTCTCTTGTATCATTATACAGGTCTTTTACATAATCTGACCAGGCATGTACAATCTTATATTTTTCTATTATGATTTTGCCATATTTGGTTCTTAGGCAACCCGTTGATTTATGTTTTCTTTTGTTAGTGATGTCGTTAATTCTTTTGTGCATTAATTTGATATTCCGGATGTTGTGTTGGTTTTCAATTTCCTTACAATTTTCCTCAAGTCTCCTTTTTTCCTTTTTGCCTCTTTGCATAGCTTCCTAATTTTCCTGTGAATCTCTTCATATTTTCCTTGTTATTTCTTCTTACTTCCATGAGTTTTAAGATGTCTTCCGTCATCCATTTCTTGCGTCCTATTTAATTATCTTTATTTTTGGGATGGTTGTTTCTGCAGCTTGGTTGACTGATTTCTTTAATTATTTCCCATTGGTCACTGACGTCTTGAAATAATTATAATAATATTTCCATAGCGGACAATGCATCGAATCTGTTCTTTACCTCTACGTTGAATTTATCTTTTATTTCCGCACTCTTCAGTGCCTGTACATCAAATTTTGTGTTTCTAGGTGAATATTTGACTTTCTTTAACTTTTATATGTAAATTTTTTTTTTAAGCATATCCTTTTACATGACTTAGCTGTCAACACCAGCATCTTTCAGCTGTATGTTGATCTCTTGGCAAGATTACGCTCAGTAGTTTGCCATTAATCTATGGTCGCTGTAGCAGTCTGCGCTTGGTATACTTGTTGCGACTTTTAAGGCATTTCGAAACCACTCCCTCAGAATTTATTTTGGCCAAATTGGCTTTGATTAGTAAAAAAAGAACAAAAATATGTCTTCACAATTCTATTAGTCAATGTTTATTAGTAAATTGATTACCCACATTTTCATATACTTAGTTCACACATATTTTTTAGTGTTCTTTTTTTTAACTATTTAAGTTCAAAAGTATTTATTACATCTCGTTAAAGTAAAATATACCATTACATTTAATCTCATAGCTGGCCGTTATTTGCTACTGGAGTGGACTACTTCGCACGGAACAGAACAGCTGGATTCTAGAAGAAATGTTCAGAACAACTATAGCAGCATCAGACAGACGAACAGAATCCATGGTGTGTTCTTGTTATTGAATCGGGCGTTTCTTCTTCTGCGTTCGTCCTATTTCACTTTTATTTTTGGATGCAATTGCGTTGTGTCTGTTTACAGTAGACTCTACTAGAGTTAATGTTTTTCCCCATCAATATTTCATTTATTCTGTTCAACCCCTTAAATTAATAATATTATAATATTAATTAATATTAATAATTCTAATCCTGACTTAACTATCACTGCCAAACATGAAACAAAAACAAAAAAAATGGGTTTGGACCAAACATAAATTGATGGCAGAAAATGAGAAGTAAGGGTGTGTCACAATAATGATGTAAAAATTGTTAAAATGGTGGCATATTATATATCAAATTAAAGACGATTGCACAAGGAACACGCTGGTGTTGCTGCGATATATAGGTTAGAAATATTAGTGGGTTTCATCATGATTTTAAAAATGAGTATTTACTAATGAGACCACCACAGTATTTAGGCCTTGAAAAACAAAATTTAATGGCACCTCATTGATGCCTGTATGTCAATTCTAAGTGGAGATATTCACTCTCAGTTTCCGGTCCACCCGAGTTTGTATCAAACTGGTCATTGACGGATATGAAATCCGACGTCATCAATATGTTCCGTCATGTTAAATGATAAATATATATTACAAGTATACAAATAAATTATTAATAATCTTTAAACTTGTATTTTCTGTCTTTTTAGTAGTTCAGATTGCACGATGTGAGCCGATTGCGATCGATATTTGCGTCGGCCGCCATCTTGAGTTTCCATTTACATGTCAGGAGAGATAATTGTTTTCTACCACCAGTCCATGATGGTCCACGATTAAACTCTCCAAATTTATGTAAAAATAGATGCATAATTTGTAAACGCATCTAAAATTAACCTACGATTTCTAAGACATGCATGAAAAAGTAAAGTTACTTACTTTGTGGCAAGTAATTCGATTTATTTAAAAGGTCACGATAATTTTAACCAATCGCTATGCACGGAATATTAGGCTAACCTGTTCTGCACAAACTTAGATGACGTCTGCTATTGTCACATGAAATTTGAATGAATGAATGACGTAAGCATGAATGGTTTTTACAGCAGCCATTTTTCTTGACACAATGGACCATTGCGGGGTGGCGCCGTATATCACTTCCGTTTTCATTTTGGGTCGCAGCACGACTGAACTTGCTAGAAATATAATAATAATATTAGTGCTGGCCGAGTATCTAGAATGCCGGGCTCTCCTTTGGGAGACCTGGGTTCAAATCCTTGGTAAGGTGTGGAGTTTTTTTTTTCTGTCCGGGCCAAACATAAAACTCTAGCCTGCACAGTTCGCGGTGACTGCACTAGCCATGCAGACTTAATTCCTCAGCCTCAAACCCCCCCCCATCCCCCCCTGTCCTACACCGCAAGGTACAGTAGGCAGTAAATGATAGTTTTTTTTTAATTAGCAGATGTTTAAAAAAGATGTCTGCAATCAAGACTGTATAATCTGCACATCTAATGTTACTGATGTATCGGCCCCCCAGTGTTGATTCATTCCATATCTTCTATATTTCTGAAAATATTTTCACTGTACAGGGAAAAAAGATCTGGAGGCATTACACATCCCTGTCTCACACTTCTTTTACTGACTGATATTGACCTACATCGTTATCAATTCTGATGGCAGCTTGTTCTTTCCAATATTTGTTGTTTTACAAGTCTAAGGTCTTTTCTTCCATCAATTTGTAGATCTTCAAGTATCCTTATCATGTCGACATGTCTCACTTTATCAAAGCCTTTGTGTAGTCAATAAAGCAAAGATATAGATCTTTGTTTACTTCTATAGAACGTTCAATTACTATTCTCAGTATATACACAGTAGTCAATAAAGCAAAGATATAGATCTTTGTTTACTTCTATAGAACGTTCAATTACTATTCTCAGTATATACACAGCATTTACTGTGCTCCTACCTTCTAAACTTCTACAAACCCACATTGTTCTTCTCCTATTTCGGGTTGTATTTTCTTCCTAACTCTTTGCATGATAATTCTCAGCAGAAGTTTCGTGCGGATACGGATACAGTAGGCAGTAAATGATAGTTTTTTTTTAATTAGCAGATGTTTAAAAAAATGAAGACGGGGATGACAGTTACATGAAACTTCCACTTACCAAGGCACTACTTCTCAATCGCAGATGTAAATCCAATAAAATGTACTGAATAATAATAAATACACAACTTTTCTTCACCAATATCGCTAGAACTGCACCATAACACCAATAAAACACAATTAAAACATCATATTTTGAAGCGCATCATTGTCATACAAAATTAAAAATTTCAGGAAAACACGAGGCAGGTTTTCTACTGAGAAACAATATGAACACTATTTTTTATTTAGTTATAATTATTGTTCGTTTAAATTTAATTATTTAAATATTCTTCAGCTTGATTGTGTTAGGCATAGCAAACTTTGGGGCACAAGTGTGGCCCATTAGTGCGAGCATAATTCGACATGATGACAAACTTTCATGGTTAGTTTTGTTTTCCACTATGAATACCTGCTAAATAATTTATTTTAACTGAATAACCACATTAACCACGTGCTATCAGTTTAGAATCTTTCACAAAGTCCTTTAAATCAAAATAACTATAATCTAACATTGTTTAAAACTATTATCTAATGTAAATATGCGAGGCCGAAAACCAAGGGCGCTGCCATTTCTAAAATCAGAGAAGTAACCACAATTTAACTAAGAATTTCTGCACAAAGTTTAGATTCTTTCTTCCTCTTATGGGCTGTTTTGAAATTACAGACCTTCTTCCGGTGTAAAATGTCATTTACAGGGCATTAAAATTAAAGAAGATATGCAAAATGAAACAAATAATGAACTATCAAGAATCTGTCACTAACGCGGCATATGGCAGTCAAGCGTCAATCGCTTCTGTCACTAAAGTGATGTATAGCAGTGAATCAGTTAATACTTTTAGTTAGGATAAATTGCTGAATTTTACAAATTGATTTTTGTATAAATTAAAGAATAAAATTAGCTTATAATTTGCAAACGATAATGACACAATGACAGGTGTGGAGAAAGGGCAATTATATACAAATATTTTATAGGCATATATTTATACAAACACATGCACACTCACACTTAGCAATTTTGGTCATGTTTCAAACATTGGGATTTTACTTGTGAAACCATCACAGCTGGATGCAGCTTGACTAAATGAATCGAACGTCTCAATGAAGCCTGTACGTCTATACATTAATTCTAAGCTGAGGTATCGGGAGTCTCTGTGGCGAAGTGGTTAAGCCGTTTGACTCGTGCTCCGAAGGTTGTGGGTTCGATTCCGGGCCGCGTCCTTTGGTTTACGAGTTAAATATTTTGGAGACTCCTGTGGGTCGTCGCTAAAAGCTACGGAGTTCGTGCTTTATGTGACACTTTCCGTGCTGCGGAAAGAGACCGAGCCATATGGGATAAAACCCGGTGCAATGAAGTCGACCCTGTCGACTTTTAAGCTGTGATATGCTTATTTTAGTTTCATGATCTACAAGAATGTGCAGAGGAATCTGAGCAAATGAGCAATTCATGGCCCAATGAAATTAGGAGCTAAAAACAAAGTGTTAATAAATAATAGAAATGATCTGAAAACTGGCTCTCAAAATTATTTTAAATCGTGTCAAATTGTGAAAAATTATGCAAGTACACAGATAAATTACTGCTACAAATTAAACTTCTATTATGTTTAATTTTAGTAGTTACATTTGCCAGGTCTAATTATAAAATAAATGTGTATCAAACCGTCAAATGTTAAAAAAAACAGGAGTTATAAAAAAAATTACATAACTTCCAAGAGATGAAATTTCTGTGTGACGAACACATGTAGTCTAGCAGACAGACCACAGTAGCAATTGTTAGTGCTATTTTTATGTTTTTAGCCATTGTTTTTGATTACATTCATTCAGAAGCAAGCAAGGGTACGCTTTTGGACCAGCGCCGGCGGAAGCCCTCTGCACATGACCAACCTCCTTGCCCCCTCCCCCTTCTTTTAGAAAAGCATACAACTAAAAATGCTATACACACATGCATGCACACACAAACAACTCTCTCTTTCTCTTTCTTTCTGTCTGTTTCAACTTATTTTATATTATTTTGTAATATATGCATTATGACAGTCATACAGCTTCTCTTATCTACTTGGTAGAGGAAAGAAAACACACAGCTCTGGGGACCAAGCATCCCTTGGATAAGTGGGCAACTCTGCACCTGAGCATAACAGGATACTTACTTGTCCTGACAGTTGCAGATTACTTTGAAAGGGAGAGATAAAAGACCTCCTTGTGAATGTGGGAGGTACGGAGAAACCACCACATCATAATCCCAAGATTTAATGGAATTCTACAGATCAGAGTCAACAAGCGACTTTAATGTCTGTCTTGGGACATACAACTACAACTGACAAAACCAAAAGTAGACAATCGGAAGTCTCGGAAAGCCGAGAGATTGCATTTTTACAATGCAAAATAGTCACGGGCGCTTTGAAACGGTTTGCCTGTTCGGGAGTAGAAACGTTCCCAGACGCTTTGCCCGCTAAAGGGTTAAGAACATGAAACAGTGAGAAGAAAACTTTAAGAATGGGCAAACATAAATGATGTGATGATTGGAGATACCTGATTTAAAGTGCTGTAATAAAGAAACAGTGGGACGCAGAGGTGTTTCCAAGGCACCAGAGCCGGGTTATATACTGGCCAAGACCTATTGACGCGTCCTCGTCGAGCGTCCTGGGCAACAGGTCCCTTTGGGGTCCTAGCTAAAGTCAGTAGGATCGCCGATTCCTCTGAAGTCGGAGAGTGTCTGCCTGTACGGTGAGGAACCACCAGTCTGCACACCAATAAGCCAGACATGGGACAATGGATACTCACGCAAACCTCAGGTCCTGTATGACATCACACTGATGTTGGACAACAGGATGCCTTCATCTGACATACAGGACTTCGTGTTGGAGCTCAAGCCAACGAACACAAGCAAGCAAGCAAGCAGTAAGAAACAGTTACATAAATAAACACACATAGTATTGTTTGGCGCTCACAGAACTTTAAAGAAGAGAAATGATTGGTCGGTTCTAATGCAGTACATGTATTACACACAGGAAATCAATTTGGGAACCAGTTGAGGCCACTGAAACAGTTACATAAATATGTTTATATGCATGTATATGTTATATATGTACATAAACATGTTTGTTAATATACTGGACACAGCATTTACGGTCCAATGTGTTTGTGTGTTTGTTACTTGACCTATGCTGATTTAATATAAATTATGAGACCTATGGTGCTATCTCGGTGGTTTGATACGAATTCTGTCCATATTCCATGGTTGTAGGTTCATGTGTATGATAGACATGACCAATGAAGACACTTTTTTTAGAGTGTCTAGTTGGTCATGCATCAAAGTTCACTTGTTCCTGCAGTGAGGCGCTGTTGCCATTTGGAGGTGACAGGGTCAAATCCTGGTTGGTAACTATAGCTTTCAAATTTTATGTTGTCTAGTGCGTCCTCTAGTCTCTACTTCTTTCTTCTCCTGTGAGCGCCAAACAATACAACGTGTGTTTATTTATGTAACTGTTTCAGTGGCCTCAACTGGTTCCCAAATTGATTTCCTGTGTGTAATAAAAAAATTTAGTTATTACTTAATAGATGGAGAAAGAACTAAATTAGCAGAAGAAAATTGATTTGAAAGTTCACATATACTTAAAGAAGTCACTAATGCTATCAGACATATGAAGAAAGGACAAAAAGCTGGGTCAGATAGAGGAATTAAAAGTTCTGGAAGAGTTTAACATGGAAATATTAACTTAAATGTTGAATGATATTTACAACTGTAGATATATACCTAGTGATATGCTGAATTTGATATTTATAGCTCTGTTGAAAAGAGTAGAAGCAAAGACTTTCATACAGTCAGTCTCATAAACAATGTTCATGTTACTAACACTCAGAATTGTAATGAATATAAAATAACACAAAGTAATGTAGCTTTACTTAACAGAATTACGAACATTCTGTAGAGCTGCATTACTTTGTGTTATTTTATATTGTTTACATTTCCACAGCTTTACCGCAGTTCCACTAATTTTATTCATATTTTAGAATTGTAATGAGAAGAACAAGAAAGAAAATAAACATGGAAATTTCTGAACAGCAGTATGGATTTGTTGAAGGAAAGAATACAAATATATTTATATACATGTTACAAACACTAATACAGAGATAAATAGCTGCGCAGAAAGACATACACTTGTGCTTTATAGTTCATACCAAGGCATGCAATAAATTGAGACATAATTAAATGCAAAACAATGTATTCCCTTAGTGAATTTAAACACAGGACCCACAAACAATATAATAATAATCAAATGACCAAAATGATGGAAGATATTAAAATTGATGGGAAAGATCTCAGAAAAATTAAGATTTATTGGAAACAAGTAACAGCAATTAAAATGGGAAGTCATGAACATATAAAGCAAGGAGTGAGACAAGGATGTGTTTTGTCACCAGATCCCAGAATATATCATGGTACCCATTTTAGGCAATTTTTGACCTGAGAGCCTGGGTTAATTTTTAAAAATCTGCTTTGACGAGGATTCAAACACCTGACTACAGGGCCAGTTAGCAAGTATTTTAGGCACTGCACTATTACGGCTGTGTATATGCACATAGTTAAATTCTAACTTAATTATGACAAGTGAGTGAAATTCTAAGTTAATTAATGACAAGTGCTTCTGTGAATAGGAAAGAAGTGCTGTTGTGTTTTTAAACAGATTGGTAGAGAAAAGATTATACATGTGATATGTTTCATATTCAACAGGCAGGACAAGAAACTCATCTTATGAGTGCCAGTGCTGGTACTAGCTCAGAAATAAAGTCTTCAGCGGTGGTCAAGTACAGTTCTGTTAAATTTCCAGTTCAGTTCTCGACAATTCGTCTCAACACTGATTTGAATTACCCACCAAGTGGCAGACTTCAAGCAGGATTTTACATGTTCCAGGACCAACACGTGCATAACAATGCTCCTCGTTTCTCTCAGTTTCTCAGGTGCAGTATATATTTTAGTTAATTAATATTATCACAAGCTTTACTGACCTCGTGTTTTTGTTTAACACTGGGTGTATAATAAAGACAGAATTATTTAGAGATTATACTTGGAGCATAAAACAGATGAAAATGTTAGGGAATAGATAAATACATAATAGACTGCCAGAATTATTACCAGATGTAATTCATGAAAATCTCTATAGTTTGTTCATTATTTAGGAAAATTATTGATAGCTCAGACAGAGGACATAGTCAGAGAAGTGTGTGTTTGAGAACATTGGTGAGAGGAGTGGATCAGAATGCCTGTGGATATTTCAAACCTGTGCAGGGTCATAATCACATTGGAGTAGTAGTAAAGAGGTTGGCCAGTAGCCATCTCTGAACGGGAGGTGCCAGAATTGATTCAAAATTCATGCCCAGGCGATGTAGTCATTTAAACTGATAGCTCTGTGCTAAGATTCAACAGAAGTGCCTTAAACATCCGGTGTGCTGATGCCGAGGTAAGCTGTTCAACCCCTACACCAGACAGCTGGACTAAAATGTTAACCTGTCGTCCTTGACTTCTTTGGGATGTAAATTACAAGTACCTCTGAAGTCAGAGTGGGTTCTCCTGATGGTGAGGGACACTGTTAATAGGGAAAGCTAAACCTACACGCAAAATTCAGCCCATCACTACTATAAATAGTGTGTATGGACTACGCTTGAGTTCAAAGCAAGCGAGCTCAAAGAAAAAAAAAAGTGCCTGGGGATTCATAGTAAAGGTTAATGGACAGCACTTAGTGCAGGAGAGCCTAGCATTTGATACCATGTCTAGTCTGAGAACAGAGTTTGAGGCAGTCACTGTGGTGTTCCGCTGGCTGGAGGACTAACAGCACACACATGTCTTGATTGTAAGGGACTCACAGAGCATGCTGAGAAGGGTGAAGACAGGCATGCAGAGTGACATGCTTCAATTAAAAAGTCAAAGATAGGGAGCATCTATTGGTTATTTTCCCCCAGGACATGCTGATGTAGTGGGAAACGAGCAGGCAGACAGATTGTCTGTGTCTGCACCGTTGGGTGGAGTATTGGTGCAGGATAAGGCAGACATGGTCAGGGCCCTTTGGTATCATGTGCATAGTGTGAAGGAACAGACAAATCATCATGGCCTGGAGACAATGGTTCTGCAGGGAGTGAGCAGAAGATCTGGTCGACACTTAGTACTCTGATGAAAGGCCACATGTACACACAGTACTCTAATGAAAGGCCAGATGTACACACAGTACTCTAATGAAAGGCCAGATGCACACACAGTACTCCGATGAAAGGCCAGATGTACATACAGTACTCCGATGAAAGGCCAGATATACATACAGTACTCCGATGAAAGGCCAGATGTACATACAGTACTCCGATGAAAGGCCAGATGTACAAACAGTACTCCGATGAAAGGCCAGATGTACAAACAGTACTCCGATGAAAGGCCAGATGTACATACAGTACTCTGATGAAAGGCCAGATGTACAAACAGTACTCCGATGAAAGGCCAGATGTACAAACAGTACTCTAATGAAAGGCCAGATGTACACATAATCAGACTGCATCTTGTATCGTTAGTATTGAGACTCTGCTCAGTTGAAGATAACGAAGCATGTATTGGAATGTCCCAAGTGCTGTGATATTGTTCTGGACTCAACTCAATATTCCATACCAAAGATGATCCTCTAGGGAACTACTGAAGGAAAAAGGCCCAGAGTCAAACAACATCAATCCTGGACAGTTAATATTAATCACTGGACAGGTATTGTCATTGCCACTGCTTCAAAATACCTTGATTGTTAATACATACAAGGAAGTTATGAAATACCTTGACTTCTAATACACAGGAGCTGAAAAAATACCATGATTACTTTGCTAATACAATGGAGATTGACTACTTATACAGCTATCATGGCACCTCTACTGTCCAAAAAGGTCATCAACATCATCAAGTGCCCTGCCAGCTGGTGTTGGCATTCATGGCTCTCCACAGATCTCTGTTTTTGGTGTTCTGGATCAACTCTGCTGATGATATTCCACCATGCCAGCATCTCAATCCATTCAGCATCATTTCTCTTGGTCTGCCTCTGCCTCTCTTCCCCAAAGAGGTGGTAACAGTATAAATAAAACAAATGTGTAAGAGTGAATCATTTAAAACAGCAGAATATGCTGGTAAATGATCAGGAAAACCTGCAGGTCATCTTAATATTTTTCATACAGTGATTTCAGTTACTTAGAGGACTGAACCTTCAGTGTAACTAATGTCCTTAGTGTATATATGTGCTCATAATCTGACACTTATTGTAATGCCTAATAATTAGAAGTATGTTGACGCCAGGTCTCACATAGTTCTTTCAATAATTATTAAACATAATCTTCCTTTCAAATTATCAGCGTCAACATGGCTGATGCATATCAAGAACTGGTTGGAAAAGTTGATGTCATCTCATCATCTAAGGTATGTAATGTCCTACGCAACAAATGTGACACAGCTACTTACATAGTGTTCTTTATCAGAAGCGGGAGATTGAGGCAGACCTTTATAGAACACATTACACTAGTTTATCATATTTATAACTTTATAAGTTCAGCAGTTTGTTATTTATGGATTTAGAATGTCCAGTTACATAGCAACTTATAAAAGCCTAGGGACTCATGACACTGCCAGTTCCAGGAATGAAAGATTGATGAACTGCATATACTGAGCAGTCTGCAGAAATAGCCCCCTCCCCCTTTCCCCGGTGTATATGCCATTTTGGTTAATTTTACTGTACTTTTATACATGTATGTAGAGTGTGTTGTTTAAATTGTTTCATGTAAGCATCGGTCTCCGTGGCGAAAGGAGTACAGACGCGATTCGTAATCCCGTATACCCGGGTTCGAAACTTGGCGGTGCTGGGTTGTTTTTTCGAAAAAGGTATAGGCGCCGGTTGTTCAGAAAGCAATGGCAAACTACTGAACGTAAAACTTGCCCAGGAATCACGAGCAGCCAAAAATGCTGGGGTTGACTGCTACGTCCTGTGAAAGACGTGCAACTAAATTTTAAAAATAGAACAAATTATTTGTAGTGCATTATTTACATTTTTTAAATTCAGGCAAAATGCATTCACAAGATGAGGGTTTCTCATCATCTGGGTTTCTCAATTCTATATTTCCAGTTTTGGATATTATGGTTTCTAGCCTGTTGTATAATCGGATCAAACCTATTTCAGTTTGAAATACCATTACATTTAATTTTCTAAATTCAAGCAGTAATCCATTGCCTATTAAAAACCTCAGCACTTGCAGATCTGTTGAAGCAACTGCTACTATACCAACACAAACACTAAACATTGAGGTACAGAAGAACTGAATAAGTTATGCTAAGTATACTATTACAAATGGGGCTGAAACTATCAAGTTTCTGTCTCTCTGGAATAAGGTAATGGTGTCCCCACAGCAGATACTGCTGTTGGAGTGTGAAGTATTAGGCCATCATATATTCTAGACCATTACATATGAGATGGAGTGACCACTTACATTCAGTTTAACCTATACCCAGACAAATAGCATACAATTCTGAAAATTTATGCTCCTTTATATGAGGCTGAGTCAACCCAGAGCTGTACTGGTTGGAAAAAAGAATTCTGCCTCTGCTGGGGATTGAATCCCAGTAATTGCTAGGGGCTGGGGATTGACCTCTGACCACTTTCCCTGGTTTGGGAATAAAATATAATGTGATTGGACATCATTTTGGTCCACTGTTACACAGCTTGCTGTTTTGGCTTTTTGGAGATTGCATGATTTGATGTTTAATGTAACACATAATAACGTATTCTTAGTTGCTCATATAAAGATAATGCTGAATTGTCTTCCTGTTTTAGAATATAAAGGCACTATTGAAGATGCCGTATAGTGAATCACCATCTGTCAGTATTATAGTTCATAGACTGCGTAAGACTCTGCTGTTAGAGGAGTTTGATGTTCACAAGCATTTGTTGAAAAAAGAGGCAGTAAGTATCTATTTGTACTAAAATGTTTTCATTTTAAATGTACTGTTTGCTTTAAAAGGTTATGTTTTAAATAAATGAGCATGTGCTAAATAAGTGTAAATCAATAAATCATAAATTACTATGTAAGAAATCTCTATAAGATGCGAACTTAAAAGCCAATTATTATTGTACTTATGTCTCTCTTTATTTAACAAAATGATGACCATATTGATGCATTTATCCCAACTTTTTATTGGTTCCCCCAATGCCTGCACCATAGAAGTCCTTGGGCTGCTGTCTTAGCCGTATCCGAACTTTACTTTCAACTTCGTCATCAGCAACAGTTTTGCTGTCAAGATGATTTCTTTTATTGGACCAATGGTATGGAATCCTGGGGCTAGTTCAGGCTGTAAACTTGGTGTTCATGAAGTTTCCATGCTAGTTGAACGCTTTTCTTACGGGTTAATTGAGCCTTGTGGGGTCTGGTATTGTTGTGAAGTAGCAGTACCCATGTATAAACTAGGACATATTTTTTCAATTGCATCATAAAAAAGCATTAGAACTTCACAGTAAGATGCAGCCATTGATGCAACATTTCATTACGAATATCTTTGACAGAAAGTCCTGTCTCCCAAAAATCTTCACAGTAGCATGCTGTTGTTCAGTGGTGCAATCTTCGAGCATCGCCCACATTTTCAACACCATGTTTGTATGTGCATGCACATACACATGAAGACATTCATCTCATCTCATCTATTATGTTCCTCTTGTACCTTGCGGTGTCGAGGTGAAGTATAAACTTCGTGAGAGTGCCCGATTATGGGCTTCATATATCGATATTCCCATGGACTCTGCTATTCCCTCCATCCAACGTTTACGTGGTCGGCCTCTTCCTCTGTTTCCATCTGGTCTGTACATCATTGCTTGTTGTGGTATGCTGTTGACTGGTAACCTACTTGCATGGGCAAACCATTTGACTTGCTGCTTTCTAATAAAATCTAGTGCTGCTTTAACCCCCACTTTAGTCCTGATTTCTTCATTTCTGATCTTATCTCTTCTTGATACGTTGAGTATTCTTCTCAGGAACCTCATTTCTGTTGTTGTGATTTTTCTTTTCTCTTTTTCTGTCATTGTCCAGGTTTGGCATTGGTAGCATATAGTTGGTAGGAAGATTGTGTTGTAAAGTGCTTTCTTAGTAGTTACTGATACATGTTTGTTCTTTAGTATTGGTGCCATTTGTCCAATGAGTTGATTTGCCTTATTGCATCTATTTTCGATCTCGTCTTCTGATCTGCCATTTGATCATGAAGACATTATCAGCCAATATATGCATGAAGAAATTATCAGCCACATAAAAATATCAAGCTAGATGGTTATGCCACATAATGACACCTTTATAAACTACAAACAACCTTTTCTAAACTGCCTTATATTATTTTGTCTTAGTTCTGTTCATGTTATCATGAACAAGGTATTTAAAATTGTAATTATTTGTTTCATATCTGTCAAAAGTGGAAATGCAGGTGGATAGGACACTTGTTGATGCTACCACTAGAATAGCAAAAGTTATAGTGTGAAATCCACAGCATGAAAGAAATATACTTGCCCAAAGAGAAATATACACATACCCATACTTGTGTCCTATCAAGGACACTCCAGTTTCACCATGAGTGCTCACACAACACAGGAAGTGACAGTTGCTGGATGTAAGTCAGACATTCAGTTGATGTAGGGCATGGTGATGTCTGGGGATTTAACTAATTGAACTGGGCTCCCATATCAACACAGCCTGAAGTGGGCACCAGGAAATGTTCTTGGAGGTAAAGGCAGCTGGCATGATATAAAACACATAATATGGAGCTAGCCATCCATCCATCATGTGCCATGCCGATAAGCGTGGGCGGTCATATTCTGCCATCTCACTTGATCACCAGAGTCGTGGATCAGCTCTGTGTTCCTGTCTCGACCATGCCATGTGGCCAATACATCTAGGTATTTACTTCTCGGTCTTCCCCTTGGTCTCTTCCCTTTGATCTTGCCAGTTGTCACCAAGTTCTCCAAGTCACTTCTTCTCATAACATGCCCAAAAAATTTTGACTGTCTACGTCTAATGACTCTAATCAGTTTACGATCTTCATTTGTCTCTTGAAGGACTTGCTCATTGGTTTTTCTGTCCGTCCATGGTATTCTTTGCATTTTCCTCAGAAACCACATTTCCACAGCCATCAGCTGTTTTTCAGCTTGACTGCTTATTGTCCACGCTTCACATCCATACAAAAGCACAGGTTCTATGTAGCACTTCAACACTCTTTTTGATGAGGATATAATCAATCTGATTTCTAATCTTATGATCAGGACTCCTCCATGTCCATAATCTCCTTGGGTGCTGTTGAAACCAGGTGTTTCCAATAATAAAATCTTGCTCTTTTGCCCACTGTACTAGTCTGCAACCTCTTTCATTCTGTTCCTCTAGTCCATACTTGCCTACTATGCATCCGTCCTGTTGATTTCCAACTTTGGCATTCAAGTCACCCATTATGATAGTTACTTCAGAATTCTTGCATTTCTTGAAGGCTTTCTCTAAATCAGTATAAAGTTCATCGATGCTGTCATCACTACTGTCTGCTGTTGGTGCATAAACTTGTATGATGTTGACATCAAAAGGTCTTCCACTCAACTTCACCAGTAACACTCTAGCACCATGTACTTAATACATCTCAAGTGTATAAAAGAGTGCTTTACTGTGATGTTTAATCCTTGGTACTTCTTAGAAGGACAGAATAAGTAGTGCTCGAGTGCTCTCATGCGCTTGTCAAACAACCAATTACACTCTGCTTAGGCAGTACAAAATGCTATGGCTTGACTATGTATATCGCTTTCCAGGAGGACATATTCTAGAGGGTATTCAGTATGGGCAGCTTGCAAACTATAACAAAAAATTAATGTCTGCAGCTAAGATTCAAATATACATGCAAGAGTCTATTAGTTCTCACAAAAACTATCAAAACCAGATTTGTTGCAGACAAAATATATCAGATAATCAATTCATACTCAGATATGGCTTTATATGCAAGTGATGCAGTGTAATAAGAGGAGGATATAATTTGTTGGCACGAAAGAAAACTGCACTCAATAATACACTATCTTCTAACAGTGAATGAAAGGACAGTAGATACAAAGGTAGGATGTCAAACTAGGACGAGGGACTTTAAATTTGATTGAATAGAATAATGCTAGTGATGACAATGGTGGCAAGTGCCCTTATATAATTTGTACATGACAACTAGACAGATTATGGAATACATTATTGTGTGCATGGGGTACATGTTGGTTGTTTATCAATTTAACAGTTTGAACATCTTTTCATCAACAAAAATATAGCAAATATTCTAGAGAGAACTAAATAAATTCTAGCAAATCAGGAGGTAAGTAAGCAATACTGGTGCTGGGTAGGACAGACATTGAGAAAACCAGTTAATAATATAAATAAAAAGTTCTTTTTCTGTAACCAACAGAAATAGAGAGAGACACCTAAAAACACAGAGAATAGAGAATTAAAGATGCGATGAATAATATGAGGAAGACATGAAGAGAGCTGCAGGAGAGGGCAAAAGATAGGAGGGCTTTGCATGGGTTCTCTGTTCCATTGGGACTTGAAAAGCAGAAGAAAAGAACAGTAAGACAGATAATCCAACTCATAACAATTATATCTTGTAAAAAAACATATTGCATTCTGCTGAGAATTCAGAATCTTTATCAAAATTATTTACTGATTGCAGTCTTGCTGTTTTTGTCCATGTTGTATTTTCTTACACAAATGTTGTTATTATAGGAAGAATGGAACTGGTTGAAATCTTATTACAACAATGTCATTGCCAAAGGACAAGAAGACAAAGTAAGTTTCTTATTGACTCTGGTTGACAATTTATCTTATGTGGTGGCTAAGTTTTTACTTTATTTCAGCATAGTTGAGTTGGGTTGTGTCAAGAACCAACATCACAGCACTCATGACATTCCCATATGCTCTCTGTCCTGTCCTCATCTTTAGCAACCGCGAAGAGTCACAATACCAATGATACCAGTTGCAATCTGATTGTGTGTCTGTTAGGCTGTTCCTCTGAGAACTGAATGTCTTCCAGATCAATCTCTGGCAAACCATTCTCTAGAGTCAATGATGGCCAAAGGCCCCTGTCCACATGTGCCTCTTTACCTTCCAGAATATTTCCTAGAGCCCATTTTAGACTGGGTGGACCTGAGAGCTCAGGTCAGTTAAAAGAAATCCCTGCCTCAAGGGGAATCTGAACATATGACCACCAAGTAAGCATGCTAGCCTATGTGCTATCACCGCTCCCTGATGCTGATATGTATGCCATTTTCAATGAGAATATCTCTTGTTGCATTGATAAGCAATGTTTTATTTAATTTCTAACTACTGAAGAGCGCAATAATGTAATGTTAAAGGTATTGTATTGTATTTGGTTATTGTTTTAGAAATCATACTTACCAGTTCTGATAGACAAACAGTGACAGATTTTGTATTTTATTTATTCTTCTTCTTCAGCGTTCCGAGCCATTGAGGTTCTTTGCTGCAGATACAATCCGTCTCAATTCGTCTCTCTAGCTGACCTTCTCTTGCCAGTCGTTGATTCCAAGTGCTTGTAGGTCTGTATATATATTATCTCTCCACCGTCTTTTTAGTCTACCTCGGGGTCTACGGTAATTTATTTCCTGAGTGTAAGCGAGTTTTGTTTCCCTATTATCTTCCATTCTTTCTATATGCCCCAGCCATTGTAGTCTATTAGCCTTCATGATACCTGTGATTAGCGGGGACTTAAACAGATCATAAATGTCTTTGTTACTTCTTCTTTTCCACTCTCCACTTTGTGTATCCCTAATGGGTCCAAAGATGCGTCTTAAAACTTTGTTCTCAAAGGTTTGTAACATGGCTTCGTCTCCTTTCATTGTACTCCAGGTTTCAGAGCCATACAGCACAACTGGTCTGATCAGTGTTTTGTAAATTGTGATTTCGGTGTTATGAGATAGCGCATTTGATTTTAGTAGATGTTGTAGTGCATAGTATATCTTATTTCCAGAATTGATTCTAGTTTGTATTTCTTCCCTTATGATGTTGGAGCAATTGAAGATTGTATCCAGGTATTTGTCTGTTTCCGTTCTTTTAATGGTCATATTATCTATTTGTATGTGTCCAGAGTTTTTAGCCATTCCTTCTCTTGAAATTACCATATATTCTGTCTTTTCTTGGTTGATAACCAGCCCCATCTGTTAGGCTTTTTTCCTTTAAGTGAGTCAATATTTCTAATGTCTTTTGTCCATTTTCCCCTATAATATCTATATCATCTGCATAACCAAGCAGCTTAGATGTTCCTCCAATATCACATTCCTCCTTTACCTTCCTTACAACTTTCTCTAGAGCCAGATTGAAGAGTAGCGGCGATAGTGCATCACCCTGTTTCAAGCCAGATGTTATTTGGAAGGGGTCTGATTTCCTGCCTTTATATGTTACTATATTATAAGTATCTTCCATGCATGGTCTGGTCATGTTGATTAACTTCCTTGGTATTCCAAATTCATGCATAGCATTCCATAGACTATTCCTATGGACACTATCATAAGCCTTTTTAAAATCCACAAAAATGTTCTGGAGATCTCTTTTATGTTCCCAATTCTTCTCAGCTATTTGTCGTAAGATAAATATCTGATCTATTGTTGATCAGGAAATAAATGACCGTAGACCCCGAGGTAGACCAAGAAGGCGGTGGAGAGATAATACATATACAGACCTACAAGCACTTGGAATCAACGACTGGCAAGAGAAGGTCCACCAGAGAGACGAATGGAGACGGATTGTATCTGCAGCAAAGAACCTCAATGGCTCGGAACGCTGAAGAAGAAGAAGATTGTTGATCTGTTTTGTCTAAAACCCGCCTGGTAGTCACCTAATATGGTCTTCTGAATATGGTTTTAGTCTATTTAGTAATACTGCGGATAGTATCTTATAGCTTGTGGACAGTAGTGATATTCCTCTATAATTTTCACATTGGAGCTTGTCTCCTTTCTTAAAGATAGGTATCAATAATGACTCTTTCCAGTCATGGGGTAATTCTTCTGTCCTCCAGATGTTTATTATTAGTTCATATAGCTTTATATGTAATGCATGGCCGCCTGCCTTTATAAATTCTGCAGCAATTCCATCAGCCCCAGTTGCCTTATTGTTTTTAAGTCGTGTGATTACATATAGGATTTCTTCAAATGCAGGTTCTTCAATTTGTGGTTCACACGTTAGAACCTCTTCCTATGGGAAAGTGTTACTTGGAGCTTCACAATTTAGTAATTGAACAAAATATTTTTTCCATGTGTTACACATTTCCTCATTGGTATTTATCATATTCCCATTTTTGTCTTTTAAACCATGTGTGTTGTTTCATTGACTTCAGTTCTTTAAAAAACTTTCTGGATTCGTTTTTCTGGTGATTAGTTTCCACATCTTTGATTATATTACTCATATATTCTCGCTTATGCTGTCGAACTATTTTTGTAGCCTCTTTACATTCATTTCTATATTGCTCTTTGTCACACGTCTTTCTATTTGATGACAATATCACGAAGTTCTTACGATGATATGCTCATGATATTATTGTGTGATGGTCGTTGTCTAGGTAACGATACTCATGGTGTGTCAATGGAGATATCTGTCTTGCAATGTAACTCACCCCCGCAGTGCATATTCACCAGGCATTAAACAAGATTCCGTTGGCGCACATAATCCTTTATTACAAAAATAAGCCGGACAAACGGAACAGGTTTATACATCCAGAAACATAACGTAATCCATAGAATATAAATATCCTCCTCACAATTTAACCAGCACACATCAATGCCTTCTCACGGCTGGCTTCTAATCTCAATCCACAAGACAGGTAATCCAGCTACTATCCACGGCTGGGTCTCCCACAATACAACCCACACATTGGGTTGGAGCCACTGCTCAACTATAGAACCCACTCGGGGTTTAGGCCCACACTCAATACAGAACCCACTCTGGGTTCAGGCCTGTCTTCACAACTCGAAGAACAACACAACACGGAGCTCTCTCTTAAACGACCTGACCCGCAGTCGGTCTCTTCTCTCACTGACTTTTCAGTCTCCTCACTTCACACAACACACAACTCTCTCTCGACCCATCCCCCCCTGGGGATTTCCACTCATATCCGCCCCATTATTTCTGAGGGTTGATTGTTTTCCTCGTAGCCAGGTCAGTCACTTGACTGTCTCCCACTCTCATCTCCATTCTTCCTCCTGCCCGGTCACTCAACTCAATGTCAGTGACCCAGGCTTATGTCATTACCCCCCTCTTAAAAGAAAACTTCGTTTTCAAATATTGGGAGACTAAAACTTACTAAACATGTGACCCAGACATATAGCCTGGGTAGCACTAAGTATGGCTGCACCTTACTCTAGCTACCACACTACATAATACATCAAATACTCATAGTAAACTCCCATATTTCCCACACATAAATACAACCATCTTTCTATCTTTTGTATCAATGCATGAACTAATACATCACATAATAATAATAATACATCATAAAAAAGCATTATACTTATGTACCCACAGGTCTATTAATATCTTTAAGAAGACACACGCTATTTGTGTACCGACCATAAATCAGGTGGTTCTTTTCTTGCATCAACCCACCTCTGATTCCTGTCGATGCTGTGTCTACCTTTCATGTACCCATGACTCATGGTACCTCTACAATTACAACATCTGTTTGCTATCCCTATTCCTGGGTCAGTAATGTCGCGAACACTCTTTTGACCTGACTCACCTTTCCTATCTGCATATTGTACCATTACACTTGAGTCTCTGTTTAGTCTGAACTCTTTATTCAATCTTGGCCCATATATCTGGCACCTTGCTTTCTGTTGCATACGCCTTATGCCTATGTGCCCTGCACATGCACTATCCTGAGCTGTTCTAGTATATCGGTCTCTATGTGCTAAAGGTACTGCTCCTTGCCCACGTGCAGTTCTGCTCTCTGAAAACCTGCGAGTGAGAACATTGTTCTTCCTCTCGAAGCACCATCTACCTTTCTTTGACTGCCTATGTTCTACTCTCCTACACCCTTGGGAACATTTGTTCAGAGTAGTATCTTGTCTCTTGGATTCACTAGCACTATATTTGGGATCCATTCTCATCTGCTCAGCTGTACTATCCTTGTCCTGAGTTCCTGTGTCTACTTCAAGTGCCTCTTCTACCTCAGCTATACTCTCTAATTTAGGTTCTCTTGTGGTAACTACCTCGTTACTGCTTACACTATATTTTCGGTCCCAATAAATTACTTCCTCTTCTGTACAATCTTTAACTCCTATAACATTTCCTATGATCAAATCAGCCACTGGTGAGTCCAGAACACACGCTGTCACTCTTCCAGTGATATATGGTGTTTTTACTGTTATTATGGCTACTGGGTAGAACTCTACTGTGCCATTGAATGTTATGCATCTAATCTTTTTCCCTGTATAATCCGAGGGATCTATTAAACTCCTCCTCACTCCGATAGACGTACATCCGGAATCCCTAATTGTTAACGCTGGTCTATCATTGACAAATCCATGATGCATCTTCAGACTTCCTCCGTCATGGACTGCTGATCCTGCTTTTACTGTATGACCACATATTAGGACTGGCTGACTGTCTTTTTCAAAAAGAGGTTTGCACCCACTACAATCTTCATTGTTCAGCGTCTCAATTACTTGCGCTGCATTTGAGTGCTCTGTTTCTCTCATCCTACATTGATGGCTGATATGACCATTCTTTCCACATTTGAAACAAGTAATCTCCCTTTTAGTGTTGTTCGTTGGTCCATCTGATGGTTGTGCATCACACTCTGCCGCCTTGTGTCTCCAGCTCCCACAATTCCAACATCCGGCATAATTTGGACGTCTCTGGAAGTTCCGTCTTCTATGTTGGTACCGTCCTGCTCTACTAACATTGTTTCCTCGGAAACCATTATCTTGAAGTTCTTGTTGCTCACCTTTCTGTGCTGAATCCACACTTTTCGCCCTTGGTCTGATGACTGGATTCTGGTCCTGTTTAGTGTACGCTGCACAGACTATTTCCTCACTCATTAGTTTCCCAATAGATACGTTAGGATGTGCAGTCATGTAGTTTTGCCCTAACTGAGACATTGTGTCTATGTCCTTTGGCTTCCGTTCCTCAAAGAACGCCACTAAATTAGAATTGCATGCAGATACTACCTTGTCTCTTAACATTAGATCTACTAATTTATTAAAATCTTTCCCTACTTCTGCAAGCTCCATCCATTTGTTAAATGTGTTCTTTACTGTGTTAACAAAGTCTGTGAAATCTTGATTTGTCTCTGGCACTAACTGTCTAAACTTTGTCCTATATCCATGCTCAGTGAGTTGGAACTTAGTCAGCAAACGTTGACGTAAGATAGTGTAGTTGTTTCTTTCTTCTACAGGTAAATTGAACATGGTGTCTAGTGCCTTGCCCGTAAGAAGCTCCCCTAGTCTAATAGCATACTGGTCTTCGGGGATGCCTAACACTTTCGCTGATGCCTGATATCTGTCAAGATAAGCTTCAAGGTTGTCTCGGTCCGTAAAGTATGGCAGTTTTAATCTCTGTGATGACTGCGACGGTCTTCTGCTTTCCTCACTTTGACCTTTCGAAGATAGTTCTAGTTTTCTTAACTCGATTTCAGTTTGCATCTGGCACTTGATCTTCTCTTTCTCAATTTCCATTTCAGCTAACTTTACTTCCTGTAGACGTTTGTTTTCCATTTCAGCTAGTTTTACTTGCGTCTCTTTCTCTTCCTGTAGACGCTTTGCCTCGCGTTCATTATGCCTCTCCTCTCTTTCCGTCTGCTTTTGTTCTTTCGCTTCTGCATACTCCTGTAACTCTTTACCTTTCAGGCCTATTCGTTCCCCTGCTTCAATATATTCCATTAAAGTAGGCATCTTGTACTTGTGGACACGTTGCTGTGAATCAGCCAACTATAAATGTGAGGACTCTGCTGTTAGTCTTTGTGTCACTTCCCTAAGTACACCCGCACTCCCTGTGTACATAAATCCGTAGTGCTACAATATCACTCTGTACTCACCTAGTCACTCTATAAGCACTAGGTAGTGAAGGGGAAAGTATCACCTATACTCCCTTATATCTATATATCTATGACCAAAAGTTCATAAAGTCCCTGAAAATATTGTTACACATACATATAAATACGTATACAAACAAATGGATGATAACACTAAGTGATGACTATCCAACGCTAGACTTCACAAGCTGAGTACACGGAGACGATGATGACACAGAAATAAACCACAGTAACAACCACAAGCTTGTGTAGAGACATCCACAGTGCGTAAAATAAAAATATAAATTGACCAAGACCACTAGACAGCAGAAATGACGAAAGATCACAATAAAAACATATATCCGAACACAACAAATATTATATGTAAATATAACGAAAAGAAAGAGAGAAAGAAAAAGAATATATACTGAAAATATACACAGATCTGACGTCAGACAACTCGGCTCTAGATATTGGTTAAGACTATTTCAATGCCCCTGCACGATACGTCAACTCATTAACGTTTTTCTTACAAAAATATCGTAAGCACCAGAAAGACAAATAAATTATTGTGCTGTATCCCGACTCTCGAGAAACACCCCAACAAATCCCCTACTCTTGACAAACACTGGACCACATACAAGTAACAGCTTAACAACCGAAAACAATATTTATAAGACAATGAGCAGCAAACAGAATGTCCACATCGTTGGCCGATAAATCTGTGCCCACTAATCCGTCGCCAAAAGTTCTTTTTATTCAGTCACCAAAGTTTTTGTTCGTTTTAATAGTTATTCACCCTCGGCTGGAAATGTCTACGACGCTGGATATCAAAGCGACTTGTTGTTTTGTTGAGTGGTTCCTGAATTCACGTGGTGATCAAAAGTTCCAACTGTCGGAAACGTTGACGGTAATAAGAATTATCCAAAGTGTTCTGTCGATATGATGTTACTCTCGTTGCGGAGATGGCGCTTCGCTGTATCATATATGTTATAGATTCACCAAAAGAAAAGACCAAAATAATGGCAATAAATGTTCAACGCTTTCACTCTGTACAGTCAGTTCTTTTTGGCAACTGTATGTAACTATGTTCGCGGAGATGCCACGTCATCAATCGTTGACAAAATGTTTGCTGATTATAAGGTAATGAACACAAAGGGCTTTTAACAAAGCCGAACATAAAGTCTTGTTTCACACAAAAACAGCTTGTTTATCCAGTTCCACTATGGAACATCTCAGTAACTTTCCACTGTCCACGGCCTTGACCTTTCAAGATCAACCTAATTTCTCTTTATCACTCTCAGTGAAAAATTCCTCCGTAAAACAGTTTTCACACAAACTTGACAGCCCCACCCGGCTGCGGTATTAACTTCGTGGAAAATCACACTTTCCACTGCTGCCCTAGCACGGCTGTGGTGGGGGTTAACGTAACTTTCCCCTCGTACCTGGACGCTGGTGTCTCCACCCGTCCTATTTACTGCGTCGAAAAATCTTGACCAGTCAACTTGCAACAACACAGTGCGCTTGCCTCCAGCACACACACACCAAATATCCCACCACACACAGGATGTTGAGACGAAATTACTCGCTGTCTTCAATCTTTGGTTCAATCCTGTCAAACACACACACTCCAGGACTGACCGCACTTGTTGCAACCACCGTTTTGTCCTCTCGACATTTCCTCTGTGCTGTCCGTTACCAAACACCCCTGCTACTGCAATCGACTTTCCCAGTCGATTTTTGCTGCGTTAATTCTTCTGGGGTGCCCGCTAGCGTCGCAATGACGTGTGCTGACTGTCGTTAATTTACCTGTAGTATGACCTTCACTTGAACTGTCTGCTAGCTGGTGATTTCCGCCGCGTACCCTCCCCGCGCGCTGACAGTTTTTCTTCGATGTGGCGTCTTACACACACAACAGAATTGCTGTTACTCTCTTGACGCAGTACTGTATAAATTGATGGAACGAAGTCACAGATAATAACTCCTCTCTTTCAGCGAAGAGCCCATCACCAGGCATTAAACAAGATTCCGTTGGCGCACATAATCCTTTATTACAAAAATAAGCCGGACAAACGGAACAGGTTTATACATCCAGAAACATAACGTAATCCATAGAATATAAATATCCTCCTCACAATTTAACCAGCACACATCAATGCCTTCTCACGACTGGCTTCTAATCTCAATCCACAAGACAGGTAATCCAGCTACTATCCACGGCTGGGTCTCCCACAATACAACCCACACATTGGGTTGGAGCCACTGCTCAACTATAGAACCCACTCGGGGTTTAGGCCCACACTCAATACAGAACCCACTCTGGGTTCAGGCCTGTCTTCACAACTCGAAGAACAACACAACACGGAGCTCTCTCTTAAACGACCTGACCCGCAGTCGGTCTCTTCTCTCACTGACTTTTCAGTCTCCTCACTTCACACAACACACAACTCTCTCTCGACCCATCCCCCCCTGGGGATTTCCACTCATATCCGCCCCATTATTTCTGAGGGTTGATTGTTTTCCTCGTAGCCAGGTCAGTCACTTGACTGTCTCCCACTCTCATCTCCATTCTTCCTCCTGCCCGGTCACTCAACTCAATGTCAGTGACCCAGGCTTATGTCACTCTTCCTTTTGGATGTTGTTGATGTCATTTAACCATAAATGTCTGGCATTCTTTTTCCTAATGACTTCTTCTTCACATTTTTGATTGAACCATCTGTTCTTTCTATGCGTGGTTAACACACCGAGACATTCTTCTGTGGTAGATTGAATTGTATTCTTGATGTTCAACCAAGTTTGGTCAACACTTTCCTCCAAAGGGTTTTGTAAGAGTTTCAAGTTTACATTTTATTTCATCTGTAAATTTCTCTTTGACTGTAATTTCTTGTAGTTTTTCTCTGTTATATGTTGGATGTAATCTTTGTAATTTAGTATAGAAAGCTCTCTTAACCCTTTACAGGGCAGACGCTTGTCTGTTTTTTAGCCCTGAACGGGCAAGACTTTTTCAGGTACGGTAAAATTTCGGGTTGCGTTAGTAAAAACATCACAAATAAGGTGTTAGTCAACCGATTTTAGTTAAATAAACAACACAATGAAGGGAAAAGCATGCAGAATATGTTACTCATGTGATTGTTGTCGGTAATCCATATATGAACACAAGTTAATCACAATACTGGCACTACTACATTGAATACATAAGTTTATTAAAACTAATAGCATCATCCATGGAACATGTGTGACAGAGATTACTAGCAGCAAATGCCAAGCAGACGAAAAAAAAAAGAGTACTGCACTTTCATACAGAGCCTGTTCTGCTGTATGGAGTGAATCTTGGAATGTGAATGAACAAACTAGGAAGAACTTGGAAGCAATGGGAATGTGGTTTCTGAGACTGATATTGCAATTACTTTGGACTGCTAGAATTTACATGCGCCTGGAAAAAGATTATTATATACAACTTTAAGAAAGAGACAAACAATGTTCTTTTTTAATGTAATGAGAAGAGAAGCAGTGGGACATATTTTGACAACTGGAAGTATCAGCAGTAAAAGCATAGACAGACCTAGAGAAATGATGCTAGGTAGCCTAAGATGGAGGAATAATGTTAAAAGAATTGATCCAGAACACCAAAGACAGTGGTGCGTGGAGATGCATAAATGCTTGGGTCATTTGTCAGGGCACGTTGATGATGGCAGCATGGATCATTTACATGGTTTGTGTTGACAGCTGAGGATGTATAAAGATGGAGACTTAATTAAGTTAATGACCTTGTGATCAATCGCTGATATTAGGAATATTTTCAACAATGTATTTATGACAGGATGTCGCAAAATTAAGTTTATGTACTATATATAGATTTTGGAATTTATTTCCAGAGCAAGTGCATTGTCAGTGCCAACCCAAGGAGAGATTCATTCACAGAGAAAATTTATATGAATCTCATTCGTCACAGGTAAGTTTGGTAAATTATACAGCTGAAGGTAAAGAACAATCTTCATTGATTCTTATTTTCCTAGTCCTCCAATAGAGTAAGATCTAGTGGTCATGTTTGAATCCCCTTGAGGCAGGCATAAAAACGTATCTGGGCTCCAGGTTGACCCATATGGGTACCAGGACTTGTCCTGGGAAGTAAAGATGACCAGCAGGATACTGACCACACAACCTACTGACTGGTTTATACAAATATGAGGCTAGCAGTGTTTTCTTCTGGTGTGTGATATGTTTCCTTTGTTTCAGTCACTGTTAAAACATCTTACATTACTTATGTTGATTTTTACTTTTTTTTAAAAACGTTCTTTAGTGAAACCAGATTAACCTGCTTGCTTATTTACTAACTATCCATGTCCCACAGCCACATTTGATTCTGTGTAACACTTGATAAGTCTTTTCTTAGTTTCCATTGATAAAGATTTGAAATGTAACTTTCATTCTGTGCATTTATTAGAGTTAATTTCTAAGAAAAATGTTTGTGGCACAAAGACCAAGAATGTATATGTTGAGCAAAGGCAAGATGCAAAACCAAGAACAACATTTTAGGACATTTTGAATGTGAATAAGGTTGACTATAAGGAACAGAAATACATGGAAACATGCTATGGATGCATTTGCGAGCATATGAAGATCTTGAAATTGACTTGTAAGAAAGATACATTCATCCAGATGGATATGTAACTTCTGTCAGTTTTCTGCCTTTCCACATTCACAGCATTCCTTATTGATTCATTTTCTGGACATCCTATTTTGTTTCATTTTTCAAACTTCCATTTTTATTAAAATTTTAAATTCAAGTTGACGTTTGAATTACTGTTTGTAGATTGTGATATTTTTCTTTACAGCTGAGCATTCTTGTGTGTGTTTAAAAAAAAAAAAGATTTTGGCCAAAGCATTAGCTGTTATTTCTATGCATGTGTGTGTTTTGTTTAGCTTTCTAGTAATATTTTATGTTCACAAATTGTGTAATGGCTGCTTAATTTGTTTATTCTTTTTACTGTATTATTTATTGACCATAGTTCTGCAATGATTTAAGTTAAATGATACAGATTGCAATCATGAGTCAGGATTACCAACTTCATATCACAAAGGTTACTTACACAGAAAATAATTTAATTGTATTTAAGCTGTTATTGTTTTAAATAATTACTTTTATTTTATCATCATCATTATTCACATTGTTTGTTTGGCTGAGAGGTTTTGGTATCCAGCCTTGGCTCAGAATTTGCCAGGTTTGCTACCAGGATTGAAAATTGTTACAAAAACATTAAATCTAATATCATGTCTCCTGATCTCTTGACTAGTAAAATGGGACACCTAGCTTTGTAAGATAAAGTTAAAACAGCAGGAGATTCACTGCACAATTAATGCTCATTGTATTTCCTCTGTGATTACAAATGTCAAAGAGTAGACCATAAAGCCACCTATCTGGTAAGATTGTTGCAGAGATGAGGGAGTGGAACCGTTACACATTTAGGTAGAGCTTGTTACCTTGGATGGAATATGTTTAGAGGGGGTAAGCACACAAATGCCTGTCAATTTTGTGCAAACTGACCTCTGAATTAGATGAGCACATAACTAGATGTGATGTGTGTCCCTTGAAAGAAGTTATTATTTTAATTATGATGACTATTATTATTATTTTGCTAGTTTTGCGGCAAGTGTTGAGGTCAGTCAGTGCACAGCTCTGGAAACTACAGAAAACAGATCAAAACACATTGAGTCTGTGTTAGAAGCACCAGAGGTATAGTTTGATATTTTATCTTTCAGGCTGAAATAATGTATGGGTGTGATATGAAATTGGCATTTCAATGTGATTCTTTTTTGTTGAGATGAGATTGTTTAGGATATATCTTATATATAAAAGGCGATCTCCGTCCGTCTGTCTGTCTGTATGTCCCTATGTCCTTTATGCGCTCGCGAACGGCCCATCCGATTGAGATGAAATTTTCTACACGCCTTCCTTTCATTCCAGCGCAGCCCACTGTCATATTTTTTTAGTGTGAAATCGGCTGCTTACCCAATATTATTTCATTTTTCATTTTTCATTATAATTTCATAAGTTATTTCAAGGGGCATAACTTTTCTGTATAACTTATAGTCATATTGTGGCATCGTTTTCAAAGATTTATAAAATCTGTGTCTATAGTTATGTACCGGCATATGAGTTATAATAAATAATGATACCTCCCCCGATGTGTCTCCACCTTGCCGTGGTGGGGGAGCTTGCGTGTCCCATCGACCCCATGTGCTTGCCGATGGGTGAAAACTACATATCGGACGGCTCGTGGGATAGGGACCAAACTAAGAGAGACACAACCTGCTGCTCTGCAGGTAAGACTGAGGATAGCAGTCAAAATCAGGCAAACGATCCCTAAATCTCAGTCCGGGCATAACCTCTAAGGTTCCCATCCGAGGTGTATGGCTGAACGTCTCTAAGCCATAAACTCTCGGAAGTGAGAGCCTGGCCGACACAAACCTACATCAAAATTGTGATGATGTGCTGACAACGCTACATGCTCAGCGCAGATTCGTTCGATGGCTCTTAGCTGGGGGATATGAGGTATCCCCGGATGAAAGGGCCTGACCGTTACTCGCCCACAGACGCACGGAGGTAAGGTGCTGAGCCGGCAGCACATGTAGCCTACCTCATGAGTGAGTAAAAAAGGTGGAAAAACACCTCGGTCGCACGTCTCGCAGACGTCCGATAGTCTGTAACCACACTCATGGAGTGAGTGTAGTCAAAGGTGAAAAATTGTCTCGTTGACACGAAATGGAACGCCTGTCTTGCGAATCCATTACGTGGCAGCCCGAAGCGAAAGCTTGCTGTGTGGAACCCGAAACAAGAGTCTCAAAACCCGAGGAAGGCTAACCTCATTAAAAAATGCCTACCGGAAGCCGGAAGTGTCGTCCTACAGGTGGCAAACTAAAAATTGACACTACGCATTTACGTCCGAGTGAAACGTCTCGTCCGAATGTCTCTCGTGCTAGGAACAGCTCTGACTACCTAGTATCCGAATGCCGCTCTTGTTCGGAACAGCTCTGACTAGGTAGTTTTCCGAATGTCTGTCGTGCCTGGAACAGCTCTGACGGGCGCAACGACAAGCACATGTCCGAAAACTCGCTGAGTGGATACCGTCTGCAAACCTGTCTGGTTTGTGCGGGAATGGCCTGGGGCAAACAAAATGACCAATATATTGAAGTGAGGATTTAAAGCAGCCATGAGCAGGACGTGACGATTCCCTCGGCTAACCCAGAACCAGGGCGTTATGTGTCGGCCCTGCAACTATGGAAGCAACCTTGGATGGCGGAAAATGCTATGGACTGTCCCTGCCTTCCTTTGAGGGATGACCGTTGTCTTCGACCGTTCTAACTTGGCCAGCATGTTTGTAGATGGCATCACAAAAGTGAGAGTCTCCCAGGAATGCTACCTGGTCAAAAAAGCACGCTAAAGTCGATGTGTTGGCCTACGGGTTTCGGCCCAAGGGCGCATAACAGACACACCGCAATCACATCTGAAAAAACACTCCGGATGAACGAAAAGAAGAAATAATGATACAATCTTTAAGGCATTTTCAAAGTTTTCATAAAAATAATGCACAATGCATAACATTGTAACTCATCTTTTTATGCTTAAGAAGTTACTGTAGTCATGCAGGTGATTAGAAAGAGTTTTCATTAAAAATAATGGATGGTGTGTGGAAGGACATTCTTTTAAGTTACTTTTTTTGTTGTATGAATTTAATGAGACGCTACCCACCAGGAGCTGGGCGAAGCCACGCCGGGTCAGATAGATAGACAGACCCACCTTTTCGCTGCAGTTGTCTACTCCTCCTTTTCCTTCTTCTGCTGATGCTGCTGCCGCCGCTCCATTTACCCAAGTTAATTGTTGGGGAAGATGTAAAGATCTTTCAAGTGCTCTTTCTAATGCTTTTTGTAAGTTGGTCTTCGTTTATCTAAGGTTGTTCTAACTGCAACCAATAAATGATTAGACAGGCAGGCAGACAGACAGACAGACAGAGAGGGAGGGATGGACAGACAGACAGACAGACAGACAGACAGTCGGGAACGGGAACTTATATGACTACTTATATGAATTAAATGAGATGCTCGCCATCAGGGGCTGGGCGAAGCCGGGCCGGATCAGACAGACAGACAGACATATAGACAGACAGATAGATAGTCGGGAACGGGAGCTTATATGACTACTTATATGAATTAAATGAGATGCTCCACACCAGGAGTTGGGCGATGCCGGGCCGGGTCAGACAGACAGAAAGACAGACAGAAAGACATACATACATACATACATACATACATACATACATACATACATACATACATACAGACAGACAGACAGACAGACAGTCGGTAACGGGAACGAGAACTTATATGACTACTTAAATGAATTAAATGAGATGCTCCCCACCAGGGACTGGGCGAAGCCGGGCCGGGTCAGCTAGTCTTATATATAAAAGGCGATCTCCGTCTGTCTGTATGTCTGTATGTCCTTTATTCGCTCGCGAACGGCCCATCCGATTGAGATGAAATTTTCTACATGTCTTCCTTTCATTCCAGCGCAGCCCACTGTGATATTATTTTAGTGTGAAATCGGCTGCTTACCCAATATTATTTAATTTTCCATTTTTCATTGTAATTTCTATACAGCGAGGGGACTTAACTCTGTAAAAGTTATTTCAAGGGGCATAACTTTTCTGTATAACTTATAGTCATATTGTTGCATCGTTTTCAAAGATTTGTAAACTCTTAGTCCATAGTTATATACCGGCATATGAGTTATAATAAATAGTGATATAATCTTTAAGGCATTTTCAAAGTTGTCATAAAAATAATGCATAATGCATAACATTGTAACTCATCTTTTTATGCTTAAAGAATAAATAAATAATAGTTACCTTATCTCTATCAAGTTTGAAGATTTTATATTTCTTTACACTGTCGCCAACTCTAAGAAGACATGGAACAACTTCAGCCATTATTAAATCTACAGGCATATGCGTTATATTCCTCCTCCTCTCCCCTCCTCCACCTCCTACCCTCTTCCTCTTCCCCTCCCCCTCCTCCTTCTCCCTCCTCCTCTTCCCTCTTTCTCCTCCTCCTTCCTCCTCCTCTTTCCTCCTCCTCCCTCTCCTCCCTCTTCCTCCTCCTGCCTCCTCGCCCTCCTCCCTCCTCCTAATCACTCCTCTTCCTTCCTCCTCCCTTTCCTCCTCTCTCCTCCTACTCCCTCCTCCCTCCTCCTCCTCCTATGTCCTCCCTCCTCCCTCCTCCTCCTTCTCCTCCCTCTTCCTCCCTCCTCCTCCTCTCCTCCCTCTTCATCCCTCCTTCTCCTCCCTCCTCCTCCCTCTTCCTCCCTCTCCTCCTCCTCTTCATCCTTCTCCTCCTCCCTTCTCCTCCTCCCTCCTCATCCTCTCTCCTCCTCCTCCTCCCTCTACCTCCTTCCTCCTCCTCCCTCCTCCTCCTCCCTCCACATCCCTCCTCCTCCTCCTCTTCATCCTCCCTCCTCCTCCTCCCCCTCCTCTTCTCCCTCCTCCTTCTCCCTCCTCCTTCTCCCTCCTCCTTCTCCCTCCTCCTCCTCTCCTCCTCCTCCTCCTCCCTCCTCCTCCTCCATCTCCCTCCTCCTCCCTCCTCCTCCTCCATCTCCCTCCTCCTCCCTCTCCTCCTCCCTCTTCCTCCTCCTCCCTCCTCCTCCTCCTCCTTCTCCTCCCTCTTCCTCCTCCCTCTTCCTCCTCCCTCCTCCCCCCTCCTCCCTCCTCCCCCTCCTCCTCCTCCTCCCTCTTCTCCTCCAACTCCTCCTCCCTCCTCCTCCCACATCCTCCTGCCTCCTCCTCCTCCCTCATCCTCCTCCTTCTCCTCCTCCTCCCTCCTCCTCCCTCCTTCTCCTCCATCTCCCTCCTCCTCCCTCCTCCTCCATCTCCCTCCTCCTCCCTCCTCCTCCTGCGTTCTTCTCCTCCCTCCTTCTCCTCCTCCTCCTCCTCCTTCCTCCTCCCTCCTCCCCCTCCACCCTCCTCCTCCCTCTTCCTCCTCCCCCTCCTCCTCCCCTCCTCCTGCCTCCTCCTCCTCCCTCATCCTCCTCCTTCCTCCTCCTCCTTCCTCCTCCTCCCTCCTCCTCCTCTCTCCTCCTCCTAATCCCTCCTCCTCCCTACTACTCCTCCTCCTTCCTCCTCCGTCCTCTTCCCTCCTCCTCCTCTCTCCGCCTATCTCTTCCTCCCTCCTACTCCTCCCTCCTCCTCTCTCCTCCACCTCCCTCTTCCTCCTCCAGCTCCTACTCCTCCTTTTTCTTCTTCTTCTGCTGCTGCTGCCGCTGCTCCATTTACCCAAGTTAATTGTTGGGGAAGATGTAAAGATCTTTCAAGTGCTCTTTCTAATGCTTTTTGTAAGTTGGTCTTCGTTTATCTAAGGTTGTTCTAACTGCAACCAATAAATGATTAGACAGACAGACAGACAGACAGACAGACAGACGGGAACGGGAACTTATATGACTACTTATATGAATTAAACGAGATGCTCCCCATCAGGGGCTGGGCGAAGCCGGGCCGGATCAGACAGACAGATAGACAGACAGACAGATAGATAGTCGGGAACGGGAACGGGAGCTTATATGACTACTTATATGAATTAATGAGATGCTCCACACCAGGAGCTGGGCAATGCCGGGCCGGTCAGACAGACAGACAGACAGATAGATAGTCGGTAACGGGAACGGAACTTATATGACTACTTATATCAATTAAATGAGATGCTCCCCACCAAGGCTGGGCGAAGCCGGGCCGGGTCAGCTAGTAGTATATATTTATACTTGAATATGTATTTCTTTACCGTTGAAATTAAGGATATGTTCAAGAATATGGAATACATTGTAGAGATTAGTTATTGAACACATAATTCTTAATAAAAATTTAATATGGCTTGTTTTTGTTTGTGACATTCTTCTTGTTCAGTTGTTTTACTGGACAGTGTCTCTATTTTGTGTTTTTATTTGGTGTTTTGAAAATATCCATCAGATAAAACAGTAACAACCTTGTCAGAAAGTCAACTGTTTTTTTTTTTTAAATATATATTTGCACAAGATTCTGTATTTAAAAAAAAAAATATTTAGTTGTCTGATAATCATCATCAAGTGCCTTGCCAGTTGGTGTGGGC
>OY992877.1:186683094-186760594 GCA_963921405.1 Cepaea hortensis
ACTCCTCCTCCCACATCCTCCTGCCTCCTCCTCCTCCCTCATCCTCCTCCTTCTCCCTCCTCCTCCCTCCTCCTCCTCCCTCCTCCTCCTCCATCTCCCTCCTCCTCCCTCCTCCTCCATCTCCCTCCTCCTCCCTCCTCCTCCTGCGTTCTTCTCCTCCCTCCTTCTCTCTCCTCCTCCTTCTCCTTCCTCCTCCCTCTTCCTCCTCCCTCCTCCCTCTCCTCCCTCCTCCTCCCTCTTCCTCCTCCCCCTCCAACTCCCCTCCTCCCCTCCTCCTCCCACCTCCTCCTGCCTCCTCCTCCTCCTCCTCCTCCTCCTTCCTCCTCCTCCCTCCTCCTCCTCTCTCCTCCTCATAATCCCTCCTCCTCCCTACTACTCCTCCTCCTTCCTCCTCCCTCCTCTTCCCTCCTCCTCTCTCCGCCTATCTCTTCCTCCCTCCTACTCCTCCCTCCTCCTCTTTCCTCCACCTCCCTCTTCCTCCTCCCAGCTCCTACTCCTCCTTTTTCTTCTTCTTCTGCTGCTGCTGCCGCTGCTCCATTTACCCAAGTTAATTGTTGGGGAAGATGTAAAGATCTTTCAAGTGCTCTTTCTAATGCTTTTTGTAAGTTGGTCTTCGTTTATCTAAGGTTGTTATAACTGCAACCAATAAATGATTAGACAGACAGACAGACAGACAGACAGACGGGAACGGGAACTTATATGACTACTTATATGAACTAAACGAGATGCTCCCCATCAGGGGCTGGGCGAAGCCGGGCCGGATCAGACAGACAGATAGACAGACAGACAGATAGATAGTCGGGAACGGGAACGTGAGCTTATATGACTACTTATATGAATTAAATGAGATGCTCCACACCAGGAGCTGGGTGATGCCGGGCCGGGTCAGACAGACAGACAGACAGATAGATAGTCGGTAACGGGAACGGGAACTTATATGACTACTTATATGAATTAAATGAGATGCTCCCCACCAAGGACTGGGCGAAGCCGGGCCGGGTCAGCTAGTAGTATATATTTATACTTGAATATGTATTTCTTTACCGTTGAAATTAAGGATATGTTCCAGAATATGGAATACATTGTAGAGATTAGTTATTGAACACATAATTCTTAATAAAAATGTAATATGGCTTGTTTTTGTTTGTGACATTCTTCTTGTTTCAGTTGTTTTACTGGACAGTGTCTCTATTTTGTGTTTTTATTTGGTGTTTTGAAAATATCCATCAGATAAAACTGGAAATGTTATATAAAAGTCACTTAGTAATAACCTTGTCAGAAAGTCAACTGTTTTTTTTTAAAAAATATATATTTGCACAAGATTCTGTATAAAAAAAAAATATTTAGTTGTCTGATAATCATTATGGGGGAAATTGAGAGAAAAACGCAGCTCTATCAGCGTTCACGCCGGAAACTACACACCGAAGCGTCACAACAAACGACTAACGACGACAACCGCTAAATTTCGACACACTTCAAATAGAAAGGAGATTTTTGCAACTTGGAATGTTACAGGTCTAGGATATAAGGAACCAGCTCTTGTAGAGTTTATGAAACAATCAAATATTCAATTATTAGGACTCGCAGACACTAGGAAAAAAGGGGCAGAACACGAAACAAACACATGAAGGTTACGTCCTTATATGGAGTGGCGTCGATCAGCGAGCTACAGCTAAACATGGAGTGGGTTTTTTGTTGCATCCAGACAAAGCGAAAGCCATTATCAACACTAAATTTATATCAGAAAGGATAATACTAGTACAGATCAAAGAAGGAAATAGAACAACAACTTTTATACAAACATACGCCCCATGTAATGACACTTACAGCGACGAAGACAAAGACAAATATTTTGATAAACTTGCAGACACGTTAAATAATGTCAAGGAGACAGATGAACTAGTTATGATGGGTGATTTTAACGGACGAATAGGCACACGAAGAACACCGTGGGAGGATTGCATGGGGCCATTCAGCGACACAGAGACTGATTGTAACAGCAATGGTCAACATCTACTCAACATATGTTCGGAACATGGACTAATAATAGCAAATAGTTTTTTTCAACATCGTCGTAGCCACACCAAAACCTGGTATAAATGGAATGACATAAACCAAGCATCCCAAATTGACTTTATTCTAATTAGGAAATCAGACAGAAGGCTACTATTAGATTCAAGAGCACTCCCAAATACAGATGTTGATACTGATCACAAACCAGTCATAATAAAAAAGATTTCACCACACAGGAGAATAAGAAACAAAAAAGTAACAACACATGTCATCAATTATAGGAGGCTGCAGGAAAATACAGTTAAAGACGAATTCAATCAAGAAATCCAAAACCTACATAAGAACATCCCTGATGACCACTCAAGCGTAGATAAGGAATGGACATGTTTCAAGGCTGCCATGCTCGACACACTGAAAAATAAATGTGGAACAAAGAAAGTAGGGCAAGACAAAAGATTAAGAACAGCCTGGTGGAACAACAAAGTTAAAGATAGCATATTCAAAAAGAAGGTAGCATTCAAAAAGTGGATCACAACTAAATCTGAACAGGACTATATTACTTATAGAATAGCACGACGTAATGCCAAACGAACAATTAGAGCATCTAAAGATGAATCCTGGAGAATATACGGTGAACAGATGGCGACCCTTAGCAAAGACTGCCCAAGAGAATTTTATAAACGTGTCACCACAATGAGAAACAGAGATGCATGTTACAACCCAACCACCATCATAAACAGCAAAAGAGGTATACCAATATTTAATCCACAACAAAGACTAGCAAGATGGGCAGAATACTTTCAAGAACTACTTAACCCCACACATAACATAGGAAACCTCACTTTTGTGCCTAAACGCCAGGGACAGCAAGAACCAAATTTCATACCTGCAGAAGTCAAAGCAGTTATACAGAAAAGTCCTAAGAACAAATCACCAGGTCCAGATGGAATAACCACAGAAGCTATTCAGGCCTGTGGGGAAACAGGAGTTAAATGGCTAACAAGACTTTTTATTATAGCATGGGAAGAAAGAAAAGTCCCAGATGATTGGCAACAGGCAATAATAGTACCAATATGGAAAAAGAAAGGCAATATGAGAGAGTGCGAAACATACAGAGGTATATCACTCCTAAGCCATATAGGGAAAATGTATGCAAAACTTTTGGAACATAGAGCTAGACCAATAGTTGAACAACAGTTAAGCAAAGCACAATTCGGTTTTCGGAAAGGTAAAAGTTGCACTGATGCATTATTTATACTTAGACAAATTTGTGAAAAAACTATTGAATATAGTGACCAGTAGAATATTGTGTTTGTAGATCAGGAAAAAGCTTTTGATAGAGTAGACAGATACAAATTATGGACCATCCTTGAAGACTATGGGATAGAAGGGCAACTGCTAGAAAACATCATAGCCATGTACCACTCGAGCCAAAGTGCAGTAAGAACACAGGAAGGTATATCAGATATGTTCACAGTCAATACAGGAGTGAGGCAGGGATGTGTGCTCTCTCCCCTGCTATTCAATATCTACATGGACAGAATTTCCAAAGTAGCAAGTCTCGACAGACCAGATTCAGAAAATTTAGAACTCTTTACTCCAGATGAAACAACTGACCCACAGGGAATAAATGGACTTCTATTTGCAGATGATCAGTGCCTGTTTTACAGCGATGAGGGCAGACTACAAAATCATATTACTAATCTGAGTTCAACCTGCAGCAGATACAATATGAGTATAAACACAGCCAAAACCGAAGTAATGCAAGTTAGCAGATCGCCAGGCCCACTAAATATACAGATAAATAACACACCTCTGAAACAAGTTAAAGAATTCAAATACCTTGGAAGTATGATCACAGAAGATGGCAGATTGGACAGAGAAATTGAAATCAGATGTCAAAAAGCTAGTGCACTTACATATCAACTATCACCCTTACTGAAACATCCAAACATACCCATGTCCGCAAAACGACAGATAATAAACAGCATATTCACACCAACCCTATGCTACCAATCTCAAACCTGGACTTTATCCAAATTACACCTTCGCAAAATCAACACCTGCGAAATGAGATGCCTGAGGAGAGCTGCCAACTTAACAATCCGAGACCGAGTAAGAAATGCTACTATCAGACAGACTGTGGGATCAACACCTTGTGCCACATTTATTGACAGACAGAAGATCAAGTGGTTTGGCCATGTCATTAGAATGCAACATCAACAACTACCATCACTGGCCTTACATCAAAGATCATCTGCGACGAGACCACGAGGACGTCCAAGAAGAAAATGGATTGACGACATCAGAGACATTGTACAACCTCACGGAATGACACTATCCAGTGCCGTCCACCGGGCGCTGGAACGCAAATTATTCCTCCCCACGACGCTTGACGGCAGAAGTGGAAGATGATGATGATGATGATAATCATCATCAAGTGCCTTGCCAGTTGGTGTGGGCAATCGTGCTTCTTTACAACTCTTGTGATTCAGCAGAAATGTATAATTTCCTGAGCTATTATCTTTCCATGCCATGATTAAATGGTGTTAACGATCTTCCTCTATCTCTTTATCCATTATTTTTACAAGTTGTCTGCCTCTAGCTCGTAGGTCAAGAACATATCATGGTTTTTCTGCCCAGGACATGTAGGTGTGTGTTAAAATGAATTGGCTGATGGACTGACTGCTGCCACTGTTTGAGGCAGTGAGCACTTTATGACAACAATATCAAGTAACACAAAGTAGTGCAGCTTTACACAACAGATTTACGACACATACAGGATGTTGCGGCGATTAGCCTTCATCAGCAAACAAACACATTCACAAACACAACATATAATGTGTTTGTTTGCTGATGAAGGCTAATCGCCGCAACGTCCTGTATGTGTCGTAAATCTGTTATGTAAAGCTGTACTACTTTGTGTCATTTTATATTGTTTACATTTTCACAGCTTTACCGCAGTTCCACCCAATTTTAATCATACTTTATGACAAGGCTGTTGTGGTGAAGGCTGTCTGGTGCTGAGTAGAAAGTGCAACAAAATAGACAGAGGATACACATTTGCAAGAGGATACACATTTGCATAGGCTGTTCAGCAGGGAGTGAGCAGTGCATATGGATGATGCTCAACTTGCAGGAGAGAATGAAGATGATTAATCAGGCTGCCTCTGACACTATCAGCTTGGGAACTCTTCATTGGTTTCTGAAGAAGGGGACTGAGTGTGTGTGTGGATGTATTTAAAGTGCTATGATGTTGTTTCTTGAACTGATGCTCTTACTCATTCAGCTGTTTACAGTATGTTAATTATTTCATAATGTGGCCTAAAGTGTTTACTGCTTACTTCTGATCTTTGTTGTAAGTTGTATTTACGTCTTAGCCTCCTAAAATAATTTAGATTACTTATTTTGGCTGCCTGCGGTATGTTTAATATTGGCTTGTAAAATCATATTTCAGTTGACTACATTCTCTATAAAATCTTTTTAATCCAACCTGCAGGATTTGAAAGGATTTCACCATGAGACATTATGGAAGTTTGAGGACATCAGCATGCTGATAGACAGTGACTTACCCATTTTTGGCAGTGGTGAAACCCGGCGGCCTTGCATTAGTTTGAGACTTCGAGATGCCCGTTCCCCACCTATAAATGTTCTCACAGGGCTGGACTATTGGTTAGATAATTTAATGAGTAATGTTCCAGAAGTGGCCATGTGTTATCATGTCAATGGATTTGTACAGGTAAAATAAATTATGTGACTTTTATTTTGTGTGTGTGTGTGGGGGGGGGGGGGGGGTGCATGCGTCTTTGTGACAGAGGGGGTCTTTCTAAAGTATGTGTATGGAAGTCTTTTGGTCTTGAATATAACAAGAATATTCTCTGTTAACAACATAAATATTCAGTGTTAATAGCATGAATATTCAGCTGTTCTTTAATGCTCTCATACACCTTTACTTTTTAACCTAACATTCTTCTATTGTGGTCGTACATGTTTGACTTCATTCAGATGTCTTTCCTTGCAATTATCATCAGCTGTCATGCCTCAAATATTCCCATCTTTGTTTTCTTGTTATTGGAGATCGATAAAGTCAAAGAGAGAACATTCTCATCAGCCATTCAGCATAACATGGAAACAAGTTTTCACTTCAGTTGTTACATTCTGTTGGAGATTCTTCTTCTTTTGCCTGGTATTCTCCCAATGAAGCATAGATCCTCCACCAACTCACTCCAAGCCTTTTGTAGACTTGTTCGTGATTGGTTGGATTTTACAGAAAAATTGTCTACAGGATGAGGTAGCCAGTGTCACGCCACCCCTCCACAGTTACCTCTTAGGACATGCATGATAGCTTACATGCGACTATTCTTTGCTGTCCTTATGGGCCCTCTAACACACAGGCGTCTATTTTTAGATTGTGAGATGTGAAACATGGTCACCCACATGAGTCAGCAAGGCATCTGATGATTGTGACTGCATTTTTCATACAAATGCTGCATGCACTGCTGCAACCTATTCCTTTCTCTGATGCCAAATTTACCAAACTCCACATAGAGTGGCTCAGACTCTGCAGGTCCAGATGAAGTAAAATATATAGGATCTTTTCATTTCTGTATTTCACAAGTCTGTTCTGGTCTTTTATGTGTTAACATCTGGAGTGTTCAATTGTAAGTTGATCTGAAGCAATGAGGTCCAGATTACTATTACCAATCTTAACCTGAAATTGACCACTTAATTAGCTGGTATAGAGGTAGTTTTTGAAGCATTACAGTAAACATTAAACAGCTGAGATGTGATTTCAAATGTTGCAAATATCTTCACTGACAAGAGCAATTAATGATTGCCTGGAAGAAGCTAGAGAAAGTGGACATTATACACATGTATACAAGAAAACTAAGTTATTTGGTTATATCATGAGAAGAAAGGTGCTGGAGAACACTGTGACAACCGGACAGATTAGCTATGGAGGAGGCAGGGGTTGACAGAGAGAAATGATGCTGGATGTCTATGATGGTGGCATGGAGGAATGTCAGGAGTAGACCTGACCGAGGACACCAAGGGTCGAGATAGTGGAGAGACATGAGCACATGTACCATCTTGTGTGGTACAAGATGATGATAAGTAGCAAAGTCAGTCAAGCACCCTTTGCAGGCTTTAAGGTGTATTAGGAATATGGTGCTAGATTTGTATTGTTCAGTCGGCACTTCATTCATTCATTCATTCATTCATTCATTCATTCATTCATTCATTCATTCAGTAGCATGTCCTTTGCAGAACCTCGCTCCCATAACAACCTTCCGGAAAACTTCTCGACCACAAGCAAGATGTCCCGCGTCTGATACACCCATCTGGAGATCATCCGCCACATCCTGCACCCATCTTCTCTTTGGCCTTCCTCTTCCTCTCTTCCCAGGCATATACCCTTCCATTATTGTTCTCTCCAAACTGTCGTGACGTTTCAAGTGACCAAAATACTTCAATTTTCTTTATTTTATCGTCTTTAATAGCCATCCCTCCTCAATATTCAATTCTTGAAGTATGGATGCATTTGTTCTTTTCTTTACCCAAGATATTCTAAGTCGGCACTTGCTGGGTGATATGGACAGTATCATTTTGGCTACCTTTATTTTCTTTATTTTGACCTGGGAGCCCAGGTCAATTAAATAAAATATGCACTGATGAGGATCAAGCCCATGACCACTGGGTCAGCAGGCAAGTGTTGAACCACTATACTACTATGGCTCTCATATGGTGACTCTTGCCCTGGCAACATTTGAAAATAAAAAAAAAAACCACCCTACAATATAATATTTATAAGTATGCGTGTGGAGGAAAGGCTAATGAGGTAGGTGAAGAAGTCTTTACTTTGTGCCTCTGAAGATTGAGGGAAAAGACATGTCTATGGAGAGTGGAGACAGTAATGGAGAAAAAAGAAAACACACACCAAAAGAATTGTTGGACAGAGTAACCTAACTTGTGATATTCTGGCTGTTTTGTTGAGATAATACATACAGTGTCAAGATAAAACTAATCCTTTGGCTGATACTGCATGGGGGTATTAAGTAATAGAAATTTAAACAATTGGTCTATCCAGTATGAAATAGGTTTACTAGTTCCCTTTCTTGGTGCCTATTCGTATAGGTTGGGTCAGCCTATGAGGCCCATGTTTGTCAGAAAACTAATTAGGAATTGAAAACTCAACTAGGAATTGAATCTAGTGTGTGCAAGAAATGAGCAGGGAAATATCTAGACATTGGGGTGGGGAAGAGAGTGAAAAGAGAGAGAGAGAAAGGACAGAAGAAAGAGAAATGGGGGTGGGGAGAATAAATGACATGAATAAATTTGACAGATTGCAAATATGACAGATATGTCAATGCAAGAGGTTAATGCATGTGATGAGCAAGTAATATTTACAGTGATAACAATTTTCTGCACGTTTTATGTTGTGAGCAGTTTCACATTTTTATTACTCTTTATGAAAACAAGAATGACAAATTTTACAAGAGGATTTTTTAACGTCCAGTTTACATTTTTACATTTAGTGAAATTAAATGTCATGACAATTATTATTCCTTTTCTTTTCAAGCTAATTTACTCTTCTTTCCATTTCAATAGAAATATGAAGTCATGAGGACAGAAGACATCCCAAATCTAGAAAATTCCAGTTTTGATCCAAATGAAGTGCTTGACATAGCACAGAATCTCATGTCTTTTATCAAAAGTAAAGCAGCTGTTGAAGGTCACACCTACTGGTTGTATAAAAGTAAGCTCATTTTGTTGGTTGATTTATTCTCTTTTATTTGTTTGAGTGTTTTGTGTTAGGGTGAATTAATACTGTTGAAGTCTTGGTGTCCATGGTTGTGGCCTCTGTTGTTGAGTGCCCCAGTCTGTTTCCTTCTGCTTAATACTTTTGTTTCAAGTCATCATCATGATCATCAAGTGCCTGCCAGCTGGCGCAGGTGCTCATGGCTCTCCAGAGATTTGTCTTTGGCGTTCTGGATCAATTCTGCTGAGTCTCCATCTCAATCCATCCAGCGTCATTTCTCTTGGTGTGCCTCTGCCTCTCGCTTGCATATAGGGTCTGCTCGCATTCACACCCTCTGCTATACCTTCATGAGATGCTCCCCATTATTTTAATAATGTATGTTTCTACACCTTCACAAAATTTTTACCCATTTAATTTATATGGAGAACTTTTGATGCACCTTTCTATCCAGGCACTCCCCCTTTCTTTAATTTAATTTGGCATAGGCGATCTGTATCGTTACAAGTGAGATTGACCTTCCCGCCATACTTTTTTCCCCTGGTGCACTTAGGGTCAGTTGAACCATTGCTAACATGTTTTCATTTCATCTGCACATTTAAGATGAGTTACACAGCTTTGCAAATGATGGGTTAATATCAGCTAAGCAACATTTGTATATTTTTTTATGTAATTGTGTCAGTGTTTGTGCATTGTTTGTTTGCTGATCAAGGCTTTCGCCTTAACGAAAATTATGTTACTTGCAAAGCTTACCAATCCCACTTCCCATTTTCATTAATTTGCTTACTGTGGTTTCCTTGAGGCATCTAACAAGTCATGATTCAGCAAATCAAAGTAGTAGGTGTATCATCATCATTATCATCATCATGATGCATTATGGCAGGTGCGGTCTCCCCCACAAGCATCTATTTTATGTTTTGTATGGTCGGCCACACTTTCTCCCTCTGTCTCCAGTGCCCTCAAACTTACTGGTTCAGTATGTGTATAATTATGTCAAAGTAGAATAAGAATTGACAACCTAGAGAAGCTAGGAATAAAAGAGACCTGATGTAACAAATAGAAAAAGATAAATAACATATGTTGGCCATATTAAAATAATCTTATAAAAATCGTGCAGAGATCAAAGTTGAGGACAAAAGAGCAAAAGGTAGTTAATGATATAAGTGGGAAGATAACAAAAAGAGGTGGACAAACAAAAGTCTATCAGAGATTACCATTAGAATGAGAGACAGGAAGTGGAGAGATATGGCTGCCAACCCATTGGTAATGTGAACGTTGGTAATACAGCACACACAAAATGAAAGTGCAGGGAGCTGTTTTCTTTTGTGAAGATTGTAAAGGTGTGACCTGCATGGTTTTGTCCTTGATGGTTGGCAAGTGTGCTTATGATAGATTATTGTTAAACATTATAGTAGTGTTAGATTGATATTCTTCTTCGTCTTCGTATTCTTCTTCGGGAGTCTCTGTGGCGAAGTGGTCAAGCCGTTTGACTCGTGCTCCGAAGGTTGTGAGTTCGATTCCAAACCGCACCCTTCGGTTTACGAGTTAAAATGTTTCGGAGACTCCTGTGGGTCGTCGCTAAAAGCTACGGAGTTCGTGCTTTCTGCGACGCTTTCCGCGCTGCAGAAAGAGACCGAGCCATATGGGATAAAACCCGGTGCGATGAAGTCGACCCTGTCGACTTTTAAGCGACTTTTTATTCTTCTTCGTTTTGTTCTTTCATTAACTTGAAATTTTCTTTATCTCCAGTGTTGTCTCTTGTATAAACTTTACCGTCTTATTTTAGTTCACTCAGTGGTCCATAGAGTTTATCCTCCACTGTTGTTTCTCTAGGCCAGAAGGTTTGCCTAGATATAACATATTTAGGGCAGACTTGGAGTATGTGGTAATAAATGTTAGTCATATGTTAAAGGGAGCCCCACTGGCACAGTTGCTAGTACTCTAACCTGCGGGTCTGGTGATATGTGTTGTAGTCCTTACCAAGGTGGATTTTTAACAGTTGACCTGACCTCTCAGGTCAATGTCAATCTAAACTAACATGGACACCAGGAAATGACCTGGGAAGCAAAATCAGTCAATGAGATGTTGACCATGTCACTCATTTAGTACTGATTGGTCTATAAAACTATGAGGTTAGAACCATATACCTACTCTTCCTCAAGGCATGTCAAAGAGTCCTAGATAACTCAAGTCTACAACAACAGTAAGGCCCAAGTCAACTTGTGTTAGAGTGATGCTTTGTTTTTGTGTTCAAGGTGAAAATGATGACATGGTTAAACTATATGATCTGACCGACTACTGCAAGAATGAGATTTCTGAGGGGGACAACCCTTTTACTGTTCCTGTTGGTTTACTGTGCCACCGAGTGGGTAAGAATCTAATCAGGACGAATCAGAGAAGAACAGCTGATGTCAGAGCTATGTTTGAAAACTGTGTCAGGCTGCTAGATGAGAACAAACATGCTCAGGTAGGTATCAGTCTCTGTATTAAAGTAACTGCCTGGACATGCTATTAATATGTATTATATTGGGTTGTAAGTCCAGAGGTCTTTTAAAAGTGTATTACATTTTTAACCTGGAAAAATTAATTCACGTGGAAGTCTAAAATCCTAATCCCCTTCAAAGTACTAATTACTATCCTTGGGACTGTACACACTTCTTCCAGCCATTGTTGGAAACATTTCAGGAAGGCTTCTTTGTGGCTAGAGTAAAGTATGGCTTCTCATGACTCAAATCAGGGCCCCTTTCAGTGGCATTTTCATCTTGGGGAACAGCAAAAAATCACAGGGAGCCATGCTGAGAGAGTTGGGAGCATGATGAAACAGTGGAATTTTCTTTTTGATCAATCAAATCTGAGTCAGATGTGAAGAATGAGCTGGTGCGTTGTCATAACGGAGCTGCCAAGCTCCCATTACCCACAAGTCTGTTCGTATCTGACTCAGACTTTCTTAATCCAACATAATATTCTTAGTTTTAGACTGACTTACCTTATAATGATGAAGTAAAGTATCCAGTTGCATGCCACTAAGGCATGTTATGAATATGTTAGACACACATTTTCCATAATCCAATGGTACCAAATTAGGGGGTAGGATATGGTTAGTATTTTGGTAGTCATGTTTTCTTTCTCTAGTAAATCTCTGGCAATGGTCTTATTTATTACTGATATTTTGCTTTTAATTGTATTTGGTAACTGTATGCATAGAAATCTTTTCCTCATTTATTATTCATTCCTATATTTTCTGTAAAACATCTACAGGTGTGTGCTGAAGCACACTTCCACTTGAGTGACCTGTGGGTACCTGACAAGTCTGTCAATGATGTGTGGCAAGAGAAAGGAAAAATATCTGATCCAGTAAGTCTTACACACAAGAGTGTTTAAACTTTTAGTGTGCCTATTTATTTTTGTTAATTAAATGACTGGTAATTATCCTTATTGTTTGTGGGTATTATTGAATGCTTTCTTTGCTTTTTCTCCTGTTTCTCCACATCTGCATGACCCTTCACTCCTCTCTGTCATCTGACATTTTAGTGAAGTTAATGTTGCTTATATTGTCATTTGTTGCATAGCTTTTACACTTTCCACATACATCTTTCTTCGTCTTGCCGTTACGGTTTTGATGAGTGTTCTTATAACACCTTCATTTGCCAGTAGTTCAGCTTTTGTTTCCTTCTTTGTCCAAAATATTCTAAACTTTCTTCTCAAATGATACTTGTCTACCTTTTTTTTTAAAAGTTAGCTGCATATCGTTTACAGGATTTTGCTGTTTGCGATTTTTTGGCAAGTTTACATTCAGTACTTTGCCATTGCTTTCTGTATGATCGGCACTTATGCCATTTTATAAAAACTAAAACAAGGTGGTCTGCTTCCAAATCGCCCACAGCTGTGTTTTGAACACGATATGCAGTATTACAAATTGCGTCCGTGATCCCTTTACCACAGAGCCAGCCAAATGATACTACTAATGCTAGAAAATATAATCTGTCATACAATCTCATGGTAAAAATGTGTGAAAGAGAAGTGATGTTATGAGTTTGTTTTTATTCAGAGTAGAACAGAAAATAATATGAGACCCATTTGGTCAGAAGCTACCAGAGAGAATTTTGTTTGCAATAATAAGCAGCAAAGTTATTATTCATCTACTGTAAACAAATGCATTTGACAAGATATATATATAAAAAACAACAACAATGAGACAGCTTAACTATATTCAGATGCATTTATTCTTCTTCTGCTCTTTATCTAACATTGTGGCCTACGCAGTCAGGCCAATCCCACCCTTCGCTATCTCTTTCAGCCGCACCAATGTCTTTCCCCACATTATTCAACTCTGTCTCTTAATTTTCTTGTCCTTGGCTGTTTTGTCTCCCTCCATTTCATTGGCCTTATGCGTTATAAACAAGGGAGTGTCTAGTAATATAATTGTCAGGTTTTCTTAGTGTGTGTTCTACTCCCTGGCACCAGTGTCTTCACTTCACCTATTGATTCACTGGTATTTGTTTAGTTCTCTCCATGAGCTCATAATTTTTGATTCTTTCATGCCAGTTTAGTCCTTCTATTCTATGCAGGCACCAATCAATGAATATTTGTAGTTCATTAGTAATTGTTTTTGGAGTCTCTGTGGTGAAGTTGTCAAGCCACATGCCTCACGCTACAAAGGTCATGGGTTCATGTTCAGACTCCACTGTTCTGTTCATGAGGTAAGGTTTTTCTGGAGCTAAGGAGAACATGCTCTGTGTGATGCCCTCAGTAGGCAGCTCTGTCTAATGTTGACAAGCCATATGATAAATGACACATCCATTCACTACACAATAGTATGAAATGAAATCATTTATACACTCCACCAGTGGAAAGTACATGTGTTTATTGTACTGTAAAAACAAATTTTTTTTGGGGCGTCCGCTCGCTTTGAACTCAAGTGTAGTCCATATTCACCACATCTAGTAGTGCTGGAGTGAAATTTGCGTGTGGATTAGCTTTCCATATTAACAGTGTCCCTCACCTTCAGGCGAACCCACTACGACATCAGAGGTAGTTGTAATTTACATCCCTAAGTCAAGGACAAGAGGTCAACATTTTAGTCCAACTGTCCGGTGGAGGGGTTGAAACTCTTACCTCGGCATCAGCACGCTGGATGTTTAAGAACTCATGTTCTAATCCATTCAGCCATGCTGACCTCCCTGTAAACATTTGGATCACTCCACGTTTCCTTCCACACATTCCACATAGTGGCAGTATTGATGATATTGAGAAACTTGTTTGCCTGTGTTTCTGGAGAATTATCTATTATGAAAATATTTCATCATAAGTAAATTGTTATTCTTAGAATAGCCATGGTGAATAGACTCTACATATCTATAAGATATCGTAGATTTTTCTGTAAGACTTCAACTCATCCTCGAGTGAGTTTGGAGGAAAGTTAGCAGACATCAGCACCATTACATCATCATCATCATGTAGCCAAGGTATTTCAGGCTTCATAATGCTGTTTATAATCATAAGTCTACATAATGCTGTTTATAATCAATCTACATAATGCTGTTTATAATCAAAGTCTACATAATGCTGTTTAGGAGGCTGTTTTCTTCTGTGTTCAGATCCTGTGGATCATGGGGTTACTAGGTTGTCTTGCTCTGATCACCATCTTCAGCAATACACTTAAGTGTGGCAATGTTGCAGCATGTCTATACTGTATCGTTGTCTGATCAGGATTTCTTTTGTCTGCTTCTTCCCTGCTTGCCTGAAACTCTGCCCTGGAGAATCACTTTCAAGGCCAGCTCTAGTCATATCTTGATCTCTTTTCCTGAACTTCCATATTTACATGTCATAGACTGGAAGTATTTTCAAGTATTCATTTATTCAACTGTATTGCCCTTCATACAGATGTTGGTTATTTTTTGTTATTTATTGTAGGGTTATCTTGTTTTCACCGTAGTTTAAGAGATCGGGAGACACGCAGTCTAAATTCTCAACATACTTTTTCGATGGTTCGAAATCAGATATGAGCGATTTGGAAGCAGGCTGCATTGCTTTGATTTCAATGATATGAGGCATCAGTCAGTCAGACAGTAATGGCAAATTACTAACTAACATTGCCTAGTAAAATCACAAAAAAGCCAAATTCTGGGGTTGACTGCAGCATCCTGTAAAGGATATGCAGCTAACTTTTTTTAGTCTAAAATATGTGTGTAGTGTTTATTGATAATATCAAAATGTCACCCTTGTGTATTTTAGAGTTAAAATGAAACAGATAATCACTACTAGTATGTATTCTTACATGTGTACATAATTTCAGCCCTCAGATCTGTATGATGAGGATGAGGCAGGTTCGGATGATAGCTCAGGTCAAGAGCAACAAGCTGACAAAGCTGAACTTACGCATGAAGACACCAGCAAAAATATAAAGTCTCTGAAACTTGAGGAGGATGAGAGATCAGCATATGAAAAACATCAAGACAGAGACCAGTCAAGTAATGCCGTGGCTATGAAAGAACTTTTTGTAAGGGGAATGATCAAGCGGAAGGCGTGGAATATAGTCCAAGCATGCAGCATTGCAGGATCCACTGATGAAAGATGTACAGTTGCACTATCTCATATACGCAAGGTAATGTATATTTGTTGGTTATGTGCTTTGAAATACTGAGATTCCGAGATATGACAAAATAGTTTTTAATTTGTCTATAAATTTAGTCTTTTAACTTACACAAGTTAGTTAGTTAGTCAACAGATCATCCTCATTGCACATCGAACCATTCAGTCCATAAGTGCTCGGATCCCCTCCTCAGCAAATCCCGCAGTGTGTAGCGGCTAACGACGCCAGTTCTGTGTTGGTTTATCAATCTTCTTTGGCTTCCCGTGTAGTGTTCTTGTTTGGCCACCCCTCTTTTAATTTGCTGTTCTCGCAGTCTGGCCATGGTTGTAGATTCACAGTCATCACTTGGTTCACGCAAAAGTCTTACTTCTCGTAGAGCATTCAGAATGTTAGCCTGGTCCATGGCGCGTCCGCCCTCCACAGTAGTAGAGACTTCCGGTTTCAAGATGGCGACGGACAGTCGGGTTGTTTTGTGATCGTTAACTTTTTCGCGTAGGAGATGGATTTATTCATCTCCTGCGTGTAATTTGTGTGCCAGGATGTAAAACCAGGAGTTTCTACTCAAGATCTGCTCGGATGCTATGGAGTTTCGTGCATCGAGCGAAGCAATCCTTGAGTAACTTACACAAGATGGGGAGGCACTTTTTGGGAGTCAATTTGTTTTAAAAGTTTGCTCGCTTTGAATTCCAGCATTGTCCATACATGTGCTACTACTTCTAATGCACTGGACTGATTTTATTGTGTGGATTAGCTTTCCCTATGACCAGTGTCCCTTGCCTTCAGGCAAACCCACTTTTTTTTCTTTAGAGGTGTTTCATGTGTTAATTGTGGTAGCTTTTACCACACTGTTTGAGTTTTGTTCTGGTTATCATTTAAACATTTTCTCTCTAAGTAGTCAGTTAGAGCCGCGCTCCCTGGTCTAGGGGTTACACGACTTTATCCGTAATCCCTGTATACTCTTGTGATTAACGTGACGTGCGCAAGAATTGGTAGCGGTTCTCTCTGCATCAGTAACTTACGGGGTATGTGAGCCGGTCGCTCAGAAAGCAATGGCAAACTACTGAGCATAATCTTACCAAGAAATCAACAATCAGCTGAAAGATGCTATGTTGACAGTGATGTCCTGTAAAGGATATGCGAACACACAAAAAATCAGTCAGAAACTGCAGTTTTTAGAAAGATGCAAAAATGTGCAATAAATTGATAACTTAGCAGTAACAATACATTTAAAGAGAAAAATCCTGCACTAATTGCAGGAAATGCTGATTTGTACGCACTATTTTTAAAACTGAGGTTATTCCATGATTTATGGAACCTACATGATTTTAGGGACTTGGTCATGTCACATCTTTATGCTGTGGGAATATTTGAATGTCTTAACATTTCCCACCCCTACAACAGTATCTATTGTGCTGAAAATGGACACTGCCTAGCCAATGTCGATTTCAAGGTGAAAAAAAGAAGATGAAGAAATCCACAGTAATAAATATTTTAACTGTTCTCGAAAATTAAATGTTCTCTTACAGTCCTTGTGAAGTTTTAAATGATAATATTTTCAAAGCTATACAGCTGACTTTGTCCTTATATCTTTCATCGTCCTGCGATCTATTTGCAGATGACTGCACAGTATATACAAATGCTACTGATTGTAATGTGCTAGAATCGTCTTTGCAACAGGAATTAAATAGTGTTGTTAACTGGAGTTATGCAAACCAAATGCAAATTAACATTCGTAGAACAAAATCTATGTTAATAGCAACCAGGCAAAGACTTCAGACTCTAAACTCACAGAGGACTCTTTCAGCTGCATATTGGTAGCACATGTGTAGAAAGTGTAAATGCGCACAAAGCACTGGGTCTTATCATTGATAGAAATCTAACCTTTAATTCCCATATTCATGCTCTTGTTAAACAAATAGCCAAAAAAAAAGTATACCACCTTGCCAAATTAAATATTTCCTTGATGAAAATACAAAAAAGATGTTCTATACTCCCCACATATAAACACATATTGACTATTGCTCCACAATCTGGGATGGATGCTCCAAATCAATAACACGACGCCTTTATTCACTCCAGAAAATAGGAGTGTATTTAATTAATGGGAAAAAGCTTACCAACAATTCTAACCTACATCAACATCTTCAGTTACTGCCACTCCACAAACGCTTACTTTTTAATAAGGCCAAACTAATTCACAAAATCCTATTTCAAAATGCTCCATGCTACCTTTGGCCATTGTTTAAATATAATGCAAGACATAGCAAACGACTAAACATACTTCATGTCTCTAAACCTTGGATAGACTTATATAAAACAAGCTTAGCATACTAATATGCTGCTCAGTTCTGAAACAATCTTCCACAAGAAATCATAGACACCACCAATCACTATACATACAGACGCAACCTGTTTGAACACTCAGTAAAAACTACATGCCCCCCCTAAAAAACATAATAAAAATGATCTCAAACAGCAACTAGTATAATAAACATTCCCATATGTATGGTATGTTACACCTGCCTTAGGTAATTATAATGGCCATGTTAAAAATTGCTTTAGCGAGTCATGTGTTATTGATTATTTTCCATGTATTTTAATGCATATCGTTCTATAGTTGTCTAAGATTAGCTTCATAAGAGATGTATGAATGAAATAACGTGTGAGAGGAAAGATATAAGAAGGGCAGAATGTCAGACGGGCCTCCGTGCCCAATTCTTAACCCTTTGAAAGATTTTGTTTGTATGTTCATTACTGCTGTTGTAGACTTGAGTTAGTTAGCCAAAGCTATACTGCTTGTCTTACTGCTGTTATTGAGTTAGCTAGCCGAAGCTATAGAATTGACTTTTTTTTTCTGAGATTGTCATTTTTCATTGAAGAATGTCATGTCCGGATGGTCACTCAGAAGTCTGACCTGTATGAAACTTCAAAGATTTCATTTCACCATAAATCCAGCATTGGGAATGCCCATCAGCTTTATCTTGGGGCAATAATCTGGGATTTTCCCTATGATTTCCACGTCCATGTCAGAGAATTCCTCATTATGTAGCAGGTCCTTTGCAGAATTTCACTCCCATCATGGCTCACCCGTAAGACTCTGTCCCTTGTCTTGTGTATTTTCAGTTCCAAGATGTCTTTAATGTCCCGTGTCCACCTTTGTGCTGGTCGACCTGTGTATCTATTGACCCTTGCATCTTCTTCTAGAAACCATGCTTTCCATTACTGTTCTTTCTAAACAACATTTAATGTGGCCAGAATAAGAGAGTAACCTGCTATAAATATTCTATTGTGGAAAGCTTTTCTAGTTTTTGCTGCTTGCTAGTGCAGCCTGGTTGGTATGATTCTCTACTGCGGAGGCATCTTTAATATATGCCGTGTGCACATGGGACCTGCTATTGCTTCACTTTTAAAAAGACCAGGCATCCAGTGCAGATCTGTTCATATAACTGGGGGGAAAACAACCATGTTTTTAAGTAAACAAATATATTTTGTTTTAAAATTTAGTAATTCAGCTTTTCATCAAAGTTTTTGTAAATCTGTAATATTTAAACATGAAAAGTTATTGAATTTTGAAACAATACAAAGACTGCTATTTGTTTGACTGTAGTATTGTGTATTTCATTTTCTCAGGGGTTGAACTGTGTAGACAAAGATCAGTCTAAGGGCAAAAACATTGGCTTGGTGGAGACTCAGAGAACATGTAGTCCGTCAAAGGCTATCCCTTTGCATTATGCCCCACTCGGCAAGAAACGAGGAGATAGAGACGAAAGACCCAAGGAACCAGAAGGCCCTCAAAGATGCAACCCATTCACACCAATACCTTTACACTATGCTTCTCTGCAAAAAGCAAACGGAAGCTCAGTAGATGACGTATCCTGTGGCATATCTGGGGATAATGGGACTGGTAAAATCTCTCCAGTAGGTTATTCAGACAGGTCTGGCTCTAGTACTGACTACGGCACCGGTGAAGGATTTGCTGGTTATACAAGTACCACTGAGGAAGAAGACAAATCCAGGTCCTGGCATTTTGAGGCTAAGTTCCAGCTCTTGAAGAAGGCAGCTATTACATACTTTGTCTTGGCCAAGGAGTTTTATGAGATAAAGAAGTACGGACATACACTACGACACCTACGATATGCAGTGCACTGCTATGGTGAGTTTTCCTAGAGTGAACAAGTGATATATTTTAAGATATCCTTGATTGTGATACTAAGTAAACAGGCTGAATGGTTGATTATAATCTAGAATTGACATCATAGTGGGCAGTAGATTCATCTAAGTGTTGGAGAGATAACACAGCTTTATAACGTAACTATTCATGTTGGAGAGATAACACAGCTTTATAACTTAACTATTCATGTTGGAGAGATAACACAGCTTTATAACTTAACTATTCATGTTGGAGAGATAACACAGCTTTATAACTTAACTATTCATGTTGGAGAGATTACACAGCTTTATAACTTAACTATTCATGTTGGAGAGATAACACAGCTGTATAACTTAATCATTCATGGTATAGCCACCCACTGTGGACATTCTGAAGCAGACATAGCCTGTGAGTGGCACAGTGGTAACTTCTGTGTAGAGTGTCTCCGTTATCCACAGAAGTGCTACAGTGGCTGGCTCTACCTCCATTCTCATACTGGAAAATCATTGTACAGCTATGATGTCATCCAAATCTGGCTATCTTACCATTAAGGATAGTCAGTGGTGTGTATACTGAAATCATTCTTTCCATAATTACACTTCTGTTTCCATTTTGCTATGTAAATACAAATAATGAAATGATATATTTTATCAAGCATATTTTAAGTGACAAGAAAGCTAAACTAGATCTTGATTAGTTCTTTTTTATTACAAACATATACAATTTCTAAATAATGTAAACATTTCCAAATTAGAGGAGTTTGAAAACAATCTGCCTGTAAAGCATAGATTCTCATTAGAGGCATAAAAAAAGTAATTAAAAAACACTCACCTTACATCATGAACTCTGGGTTCACTTCCTGATAGGGTGCTCTATTATATGTTGTTTCAAATCATTCATAGAGTCTATGCAGTTGCTGAAAGAGAACTCCCAAGATGAAAATCAAAACAAGGAACTATTTTTGATGCTACTGTATCTTGCTGCCAAAGCACGCTTCTCCATGCACACAAACTGGCATTCCTGTCACAAAGACTTTGAGGAACTAGAGGAGGAAGAGGCAGCCATCCTGCATTCAGCTCAGTCTGTTTTGGCAACACCTAGTGAGTACACATTTTGTTACAGTCAGTTTGAAATGTGCTGCATGCTATGAAAATAAGTATAGATACACCAGGTAATCCATGAAGATTAGCATCAGTAGATTTTTCTTGATTATGGAATGCACTGAAATATCAGTGCAGCGAGGTGAGATCATGTGGTGGAGCTTTACAGCTGAATGGAGGGGCAAAATCATCACACAGCAGAGTTAATCATTGTCAAGTACAGCATCCATCAGAAGAGTGGAAATAGAGGTGGTCACTGGAGCATTTTAGATGAATTTCTCTTTCTGATACTCCATTCAATAAGACGTCATCATAAATGACTTGCAGTGCTCTGGAATATTCAGTCTATATATTTCTAGAATGAGTAGTCGTCACATACAAAGATACATATACTAGAGCTGAAGTGACTGTATTGTCCAGGCCATGGCAGTATACATGGTAATGTCAGGGTCAGTTTTCTGGCTTCTGGGGCACCTCCATGGAAAACACTGAAGTGGAGCAATGGTGACATGCTACTCCTTATAAATGGTGACTTGTTGCAGCGAAACAGACATCAATGACCACATATGGCTGCTTTTGATGGAATCAGGAGTCCAGTTTGTCACTAGCAAGAAGGATAATGATAGAAGATGGAATAGATGCATGCATTACAATTAGCTATTGGAACTATAAATATCCATACCCTTTGACACCTTCGAGGGTGATGGAACACATATGAGCACATCCCCAATGCTGTGGCATCAGTCTTAGCTGTTCTTCTTTAAGAATGGGTTTGCATGTATTTTCTATTGTTTGGGTCAGATTATTTCAGCTTTTTTGTGTGTTGTAACTGCTTAGTTGATCATCTTTCTTTACTGGATTGTCGTTTAGATCATTTGGTTGTCACTGATACATTTTTTTTTTGCTTCAGCTTTATTTCTCAAAAAGACTAGCTCTGATTAAGGTCCGCCTAAAGTTTGTATGTAGCAGTGGAATTCTTCTGGCCTTGATTCTCCCTGGTGACATTTTTTTTTTGCTTCAGCTTTATTTCTCAAAAAGACTAGCTCTGATTAAGGTCCGCCTAAAGTTTGTAAGTAGCAGTGGAATTCTTCTGGCCTTGATTCTCCCTCTTTCTGGACTGGTCTGATTATTGGGCTTAAGCATTGCAGTTTTGAACAGCCAGTCAGTTTCTTGATCTGAATGTCAGTGTGGAATTTGGCTCAGAGAACCCTGAACACATCCATCAAGACTATCCTACCTAGAGAGATCTGCACTGCCAGATGTGGCCAAATGGTGCAGAGCAGATTCAGATACGAGCTCCCTTCACTGACCTGTACACACTGGACACATCCGTCAAGACTATCCTACTTAGAGATCTACACTGCTAGATGTGACCAAATGATGCAGAGCAGAGGCAGATATTATGAGCTCCCCTCACTGACCTCTAGAAGATGATGGACTTTGTCTTGGCAACATGGCCGCAGATATAGCCTGATCAATGACTTAAATACTGAAGAACGAAATAGTTCTCTGATCCCTTCTTCTTTAAGTGTGTCATCTGATCTTGTTAAGCATCTCCTATTTGCTTGTGTGTTATTTTTTGGCCATTAGTGTTAGTACCATGGATTAGTTCATGTATTTTGAAATTGAAGTCACTTGATTCCAACATTCAACATCCAGTAGAGGTCCAAGGTTGTATCTTACTTGTCAGTCTATAACTGGTTTGCTCTTGGGGTGCTTGAGGTTGCCTGTCAAATATTTTTGTGTTCACTATGCCTGCTTGATGCTATCACAGACAGTGAAAACATGTATAACTGGTACCATTAATAAATATGTAGGTATTCATGTAAGATTATGGGGGAGATGTAGAGAACACACTAGATAAAAGAATAAGTCGACTCAAGAACAGACATCACAGTACTCAGGACATTCATATGCCCTCTGTCCTCATCTTCAACAACCAGTGAAGAGTCCCAATATTAATGGTACCAGTTGCAATCTGATTATATATCTGTCTGGCCTTTCCTCAGAGTACTGAAAAGTTGGTTGGATTCTGGGTCACTCTCTAGCACACCATTCTCTCCAGACAAAGATAGTATATGTGTTCTTCCAAAAAGCACAATTGAAACTAATATGTCCTTTTTCTAGTGCTTCCTTTGTCTTTTACAAGTCTCAGTTAATAACCATTAATTTAATTTTTGGCATGTAAAACTAGCTCCTTGGACATTAAATGTCAGAAAACTAGTGTTAATGTTTCTCAATGTGATTATACATGTCAAATTAATATTACATTATTAAATTTGAGAGCTGGTTGTCAATTATTTGTGCTAGAATATGTCAATTATATGCTGATGTTATTATTTTTACTTTATCTTGAAGAAAATGCCTGGATTTATGAGTGGCCAAGCAATCAGGAATCAAATCTCCTTGCAGCCAATGAGGCATATCAACAGGCCTTTAAGTTGCCCATCTTAGAGAAGAAACCACAGTCGTTCAGGGTTCTAATGAAGAAAAACTATGCAGCTTGCATCATGACATTAGGTTACACACAGCTGGAGATCTGTAAAGAGAAAGTTTGCAGTAAGTAGATATGTTAAATATGATAAATCCACTTCTCAGCATAGTTAGAAAAATGTGACAGTTAGAAGGACTAATATTTGTTATTATTAGCATTCACATCTTCATTAACTAACATTAGTTAGTTAGTTAGTCGACAGAACATCCTCACTGCACATAGACCCATTCAGTCCATAAGTGCTCGGATCCCCTCCTCAGTAAATCCTGCAACATGTAGCGGCTAACGACACCAGTTCTGTGTTGGTTTATCAATCTTCTTTGGCTTCCTGCGTAGTGTTCTTGTTTGGCCACACCTCTTTTAATTTGCTGTTCTCGCAGTCTGACCATGATTGTAGATTCAGTTGGAAAAATAATAAAATAAAATATTGTAACTTATCCATGTTTCAAATGTAATAAATTAAAATGTGACAAACTGCAGCTGAAATTATTGGAAATAATTACACCAGAAGTGGGGAGGTGTCGGCAATGGATTTTATTGAGGAACAGTGAGTCAGATGGTTCATTCATGTAATAACACAGCTTCAAGACATCTTAAAAACAAAGAGCATTGACATTTTCATACAATGAGGCAGACCCAGCAACTGACAAATTAGTGAAATAGCTGAGGGAAAAGATGACATACAACTCAACAAAGGTTTTGTCCAAAAATTTCTTTCTAACATAATGCTGAGACATAACAGGTGAAGTGGAAAGAAAAATAATCTCATCATGATATCAAGTCATGAAATTACATTCATGATATTGCTTTGAATAAGAGAAGTTATGAGGGAAAAATATCGTGGACCAAGAAGAAGAAAAACACTGTCATTCTACGAGGTCTGAACTTCAAAGAAAACTCATAAATGGAATGTCTTGGAAACTGAAGCCATACTAAACGTAACAGTGGCAGTGAAAGAACAGAGATGGAAGGAATGGTTTTGGAAGAAGACCTAGGAGTTGACCAACATGAAGATGGACACAAGATATTGTAGACGTCTTGGACATGAGGGTGGTGCATGAGTTAAGGGAAATGGCTAGTGTTGTAGACACTTTTCTACTGGTAGCAACATTCTGCAAAGGACATGCTGCATGATATGGAACAAGAAATTAGATATTGCAAGCAAGGATGCTGGTCACCTGGCATAAAATAGCCTTGTCCTAGTGGTATGAAGTCCTTTGTCTTCCCTAATCTTATATCAGCATCTTCATATCATTAGCTCAGACTCATGCATATTATGGTTTGTGTTTGTTACTTTGTCAGAGAAGGACAGCTTTGCAGCCATCCAGCCTGTGTGGAATAAAAGTCTAGTCAACTTCCAGAAAGCCATCAAAATGTTTGAAGGATTTGGTGACAGAAACACAGCAGGGCACAACTGTGTGAACATAGCATACTTGTATGTTCTAGCTGCGGCAGCCGTTGTTAATGACTCACCAGCTGAGTTGTTTCCCCTACAGGAGAAGGAATATTTATCAAAGGTAGTTTTTATGTGTTGTTGCTGTTGTTATGTTCTGGGAATAGAATATTTCATTTCAGAAAAGCCAGGTTATTCAGAGTGTCAAAAAAAATACATAACTTAGCAATAATTAAGAAATATGTATCTTATGATATGCATTGACTAGGAAATTAGTATCTGATTGTTCGTTCTAGCAGTGGCAGCCGTTGTTAATGACTCACCAGCTGTTTCCCCTACATGGGTAGGAGTAGTTATCGAAGGTAGTTTTTGTGTTGTTGCTTTTGTTATGTTCTGGGAATAGAATATTTCACTTCAGAGAAGCCAGGTTGTTCAGAATGTCAGAAAAATACATAACTAAACAATAATTAAGAAATGTGTATCTTGTAATCATTGACTAGGAAATTAGTATCTTTTGATAAGCATTGACTAGGAAATTAGTATCTTTTGATAAGCACACACAGGCACTAGCCATATCCTGTCTTTTGTAAGTGAACAGGTCAGTGGATATATAGAGCTCACTGACACATCCATATGTGAACATATTGTTGTAAAGAAGTACAGGTACCACTTTTCTGTTTGATATTATTTTTCAGGTGATAGAGTGGTATGAGAAGGGTCTCAGCAAATATGAAAAAGGTGAGAAGATGGATTTATATAGGGAGACCATTAATCACAATATGAGGATGCACTACCAGCAGATGGCACAGCGTTACTTCACTCTGCCCACTGGAAAGATCACAGAACAGGTGAGACGTCCACGACTTTGCTGTGTGTTGAAACATTTGTAAATGGTTGGTTGTTTGCTTGGTTGAGAACCCCAATGTATCAAGTTGTTCTTGTTGGAGGCATACACTTCTTCTTCATGGTACAGCAACTCAGTGGAGACAGGCTAAGCAGTTCAGTGTGGCACATCCCTCTACTAGTGTGAATTCCGTCTAGTGTCCACACTGCCCAATAACCTTCTGGGATCATATCAGCCTCGTCAGTCATCTTCATACTCAATATAAAATAACACAAAGTAATGCAGCTTTACAGAACAGAATTACGAAACACAGGACATTGCGGCAACTAGCCTTCATCAGCAAACAAATACATAGACAAAATACAACATATAGTCACAGAGAAGACCTTCTGGTGACTACATTAAGGCATAAGGACGGGATGAGAACAATAAAAAGATGAAAAAATAAAAGCAATGAAGAGAAAATGAAAATTTGAAAAAAATGTTGCTACTCTCAGAATCTCAAGCTGTGTACTCTTTACAGCTGTATCACAGTTCCACCAAATTTTATTCATCTTCATAATCACAATCCTTTAATTTCATTGGGTGATGAGCGGTCTTCACTTCAAGTTGTACACTTTTGTTTTATTAATGGAATCAGGAACTGGTGATGGTTCAGTTTTGTTCTGGTAGGAAAGCAGCATGTGCATTCTGAGCATACTTGTGAACTTTCCACGCAAGATGTGCAAGAGAGGGGTGTTGGTTGTAGTTTACCATCATATGAAGAATTACTGTGACTCTCTTGTAATCTTGCAGCATGCATAGTTTGTAGTCCTTAGCTGGTTTTATCACAGCAAAGACCATGTTCAATCCCGCCTTCATTAGCCTGATCAGTGTCTGTTTCCAGAATGCCTCATATTTATGTATTAGTGTTAAAATATTACTCTTGTGTTTTTCTTATTAACATTATTGTCATTATAACACACCAAGATTAAATTAAATGACATATTTTGTGTGTGTTTATTTCAATTACAGGATCTTCGCTGTATGAAGGATCTGCTACAGAAATCACTGTCCTACTGTTTCACAGACTCCAGTGAAAAGTATTTGAAGAAAAGCCAGATTTGTGCAGCAAACAACCATCTTAACCTGGCCAGGGTGTTTGATGTTGAGGCAGCTAGTTGTGTATGTTTTGGAAATTGTTTTTTTTTAAATTTCTATACAGGGGTATACTTAATCACACAGATAACTTTCATTATTGATATCAGTATTACTAAGTGTAGAAATTAGCAGTATTAGGATCAGCAACAATATATTGGTTGCATTATTTTCCTGTAAGAACAATAAGTTGTTTTAGCTTAGTGGATATTGCCCTGGCCTACAGGGGATTATGGATCCCCCCCCCCCCCCCACACCCCTTTCCTCTTAAGGATAAATTTGTCTCAACTGCATGTGGCTCTGCAGTCAACTCAACCTCATTGAAAGAATAGGAGTAATTTCTCTGAGAAAGCGAGGTGGCTCAGACGGAAAATGGTCACCTAACTTCACAATACCTCATTTCATCCAGTAGGGTCGGAGGTATGGAGCCTTGGGTTCTAAGATGACTGATAAGGCCTATTTTGGCTTGAAATGTTCCTTGACAATGTGGGCAAAGAATGCTTGACATTCCAAGAGGAGGATCTCCTGCAGTGGTTTTTCTGTCCAGCCTCTTCTTCACAGCTCTCGCAGTCCTGGTTGCTTCACACGTGACTGCACCCTTGTGTAATGATGTACGCCATGAATTTCGGTCTTTGGCAGCAGTCTCCCAAGTGCGTTGATGAATTCCATAAGCTTTTATTGAGATCTTCAGAGTGTCTTTAAAGCATTTCCTCTGGCCACCTTGGGAGCGTTTACCATAAAATGTTTAGGGAGCCTGTTATCTGGGATGCGAGTCAAGTGACCAGTGCAGCAAATCTGATTCTAGTAAAGATATATATATATATATATATATATATATATATATATATATATATATATATATATATATATATATATATATATATATATATATATATCTTCTTATATATAAATTAGGATGTGTGTATCTCTGTATGTATTTATGTATCTCCGTATGTCCTTTATTCGCTCGCGAACGGCCCATCCGATTGAGATGAAATTTTCTACACGCCTTCCTTTCATTCCAGAGCTGTCAACTGTGATATTTTGTTAGTGTGAAATCGCCTGCTTACTCAGTATTATTTCATTTTTCATTTTTCATCATAATTTCATATATTTCAGGGGATCTAACTCGTAAAAGTTATTTCAAGGGGCATAACTTTTCTGTATAACTTATAGTCATATTGTGGCATCGTTTTCAAAGATTTATAAACTCTTTGTCCATAGTTATGTACCGGCATATGAGTTATAATAAATAATGATACAATCTGTAAGGCATTTTCAAAGTTTTCATAAAAATGATGCACAATGCATAACATTGTAACTCATCTTTTTTTGCTTAAGAAGTTACTGTAGTCATGCAGGTGATTAGAAAGAGTTTTCATTAAAAATAATGGATGGTGTGTGGAAGAACGTTCTTTTAAGTTACTTTTTTTGTTGTATGAATTTAACGAAGCCGGACAGGGTCAGGCAGACAGATAGACAGACAGACAGACAGATAGACAGTCGGGAACAGGAACTTATATGACTACTTATATAAATTAAATGAGATGCTTCACACCAGGAGCTGGGCAATGCCGGGCCGGGTCAGACAGACAGACAGACAGACAGACAGACAGACAGACAGACAGACAGACAGATAGACAGATAGTCGGTAACGGGAACGGGAACTTATATGACTACTTATATGAATTAAATGAGATGCTTCCCACCAGGGTCTGGGCGAAGCCGGGCAGGGTCAGCTAGTATATATATAAAGTCTTATCATTAAACATGCCAATGGCAGTATGTTTTAAGTAGGCTTATTTTCCCATTCAGTTAATGATTAGTGTTTTTTTTTCCAACTTAAAATCATCTTTATCACATGCCATGCTGACAGACGTTGGTGATCATAGTTGGCCATCTCACGCAACCACTTGAGTCTTGGATCAGCTCTATGTTCTTGTCCTGACTATGCCATGTGGCTAAGCATCCAGATATTTATCTCTTTGCCTTCCCTTGTTTTTTCCCCTCATCAAATTGGCAAGTTGTCTCTAAGTTTGAGTTTATTTCTCCTCATAAAGTGCCTACACAAATCTTGACTGTCTACATCTAATTTCTCTAATCTGTTCAGGTTTTATTTGTTCCTTGAAAGACTGTCTCATTAACTTTTCTGTCCACCTATGGTATTCTTTGAATTTCTCTCAGAAACTACATATCCACTCCCATTAGACACCTTTTTGCGAGTCTATTTATTGTCCATGTTTCACATGCATACAACACTGTAGGTTCTATATACCACTTACTCTTTTTCTCGCTGCATTTGACAGAATTTTATTTATTAGTATGTTTTCCATCATGCAAAGGGCTACTTTTGCCATGGGAATTCTTGTTCTAATCTCTACAAGGTATCTTCTGGTCCAAGCTAGTTTTACCAATTCACCTGTTTAAGAATTTTTCCAATTACATGAATGTTACATTTTGATATTTCTTTCTTCTTGTAGATTACCATACATTCTGTTTTCTTACAGTTTAATACTAACCATAGCCTATAACAACAGCTTATCTTAAAATACAGTCATAATGTTCATCTGCTGTCTGTGTTGTAATTCAGATTGTTTTTTGTTATAGTAAGTGTGATGGTATTAACACTTTACTATTGCTAAGAATAATGAAAGTACCAATAAATTATTTTCTTTAATTACCCCCCCCCCCCCCCCCCCCCCAAAAAAAAAAAAAAGAAAATCTGACAGAGTAAAGAGTTGACAACATAAAGATTACAATGATAAAGCCATTCAGCATGTCTGAAGTGCAATCATAAATGTTTATGTAATTTAGGTAATCAGTGTAAAGAGAAAATACAGAACATGTGAAAGCATCTGGCCGATTTATTGGGGAAAATGATAAACAATTATGAATAATGAACATATCAGTGCTATTACATTTTATAATCTCAAGAAATTTTGAATAAATTTAATTAATGAAATTTTGAAGAAATAATTTGTATTAGTCATAATGCTTGAAAAATGCCAAAACTGAGTCTGTTCTCACTTCAAAAGACAGCTTAATATTGAATGCTACTTGATGTTATTTTTTTTTTTTTAGACGGCTCCGTGGTGAAGGGTTACGGACGCTGTTTGTAATCCCACATACCCACATTCGAAACACAGCTGTGGGCAATTTGGCAACAGACCGCCTTGCGTTGGTTTTTTTACAAATTGGTTTGAGTGCCGGTCGTTCAGAAAACGATGGCAAACTACTGAACGGAAACTTGCCAAGAGGTCGCAGTCTAAAACATGCTGGGGTTGACTGTGACGTCCTATAAAGGATATGCAGCTAACTTTTAACTTGACTCTTACTTCTATTTTGTGATACAACATAGTTATCTATATTCCTGCAGACAAACCCATCACGAAAAAAGAATTTGAGGCAGAAAATGGAGGAGAGTTTTCAAGCTGCATTTAACATCTACACACAGATCAAATGGCGAAGATCACAAATGTGTTGCAAGTATTTGTGGATTGAGGCTTTGCTGGATGAGTCTGAAACAAGTTAGTCTGTGGCTTCTATTTGATTTACGTAGAACTGTATTTGATTTAGAAAGTCTACATTTGTTCTTTGTGCCTCTCTTCTGTCTAAGGTGTAAAGCAAATGAAGATAATGATTTCATAAATATATATGTGTATATAAACAAGTGCTTGCTGACTGATATGGGTGATTTTTCCTTCTCTTGATCTTAAATGCATCGATATGAAAAACAGGGCGTAAAATAAAATTAAAAACCCTAAGATTAAAGATCAACAATTATATCTGCACAAACAAAAATTCTCAGTATGTACACTGACCAGATGCATTACATAGTTTTGAAATATGGACATTGGATGAAAAGTGTTTAGGAACATTTGACATGTGTTAAGAAAAATGACAAGAACAGGCTGGGTTGAAAAACTGACCAATGAACAAGTTCTGGAAAATAGAAGAAAAAAGATTGCTTAAAGTAATTTTAACAATGAGTGACTCTTAAGACTTATCACATCCTCACTGGCACCTTGCCGTCTTGACAGATGATGGTTTGTTACATTGTGCTTTAAAAAAAGGCATAATCTCCACCTGTGGCGGTAAGGCTAGGGATGGAGTTATACCTCTCTTTAGCACAAAGCCTGGGCTGAATTGTAGAGACCATGTTTTGCCCATGCAGCACTGCCCCTCTCTCAGTTGCCTAGTTTACTCCAGGGGAAAAGTAGCACCAATACACCTGGAACAAAATAAGCTGCAGAAGCGGCAAAGCAATGCTCTGACTGCTCGGCTCTCAGAGCCTCTATGGCATTCAATTCAATTCAATTCAATTCAACTTTATTTTATGATACTGCATTGAGTCTTTAGATTGTATTTCCTCGCCATTGCGCTCCTCCGCCCGAAGTTGTTGGCACAATGTGGGGTGTCAGGTTTGATCGCATCCTAAGACATGAAGAAACACCAAAGAGAGTACTGGATGCCAAATACTTTAGAAAAGTGAGGGGTGGACTATGAAAAACATATAAAAGGACATACAGAGAACTATCATTGCAGACATACACGGAAGTAAAGAGAATCTATGGAATGGAAAGATCAGGAAGGTCAATGACCAGCCTAAGAGTAGAATTATTTCTTAATGATGATGATATTTGGCATACATAAACACAAAATACGTAGAGTGATTTAGAGTTGTGGTGTATGCCTCTAGCTTAATCCAAATCCAGTTGTGTTCAATAGCTAACCAAATAAGGAAACTGAGGAGTTATATTTCCCTGGATCATAAGAGAGTGAATTGAATGCTATCTTTCTCTGGCAAGAAGATCCTTTATGCATGCTGCGGAATGATCCCTGGGCAGTTGGACATCATAGAGAGTAGGTGTTATTTTGCTGTTGTCCTGACAAAATTACACATCTCTGGAAAGTTCACCACAATACTTGTATAGAATGTTAATCTGTATGTGAAGAGCAAGTAAAATAACTGCACTAATTTTCTAAGAACAGGCTTATGGGCACTCTAAACGACTGAATTTATGAGTATTAAAAATGCATTGGGCAGAAAAGAGAACATACAGATCTGTCCAACAAGAACTCAATAGTGAAGATGATTGGGTTTTAGTATTTAAAAAAATGAGGAAAATGAAATATTTTGAATATGTAAAAGACTTAAAAGTCTAGAAAAGATAATTATGGAGGGAAGTGTACCACGCGGTGGAGAAGAGGAAGACCACAATGCAGACAGATTCAAGATGTGGTAGATCATTGACACATGACAGGAGCTGAGGACATCTGACTTGTGGTAGAAATTTGGAATGACAGTTTAGGAAACAAAGTTATGCACATAACCGGCCACTGGATGGTGATGATGATGATGATGATATGTTCAGAACGAATAAAACCAGTGTTCATACTGAATATCCTGGCATTTTATATGCAAACAGTGCTGTCATTTGATTTAGAAAGACCTTAGGATGCTGAACCTTTGATATCTGCAGTTCTAAGTGAACAAGCAATAGCACAAAACTGGAGACACCATTTACATCCACACAATAAGACCCACATTTACTAGATGGTGTGTGTGAAGGAAGGGACAAGTTCTTAGTTCTAAACTGGGACAGAAATCTTCATCTCATTCAACACATCTTCTTCAGGTGCCCAATCGTGAACAGTTGTCAGCAGTCATGACTCTCATTCTCCATATTCTCGTTCATGAAGTTGGTGTTACTTATACTATTATTTGTTGGCCAGTTGTTTCAGCTTTCACATTTAACTTTCTCTGTCTTCTTCTGCCTCTCTTGCAAAGAGTATTTTCCCAGATAAGGCTAATTTTTCTGTTATGTAATCGAAGTATAAAGTTTATTTCTTCTGGTTCTTTGTCACTTTTAATTGGTTAATAGTGCTAGTAATATTTGTTTTTAATTCTTTGAAATATTTTACAACAATCTGTATGTTAACATTTGTTTTATGGTGTAACATTGATACATCTGAAGTTATAAGTTTAAATCTGCAGTAGGGCTCAATGAACATTCTGTAATTATGTTAACATTTCTAATCATATTTCTCTTCTATTTTTAGAGTTGCTGAGTTCACAAGCCAAACAGAGGTTGATACGCAGTGTGTTTCTTCATTTGTGTGACCTCCATCCTGTTCTAGTGGCCTTGAGAGAGGGCAATTTCGACCCTGAAGATAACACAAGTGTCCATTCTACTGACACCTCAGCTGTCAAACAGCTACTTTCAAAATTTAATGCTGCTTGTTGTCATTTGCTTAAACTGTAAGTAGTCATAATTCTTGGTATGGAGTGTTTTAGAGGATAAAATTATGTGTATATCAAGCAGTTTGCTTCTATGTTTCACTGCATCATGTTTTTGTATGACTAGTTATTTTCCTTTAACTCAAAGTAGAAGTTAGTGATGTTCTAGGTGGCATAGTTACTAGTGCACTGGCTTTCTAACATAGTAAGGGTTTTTTTTAATGTCCGAATCCTTGGGAAGGGTGAGTTTTAATTCTTTAGAAGGGTGAGCTTTAACTCTTTAGACTGGTGTATTATTAGGTTGTCTAAGCCCTGCAAAGAGCTTGCATCTGTCAGAGTGAAGTTGGTGTAGACTTTCCTCCCAGCTCGGTGCCGATGTACCACCTCCTTGGAACTGTATTGCAAAGCTCTCCAGCCCAGCTCCAACATCGCAAAAATACAGAAAACCATCTCATCTTCTTGATGGGTTGCCTATCACCACACGGCCTCAACAATCAGCACAGTTTTATTTAATTGGCAGCATTTTCCCTCTTGCTTCCCCACCCTCCCAGTTGTCACTAACCCCCTGCTTATAACTATAGTTATCTTCTACCCTGTCTCTCTCGGGGAGATTCCATGTGACTGTACAAGTATAAAGTTACCTGTAGTATCTCGGGGTGCAACATTTGCCACTGCTGTCGTTAGCAATATAGTGTGCATCTATAAGAATATAATCATTCCTCCCTGTCAACAAAAATCCCCCACCAGGAGAGCAACCACACTCGAGGTGCTGTTCTATGTGTATGCACATATATATGTATGTGTGGATGGGGGTGTGTGTATGTGTGAGAGAGAGATAGATAATAATAATAATCTCATTATCTATTTCTTGCTGACTACACTTAGCGAGAGATCAACAGCACCGAGAGAAGCTGACGGGCCTATACCCACAGTATATCCATTATCCATGCTGTCTCTCTTACACACCTATCTGTTCTTTATCTCTTACTATGAACAGCAAAGAGAGAAGCTGGGGTTGACAAACCCAAAGTATATCCATCATCTGGGTTATCTCTGGTATACGCCATAATTTCCAGTATGGGATATGCACGCTCATACAGCAAGAGAAAACCTGAGTGTTACGCATCAGTACCACACAGTATAATAATCTTGCTTTGCAGTGCCTACTCATATCACGTGTAGTCTGATCTTATACAACCCCAATAACATAATGCATTGGAGTATTTGATCCTACAATACGTGGTATAACAATCAATCCTACTGACCCCATTTCATATCGAACAGTATGAGTGAAGCCTTGCATTTTTAGACTTTCTAATTCCGCATATGCCACGTGGCATATCATAGGTACTATACCGAACCCTGCATCTCTCTCTCTCCATCCCCTAGCCAAGTCCCTATGACACCACAGACTCCCATGGCCGTCTATATAAGAGTATCAAGGTGAATTTCATGTTAGTATCACACCCTGGGATTCTGAGATTAGAAATATTTTGTTTTTTCAGGTTTTCATTTTCTCTTCATTGTTCATATTTTTTCATCATTTCATTCTTCCCATCCTGTTCTCTTGCCTTATGGTAGTCATTGGAGTGTCTTCTCCGTGATTATTTGTTGTCTTTTGTGTATGTATTTGTTTGCTGATGAAGGCTAGTCGCCGCAACGTCCTGTGTTTTGTGTAATTATGTTCTGTAAAGCTGCATTACTTAGTGTTATTTTATATTGTTTAATGCTCCAAGCTCAGTGAGGTGTGCAAGAGTGGTACTAGAACTTCACATCTGTGGAAGAGGCATGGCAATCCTAGGAAATAACGCTTCATAGTCTCAGATGATGGCGATCCTAGGAAATGATGCTTCATGGTCTCAGATGAAGGTAGTGCACATGATGATGATGATGATGAACTGCTGTGATTTATTGACTGGGTTTAAGAATCACCTTCCTCAAACTTGAAACTGTCTGTCAGTGCTGCCATTGCCTGTATAGATGACACCCAGACTTGCTCAAGTCTGTGAAGGCTTGTTTTCTGATTCACGGTATCACATCCTCGAGCTCTTTATAATTATTTTCAACTGAATTTGGACCTGAAACTTTTCAGGGAGAAGCAGATGCCATACCTCTAGGCCACTCTGTTGTTTCCCATGACTTTAGAGGGTATTTCATTGACCAAGTGCTGAGAGGCTGGACATTTGTGTTAACATTTTTGAATTCTGGTTGTAGAATCATGCCCTTGCATTAAAACATGTACCTAGCTCACAGTTGAGAAATGAAAAGGCTGTGAGAAAGAGCACTGTCGCTGTCACCCCACCTTATAAAGCCCTGGCCTAGCATGTTCAAGTGTTTGGGGTTTCACATCACTGTCGCAGCATTCTGCTGGATCATCTTTACTTGTGTATAACTCTGAATTGGGTCTGCAGCATTGGAAGATCATCTTAAGTTGCTTCATTTATTTTTATTTCATATTCTTTTTTGCTGTCAATTGTGTCTGTCTTCCATGAACATTGAGACTGAATTCAAAGTTTATTATATCACATGTCATTTTTCAACATGAGCCATTTTTCCAGGCAATGGAACAATTTTGTAAGCCATTACATTATATATGAATGTTGGGTCTCTAGCAATATACAGCTTCTCAAGCCATTACATTTTCTTCCTTCTAGCTGTCCATCTTGTTTATTATCTTCCATGATAATCTGTTGTTAATTGATACTTATTATTTTTGTATGGATGTGAAGCGTGGACAATGTGCAGTCAAGCTGAAAAACATCTGATGGCTGTGGAAATGTCGTTTCTGAGGAAAATGCAAATACCATGGGCAGACAGAAAAACCAATGAATAAGTTCTTCAAGAAACAAATGAAGATCGTAAACTGATTAGAGTCATTAGACATAGACAGTCAAAATTTTTTCGGCATGTTATGAACGAACGAACAAACAAACTTTATTTTCAAAGGATTAAGAATTGGGCACGCAGGCCCATCTAACATTCTGCCCCTTCTATCACTCTGTTTCATACATTATTTCATTCACACATCATTCAAGGCTAGCAGAGAACAGCAACAATATAAAAGATATGCATTATAAAGGCATGGGCAAAATGCAAACATCGATACTATACGATTTAGTAATATTAGCTAATGGTGTGACACTTGTTATTAGCCATGTGGAATATACTGGCCTACCAAAATGGGACTGGCTGTTATTCTAGGGTTTTGTTATTATTATTATTTGTATTATTAAGGGGGAAGAAATCCGTACTGAGATAGTGTTCGAATAATTTGCGATTATATGTATAAGGATTGATGATATCTTTGATTTCTAGTGGAAGATTGTTCCACAGCTGAGCTGCAGAGTACGTTAAGCTTGTTTTGTATAAGTCAATCCTAGGCTTTGGAATGTGTAATATATTTAATCGTTTACTGTGTCTAGCATTATATTTAAACAATGGCCAAAGGTAATTTGGGGCATTCCGATGTAGGATTTTGTGAATTAGTTTAGCCTTACTGAAAAGCAGGTGTTTACGGAGTGGTAGTAACTGAAGGCATTTATGCAAGCTAGGATTGTCAGATAAATGTTTGCTATAAATTAGACTCATGGCCCATTTCTGGAGTGAGTAAAGTCACTTGGTGCTTGAATTAGAATAACCGTCCCAGATTGTAGAGCAGTAGTCAAAATGTGTCTGTATATGAGAAGTATAGAATATTGTCCTTGTGTCCTCATCAAGGAAATTTTTGATTTTGGTGAGTTGGTAGACTTTTTTCACTGTTTGTTTAGTGAGCGCTTGAACGTGGGAAATTAAAGGTTAGGTTTCTATCAATGATTAGGCCTAATGTTTTGTGCTCAATTACACTTTCTACTGGCATGTTATCGATGTGAAGTTGAAGTGATGTGTATGAGTTTAGAGTTTGAAGTCGTTGTCTGGTTGTTAATAACTGATTCTCCCATGTGTTGCCGGGGCCCATAAGGGAAGCAAAGAATAGCAACACTGTAGCCTACCATGCATGTCGTAAGAGACGACTAAGGAGGCTTCATGGTTCTGTCGCCCTGCTACTGAGTGAGTGCGTGGCGCGACACTGTGAGCTGTAAGTTTCGTGTGAACTGCTTCTGAATCTGCCCGAGGTTTTTTGGAACGTGACTGCATGTTCGGAGCGATGGCAGCTGGCTATGTCCCAGAGTTGACCGGTTTTTGCCTTATGCAGAAATGCGTGGCTGCTGGGCTTCTGGTTGACTGCCACTGCCATCGACGATGAACTGTATTTTCGTGTACTGTGCGGGTGAACATCTAGGAAACATTCAGATGGGAAAATGACTGCCGATTCCATCAGAGATGAACTGGATGTTTCGTGGGGGACTATTGTGTTGACATTCTGGCGGCGGCATTATGCACAGTGCATCTGTGCGGGCTGTTGTTTGTCGAGACTCCTGTCTTTTCCACTTTTCACATTGGGCAGTGGGAGGCATTTTGTGTGATATTCACTGGCACAGGAACGGAGCATAATGGGGACGACCTGTTGCTGTGAAGTTGGAACCGCGACTAACTAACTAACTAACTAACTAATAACATTGATTTTGTTTTAGTGATGTTAATTTGCATACGATTTGCATAGCTCCACCTAAACTACATTATTTAATTCTTGTTGCAAAGACGACTCCAGCAAAATACAGTTTTCAGCGTTTGAATACACTGTACAGTCGTTTGCAAATAGATCGCCCATTAGGGATACACAAAGTGGAGAGTGGAAAATAAGAAGCAACAAAGACATTTATGATCTGTTTAAGTCCCCACTAATCACTGATATCATGAAGGCTAATAGACTGCAATGGCTGGGGCATATAGAAAGAATGGAAGATAATAGGGAAACAAAACTCGCTTACACTCAAGAAATAAATGACCCTAGACCCCGAGGTAGACCAAGATGACGGTGGAGAGATAATATACATACAGACCTACTAGCACTTGGAATCAGCGACTGGCAAGAGAAGGTCAACCAGAGAGACGAATGAAGACGGCTTGTATCTGCAGAACCTCAATGGCTCAGAATGCCGAAGAAGAAGAAGAAGAAGAAGAAGAAGAAGAAGAAGAAGAAGAAGAAGAAGAAGAAGAAGAAGATGTTATGAGAAGAAATGACTTGGAAAACTTGGTGACAACTGGCAAGATCGAAGGGAAGAGACCAAGGGGAAGACTGAGAAGTAAATACCTGGATGGCTTGGCCACGTGGCATGGTCGAGACAGGAACATGGAGCTGATCCACGACTCTGGTGATCGAGTGAGATGGCAGAACATGACCGCCCACGCTTACCGGCATGGCATATGATGGATGGATGGAATTGATACTTGCCTGTCATGCTGCAGCATGAGAAATGTTCACAGGCAGTTGTGCTAGCCAGATGGGACACAGATTTATTGTCATTAGAGCACAGGAAGCTGGCTTTTGTTTGGAGTCCTGTTGCAGGATAGATTGCTGGTTGGTTTGTCCAGGAGTGAACGGCTGATTACACATATACATCTTCATCACTACACACTTACACACTTACATTTGCATCAAAATAATCAAGAATCATATGTGTGTGCGTGTGGTTTTGTAGATTGTAAACATATTTTGTTCGTAATCCACATGTTTATTTATCCATATTTAACTCAAATTTAACATTTTTCTGATGATATAAAAACATCCACTAATGTTATTGTTTCTCTTCTCAGTGACAAGTCCAATGCTAGCATCAAGCAACTGTACGAACGCAGTCTCCGCCTGACAACTGTGACTGAACTAGATGATCTTCTCCATCCATTAACCAACATCCTTGCAGATTTGAAAAGTTTATTGTCATCAGACCTTACTCATAACTAAAATTGTCATTAACATCCACACTAATGATGACATTTAAACAGTTTACTGTCATCAGACCTGACTAACAAATGACATGAATCAATAGCATCCTGGCTAATGACATCAGGTCTGGTTCACAAATTATACACATGTCATTAGCATCCAGGCTAATGACATTCAAAAACATGACATTTCAAGCTCTAGAGGTTTCCCCACCCTGGCCATGAAACAGAAGGACTTGTAGTACATGGTACCATCGCCCATCTACTAAGCTTAGTGCTTGGTGCGACACTGTGAGCTGTGGATTTCATGTGGAATGCTTTTTCATCTGTCGGCGGTGTTTTGTGTTGTGTACTGCATTTTCAGAAAAGTGGCTGGTTGCTGAACTAGGTGGCTTGCCACATGCAGTTGGTGAGGGGATGTGTGTGTGGTTGGGGGATGTGTGGGTGGGTGAATGTGTGTGGTTTGGGAGATGGGGGGGGGGGGGAATGTGTGTGTGCCTGGGTGGGGGTGAGTGGGGATGTGTAGGTTGGTGGGGGATGTGTTTCATAACATAGTAATATGCATTGTTTATGGTTACAACATTCATTTGACAATATTTTTTTTTCCTATGTAAATGTATCATGCACTATTGATGAACGAAAGATGAGTGATTGGAAGGTCCGAATTTAAGATGGGTCTGTGGGCCCAATTTGTGACCCTTTGAAAATAAAGTTTGATCAATCAGACAATAATGCGTGTGTAACTACTGGTTTTTCTAGTGACTGCTGCTTCCATTGATGATGAACTGTAATTCTAGTGGCACATTATTGTGTTAGCATTCTGGCAATGGCTTTATGTATGCTTGTATACGTGTGGATGCTTGTTACAGTCTGATATTACCCTTATATAAAAAATAACATGTAGAATATAGTTATGTGAACAATAGTATGGCAGTGAACACAGACAAGAAGAATAGATGGAGTATGGTAGACATAAGACTCATAGTATTACAGTGTTCTCGAATTATGGTTGTACAATTCGTCAGTATGTACCTGACGAGATGCAGCGAAATATTCCAGGCAATACATCATGCAATCTATTGTTTGTGTTAATTATTGGTTAGAGAGTATGGTCTTTACATTCCGTGTTTAGTTAACTGGTAGTTTTTAGCAGTATAAATAGTTGTGTTGGTAAGCATGGACAAACATCAGTTAGCCAAGTTAGTCACAAGGAATAGGGTAAGTGTAGACATAGAAACCTGTGTCTGTATGATTTCGGTTACAGTGTCCTTAAGTTGTGAGAACAAAAAGAAATGGTTCATTGAAGCAGCAAATCATATATACATAGATATATACATTGGTATAGAGAGACAGATAGATCAATAGATAAAGGGAGCAATGGATTGTGAGAGTCTTGTGGGCCTGAGGCTGAAAAAAAAAAAAGACTTACATTTTGTAAACTTCTCTGAGATCTTGATTCTTTTACTGTAAAAATGCTAAATAACATTACTTTGTACTGAGGGAGTTTTAGAATTGCATTCTTATTAAAGATAATCTAGCATTTCTTTTAAACCAAAAGTATATTTTAGCACTCCTTTTTTTTTATTGAAGGAAATCTACAATAATTTTATGCGTTTTAAAATAAAAGTGTAAGGAAAGAAAGAAGACAGAGGATATGATGACAAAGAAATACATAAACCACAGAGAAATGTGTGTGAAGCCTGTCAGATTGTTAGGACAGGTTCAGATTACTTCATGTGTATTGAAAAATATTCACCTGCAAGAGAAGAATGTTATGCATGTCAACAGAAGCATTCTATATTTCACACATTTTACATGGAGTTAATTTGCATTAGAAAGTAATGTAATGAAAAGAGGAACACAGGATGAAAGAAATAAAATATTGGATATCTTGTAGCAAAGGGAGGTAGTCAGTGGTAGTGTTTGTCACTGGCAGTGCCTAGACCAGTGTTTCCCAACATGGGGCCCACGCCCCACAGGGGGGCAATTTGACTGTTAAGGGGGGCAATTCGAAAATGGAAGAAATCGGCTGAATATAACAAAACGGGGAGACTTGAGACTGAAGTTAACTAAATTGGAACCTGACATAAGATCTCTTTGCAGCAAGCATCAAGCGCAAGGATCTCACTAAATTTAAATAATAAATAATTACTAATAATTAAAATAATATAGAAAAATCTTTCATTAAAATTATTTTGTACTTGAATTTCAGTTCTCCATTAAATGTTTTGAAAATTTACTTACTGTGTTTGCTCAATAATTACCTAGTGATTTCTTCCTAAAACCTATCATTCAAGTTTCTTTAGTGAACATTTCAATTTTTGAATATTAAAAATAATGTATATGTTGAGGGGGGGGGGGCATGGGGCGGGGGAGGGGGGCAATATGAATTTTAGAAAGGCTTAAGTGGGGCATGGTACAAAAAAGGTTGGGAAACACTGGCCTAGACCAATATTGCCGCAGAGGTGCACAGTTCTTTGGTACCTTCTTAAATATTTTAAGGACAGTGCTAAGTGAGGTAAGGGTGATCAATTATTGCCACAGATATTGCCTTTGTAAGACTATGATTTTAATTCTTGTTTGTTTGGAACAGCTACCATATTGTTTTTGTGCAGATACTTGCCCACTGAACAACATTAGTATAATCATATGCATTTTAGAGAGACATCAGCTGTATGAAATTAGTCATGCTGGTAATTTTTACATGACTTTGCCTATGTGAATAAACCATAACATCTTTGTCTTCAACATTGCCATGGCTTGCGGTTTGATTTGTGTGGTAAGGATGTGCATAATGTGGTATCAAATAAATACAACAATGAGATGCATGTGATTGTAAAGAAGGGCCATCATTAAAAACATTACTTACAACACATATGTGGGAACCAAGGGGAACCACCACACTATGGTGTCTGGATCTCAGTGTGGGTGTGATAGTTGTGAGTCAGGGTATGTGGATCTCAATGTGCGTGTGATAGTTGTGAGTCAGGGTATGTGGATCTCAATGTGGGTATGGTAGTTGTGAGTCAGGGTATGTGGATCTCAATGTGGGTATGGTAGTTGTGAGTCAGGGTATGTGGATCTCAATGTGGGTATGATAGTTGTGAGTCAGGGTATGTGGATCTCAATGTGGGTATGATAGTTGTGAGTCAGGGTATGTGGATCTCAATGTGGGTATGATAGTTGTAAGTCAGGGTATGTGGATCTCAGTATGGTTATGATAGTTGTAAGTCATGGTATGTGGATCTCAATGTGAGTATGATAGTTGTAAGTCAGGGTATGTGGATCTCAATGTGGGTATGATAATTGTAAGTCAGGGTATGTGGATCTCAGTATGGTTATGATCATTGTAAGTCAGGGTATGTGGATCTCAGTATGGTTATGATAGTTGTAAGTCATGGTATGTGGATCTCAATGTGGGTATGATAGTTGTAAGTCAGGGTATGTGGATCTCAGTATGGTTATGATAGTTGTAAGTCATGGTATGTGGATCTCAATGTGGGTATGGTAGTTGTAAGTCAGGGTATGTGGATCTCAGTATGGTTATGATAGTTGTAAGTCAGGGTATGTGGATCTCAATGTGGGTATGATAGTTGTAAGTCAGGGTATGTGGATCTCAATGTGGGTATGATAGTTGTGAGTCAGGGTAAATGGATGTCAATGTGCTTATGATAGTTGAACTGGTCTCCCTGGTCAAGGAGTTAATGACATTGTTTGTAATACTGTATATCCATGTGGGGGAAAACAGCAGCTGCGAGAATCGGCAGTGGTTCGCGCCAGGCTGGTAACTTACAGGGGTATGTGAGCTGGTCATCCAGAAAGCAATGGCAAACTACTGAACTTAAAACTTGCCTAGTACATCAACAGCAGCTGAAATATGGTGTTGACTGCAACATCCTGTAAGGGATATGCAACATTAAAAAAAATGATACTTGTGAGTCAGGGTAAGTGGATCTCAGTGTGGATATGACAGTTGTGCGCTAGTGTAAGTATATCTCACAGTGTGGCTATGATAATTATGTATCAGCTGTAAATGAAAAAGGGGTAATCAGGCAAGAAGCCTCACCTTGGAAAATGTATGCCTATATAGGTAACAATGTAGACAAAGAAGGGGAGAGCAGATAAAGATATCAGAAGAAGAATACAGAAAGCGATATGGACTTTTATAGTACTATGCAATTTGTGGAAATCACCAAAAATTAAACTTAGCACCAAACTTTGAATATTTACTTCTAGAATTAGGATATTCAGTTCCCCAAACTTCAGAGTACATCTGTCAGGGTCTTACACTGGGCTCGCTACCTAACACATGTGGGACAGTACAAGTACAACATGATTTGACTCAAGACTCAACGACGCAACGTTCAACGGGTTTAATTACAGATCATATACAACACGATGATCACAGCAAATATATATTGGATACTTCTAAACACTTACATCTACCATACAGCACAGTCTCACTCTCAAGATGTCCAGGCATTCGACATTCGGGCACAGAAACCTTTCTCGCAACATGCGTCCTGTTTCGTCTACGTCCCAGAGCTGTCTGCCTATGGTTTGGAACTCGCCTCCTCACCGGAGGTGGCTTCACGAGACATGCGTGCGTCCTTGGTGTGGCCGCTGGCCGTCTCGCCAGCCGGCGACTTCGCAGGCAGGTGACCACTGTTCGCCTGGCGGCGTAACGAAGTTCCTTCATTCCTCCTAGGGACTGAGTCACCTGGCGGCGTAACGATGTCACGGCATCACTGCCGTACCGTAGACTCTGACACGCTCCCCCGGCAAATCCATGAAAGATGTCATCTTTCATGTCTAATATAGGTACATACTGGGTTAATACTTTAACCCTTGTCAGAGTCAACCCTTATGTTGCTTATATCCATCGATATCATAATACATAGAAAATACACATCTGCCATAGAAACATATAATCAATAGAAGTTATATTGAACGACATGTGGTGTTTAACTTTTAACACCTGTCAGGTTTCATCTTCTCGATGGCTGGTTACATAAATTGCATTAACGACCCAGTCAGATCAGTAGTATCCAGCTTCACGCATCTACCTCGCAGCATTTTGAAAAAAAATAATAATATGGTTCTTGAAACAAAAACCATCTCTTCTTCTTCTTCTTCTCATCATGTTCCTCTTGTACCTTGCGGTGTCGAGGTGAAGTATAAACTTCGTGAGAGTGCCCGGTTATGGGCTTCGTATATCGACATTCCCATGGATTCTGTTATTCCCTCCGTCCAGCGTTTACGTGGTCGGCCTCTTCCTCTGTTTCCATCTGGTCTGTACGTCATTGCCTGTTGTGGCATGCTGTTGACTGGTAGCCTACTTGCATGGCCAAACCATTTGACTTGCTGCTTTCTAATAAAATCTAGAGCAGCTTTAACCCCCACTTTAGTCCTGATTTCTTCATTTCTGATCTTATCTCTTCTTGATACGTTGAGTATTCTTCTCAGGAACCTCATTTCTGTTGTTGTGATTTTTCTTTTCTCTTTTTCTGTCATTGTCCAGGTTTGGCATTGGTAGCACAGAGTTGGTAGGAAGATTGTGTTGTAAAGTGCTTTCTTAGTAGTTATTGATACATGTTTGTTCTTTAGTATTGGTGCCATTTGTCCAATGAGTTGATTTGCCTTATTGCACCTATTTTCGATCTCGTCTTCTGATCTGCCATTTGATGATATTATACTTCCTAGGTACTTGAAGCTCTTTACTTGTTTCAAGGGATGTTCGTTTAGGTGAATTGTTGCTGTTTGTTCTTCTCGCTAGACCGAAATGTGACTTTTACCTAAATCACATTAAACACTCAAACCCTTGACCTCATTTGCCAAGGACTCTTGTGTTGGTCTGCAATGTCTGCAACCCTTTGCCATGCACAGTAAATGTCTACCTGAATGAGTTCAAAATCTGGCAAACACATGGCTATTTTTATATAACACATTACATTATACATTTCACATTATGCCCTTTGTGTAAGGATGTAATAGCAACTAAAAGAAAGGGGAATAATTTCAAACATTTATGACATATAATAATTTACAATAATTATTTTATTTCTTAGTGTCATTGCTTGACGTTGCTTCATATTAACGAGAAAAAGTCGGTAATATGAATACATTAATCAAGATATGATTCTAAGATTACACTAGCTAAATAAATAAACACACAATTCGTGTATTTCATTTTATAGATTCTTAAAGATTTTAGAATCGTCATAGATATTTGAACTTTTATTTGTCGTCTGCTAATTTTACTCTAAATTTCTAATTAATCCGGAAGTACACACGAACATTAAATCAGCTGATGTAGAAGCTTGTAGACCACACTTGTTCCGGTTTGATGTAGTTACGGAAAGTACTTGTCTCATAGTTCATGTGTCGGATGTTTCACAAAACCTTCTGGATTACGATCGACTGTTCATGTGTTTCACAACCGAACATTATGGATTTCGGTTAACTGCAATGGAGTAGCTGTCACTGTTTAGTTTACACATTCGCACACGTCATTTAAAATATCCCTGGAATAATCCACACGCAGCTGTCACTGTCAAATTGGATAGTTCGCTTAAGGTAAGTTCTTGCGCGAATGTGACACTGTTGTTGTTACAGAATATGTACAATTAAAGTTCACTTTCTACCACACACTACACAATTATACATGACAATCACTACATGCATTAGTAAAATAAGAAACATTATTTATAATGGGGGTAACCCCTATCACAATGTAGACATTACACAGCTTTTGTGAATGAACGACTTATTCACTGATAGATGGCTGTGTTGATCTGAGTATTTTACACTGCACTCAGACTTTATTGCTCAATGGGTCGGTCGGACAACGGGACAACAAGTCAGTGATCATATTGGTTCGGCCTGGAATATGGCGAACCTCGAAGCTGTAGTCTTGGAGTTTCAAAGACCAACGGGCTATCATATGGTTTGATGGTACCCCAGAATTTATGAAACGCAAAGGACTACTGTCAGATTCCACGATAAAATGGCGTCCTAGAAGAAATCTAGACAATTTTGTAATACCCACCACTAAAGCTAGGGCTTCCAACTGAGGCATTGACCAGGATCGTTCTCTGGGCTTCAGTTTTCTGGATACAAAACACACGGGATGGAGGATGTTGTTGTGTTCTTGCATCAAGACTGCTCCAATCGCGACGGAGCTCGCATCTGTTCTTAATCTGAAAGGTAAACGGATGTTTGGCAATTTGAGGATGGGATTATGTGAGCTATCATCAGAAAAACAAGCTAATACTTTAGAGAATGCTAATTTTAGGCATTCATTGCTTACAATTTTGTCCGGCTTATCTTTAGTTAGTAAGTTAGTAAAAACCTCGGTTAGTTCGGAAAAATTTGGAATAAACTGCCGATAATAATTTATCAGTCCTAATAAACTTCTGACTTGTTTCTTTGTAGTCGGAAGTGAGAGTTTTAGAATCTTGGACACAATGTTATCGTCTGTCGTGACAAAGCCATTGGATATTTTGTATCCCAAAAAGGATATTTCAGGGTAGGCCATGTCTACTTTAGCAGGCTTTACAGTCAGTCCGTGCTGTCTGATACGTTCAAATGTCAGTTCTAATGTCTTTATGTGTTCTGTCATTGTCTCTGTGTGAACACAGATGTCGTCTATATAGCAGATTATGTTAGGAATGTCTATAAGAAGAAGTCGTGTCATACGAACGAAGGTGGCAGGGGCATTGACTAGCCCAAATGGAAGTTTGCACCATTCGTACAGTCCCCAAGGTGTGGCAAAAGCTGTCAGATGTCTGCTCTGTTCGTCTACTTCTATCTGATAATATCCTTTCGTCATATCTATCTTCGTGAAGAACCTAGCGTCTGTCAGTTCTGTCAAAAGATCGTCAGCGTTTGCCATTGGCTCCAAATCTAGAACAGTTATTTTATTTAGCTTTCGATAGTCAATGCACAGTCTTATGGTATTGTCCTTTTTGCGTACAATGACCATGGGAGATGAGAAGTCTGATTGGGATCGTCTTATGATGTTATTCTTTTCTAGGTTGATGATCTCCTGATGTAGCTGTTCTTTGTAATGTAATGGGATGGTGTATGGTCTGCATCGTATGGGTGTGTTTGATGTGAGTGTGATGTGATGCTGTACTAATTCTGTTTGTCCTGGGTTGTTGGAGAAGATGGTGTTGTACTGTTGTATTAGGTGTTTTAAACTGTCTGTCTCTGCTTGAGTTAGCTTTGGATTGATCTTGATATCCTTCAAGCAGTCTGTCGTGTCTAATGTAGGTGTTGGAATTTCGTCACTAACATCGTCATCTTCGTGATCTATTATCACTGTACAAGCTGTCATATCGTCTTGTTCGTTGTCTCTGTTATGGTATGGTCTTAGCATATTTATGTGAAATATTTTGTGTTTGTCTTTTATTAGGATCTCATAGTCTACAGGTGAAATCTGTCTTGTCACTTTAAACGGTCCCTGCCAAGAATCAGTCAATAAGTGTCGGTCACTAGGTAACAGAAGAAGAACGTCCTGTCCAGGTGTCAAAGTTATTGTTCTGTTTCCTTTGTCAGCATACTGTCTATAAGTAGCACCAGATAATTTTAGTGCATTCTTAGCAATCGTACATGATTTGATGATTCTTTCACGCAATGATGTAACATATACGTATGATGATATGGGTTTAAGTACTGGAGTAGATTCAGTTAACATTTGGTGGTAAATAATTAATGGGCCACGTGGTTTGGCACCATAAATAAGTTCAAAAGGAGAGAAACCGGTACTAGAATGTGGTACCTCGCGATAAGCAAAAAGAATAGCTGGTAGATATACATCCCAGTTATTAGGGTGTTCTTGCGTGACTTTTGCAAGCATGTGCTTCAGATCGCCGTTAAACTTTTCCACGATTCCACTTGAGTGAGGATGGTATGGTGAATTGAAACATTGCTTCACTCCCAACATTTTGGTGAAAGCTTGGGTAGATGCGGCAATAAACTGAGTACCCCTATCAGATTGGATAGTGTCTGGAAATCCTATCCGGGAAAAAATATGGAAGAATACTTCCATTATATCATTGGCAGTTATGTTCTTTAGCGGAATAGCTTCCGGCCAGCGACTACATTGATCAACGACAGTTAGAATGTACTTATTCCCTTTAGTTGTTGTATGATTGAGAGGGCCCACTATGTCAACAGATAGTTTTTCAAAAGGTCGACTGGCTAAGTCAGTGACTTGCAACTTTGCCTGTGGGTGTTTACCTTTTTTTTATGAGTTTCTGGCAGGTGTCACAACTTCTGCAATATTCTTTAATATCATTGCAAAATTTGGGCCAATGAAACTGTGTTAATAATCTAGATCTGGTCTTCACGTATGCCATATGCCCTGCAAGAGGTATATCGTGGGCAAGATGTAAGGCTTGCTTGCGATAACTAGTTGGCAAAACAGTTTGCTCTGTGGTGTTGTCACCTCTGGTATAATACCTGGTGAGGATATCATTTTTCACAGCAAAATGCCATTTTGCATTCTTGGTTACCTTTGGCTTTTGGCCGATCAGATTAAAATATTTTACCAATGAAGGGTCAGCCTTTTGAGCTGTTACAAAAGTTTCCTTCATGGAGTTAGTAGGTAGTGATACTGGGCTAAGTGATTGAATAGCCTCAGTTTGATTACTTTCATCTTGCACTCTTGCAGTAGATCTGGTTACTGCGTTCACACAATCAATGATGTCAGATGATGATGGAACAATGTTGTCAATGATATGATGAGAACTTAGTGCTACATTAGCTACCATACATTCAATAGGTGGTGTGACATTATCAATGATGACATTGGATGGTGATGTTACATTATCATCAATACATAGAGATGTTATGTCATGAGGTTTATCATTTACCTCTGGCAAATTTCCAATTATTACATCACACACTGGGTTTGTTAACGCAGCGACTTTTACTTTCCCAGTGAGGAAAGGTGTTTGAATATATGCCCAAGCTAATGGGTATCTCTCAATATTGCCTGAGAATGTTCTGCATGTTACGTGCCTGCCTGTATAGTCTGTAGGCATTATGAACGTTCTTTTAAGGCCAATAAGTGAACTGCCTGTATCGCGAAGAACTGTAGCAGACTTGCCGTTCACATATCCGTGATGGACTATTATCTTGCCTTTTGAATCTACTACCAAATTAGCTTCTTCATTGGCAATAGGGATGGCGTGACCACAAGTTAAAATACCATCTTCAAAGAAGGTGTTACAAACAGTACATAAATTGTCAATCATGTCAAAAGTCTGTGCTGAGTTCACAGGATGTTTCTCTGATAGTTCTTCTTCTGACTCTGAACTGTTAGACAAGGCGACATTTGCCTCATTGATCATTTGTCTACCTTTACAATCTTTGCGATGGTGTCCATGCGCTTTACAAAGATAACATTTACGTGCAGACCTGAAAAATCTACGCTCATGATCTCGTCTGTTTATCATATCTCGTAGATAAATATCATATTTTGGGTTTTTATCGCACATTTCATTCGGCTGATGTGAAACTTTACAATGAATACAGTGCTTAAATTTCTCAGATGTAGGCCTATGAGGTTTCTGCCTACTATAGGGTTTTTCAAAATTAGCCGCAGCTACAAAATCAATGTCCGCAGATTCAGTCACAAAACAATGTTTGTTGGCGGTGTAATACGCCGTACCTCGTCTATCAATCTCATCTATACTAGTGCATTCATTCACCTGCAAAAATTTGGAAAATTTTGGTGGAATGGATGAAATGATTTTGTCTCTGATGATTAGATCTTCTAATCTATCATAATTTCTGTCAATTTTAGCTGCTGAAGTCCATTTGGTGAAAATATCTCGGACTAAGCAGAGGTAGTCAGAGAACGTTTGAGTCGGTTTTGGGCTCAACTTGCTGAACTGTTCTCTGTAACCTGCTTCATCTAACATGAAATGTGCCATTATCTTTGATTTAAGATAGTGGTAGTCTTTCCTGAGGTCTTTGGGAATAGTCTCAATGACTTTAAGCGGTTCCCCTGATAAACTCCTCATATACACAATATTCCATTCAGACAGTGGAACTTGGTAATGTTCCATTAAAGTTTCAAAATTTTGGGTAAAGGCTGCAATGCAGTCACCCGAGGTATAATTACGTACAATACCTTGGTATTTCTTGTACTGGTTTTTTTCTCCAGTCTCTCAGATTTCTTATACTCTTTATTGATAGCAGTCTCCGTATCCAGTTGTTTTATCTTTAATTGTAACTCCAGTTCTTCTCTCTTACTCTGAGCTGCTATTTCTGCTTTCTTTAATTCTGTTTCTTTCTCGATCTCGGCCTTCTTCAGTGCACTATCTAACTCAGCTTGCTTTAAGGCCGTTTCTGCCTCTACTTGCTTGGCAGCCCTTTCAGCTGCCCTATCTTCGCGTTCATGGTATTCAGAGTATTTCTTCTCACTCCATTTTGTTAACTCATCACCTGTCAACTGTAATTTTATCCCCATATCAATGAAATCATTCAATGAAGACATGATGAAAAAAATGTCGAAGTAATACCAGCCACACAATTAGTTATAAGTGGTTAGTACAATGAACAATTTACAATTTTTCTATATGCAATATGTGCCTAAAATTGCACCCTTAAAGTAAATGAAAAGAAAAATATACTTAAGTGCCCTGGATGCGGTGAAGAATGGTTGGAAAATGGGCTGGGAAACTGTAGGGTCGTCACTCTCGAATCACAAATGACCTCTACGCGCACGGTTTCGGATGGTACGGAAAAAACCTGCTTTGTTTTGGAGGAAATAAATTAGCGTCTATTTGTTGGTGTGTGCCTGCTTGTCACTAAGTATTGAGTAGGTTTGTATGGCGTTGAGTGTAATTGTATGTCGTAAGTTTGTCCGTCAACAATTTTTTTTTTTTTCAACACAAGTCACTTTCTTTCAAAACCTTTCTGCTTTCCACAAACTCAATCCACAAAAACAATCTAACTGTATCTCAACACGCTATAACATTGATGACACATCACTTACATCAAGATGACATTCAGTAAGGACATAGACATCAAGTTTACAAGATGGCGACAAGGTCACAATGGCGACAAGATCACAATGTCGACAAGGTCAAAACGATAACAAAATTTTGACAATCACGAATGTTTTACACGTTTACACGATCAAACAATACGAATGCACTGTACGTTTACAACTAGTCTCCATGTTTAAACAATGTAGCAATAATTCAAAATGAGCCTTCCATGATCACTTTTACATGTACAATCAATTTTAACAAAAATTATAAGTTCACAACCTCTAGTTCTAACCATTTATCACATAAATACGTTCATATTTTAAAGCTGGACGATTTCCCCCACGTCCACACATGTCAGGGTCTTACACTGGGCTCGCTACCTAACACATGTGGGACAGTACAAGTACAACGTGATTTGACTCAAGACTCAACGACACAACGTTCAACGGGTTTAATTACAGATCATATACAACACGATGATCACAGCAAATATATATTGGATACTTCTAAACACTTACATCTACCATACAGCACAGTCTCACTCTCAAGATGTCCAGGCATTCGACATTCGGGCACAGAAACCTTTCTCGCAACATGCGTCCTGTTTCGTCTACGTCCCAGAGCTGTCTGCCTATGGTTTGGAACTCGCCTCCTCACCTGAGGTGGCTTCACGAGACATGCGTGCGTCCTTGGTGTGACCGCTGGCCGTCTCGCCAGCCGGCGACTTCGCAGGCAGGTGACCACTGTTCGCCTGGCGGCGTAACGAAGTTCCTTCATTCCTCCTAGGGACTGAGTCACCTGGCGGCGTAACGATGTCACGGCATCACTGCCGTACCGTAGACTCTGACACATCCTTTAGACATGTTCCCTTTATCAGTGCTGTAACAGTCCTATTTGTCAGTGCTGTCACAGTCCTATATTACATTTATTGATGACAGTTCAAATAAGAAAGAATAAGACAGAAAGGCTAGACACAAACAAGGACATAGATGATTGTATATCGGCAACGACAACTCACGACAGATGACGACATGTTTATGTGAACACGATTCGTGTGAGGTGTCCGTGCGCGTGACTTGTAAGAAGAAATGGTACGGAGGAAAGTGTGAGAAGTTAGAGATTTGACGGGGACAGAGATTGAGCTAGGTCATTAGCCTGTGATATAGGCAGAGAGAGAATTAGACTGTAAAATGTGATGGGGACAGAGTTGTGTGAACGAGTGATAGGTCATTAAAAGTTAGTTAACGATTAGAAACGCGTTCGATGACATTACACAGGGTTAGGATACAGTGAGTCGAGGAAGTTGCTGTGTAAACGATGATCGACTGCAAGTAAATGTACTATTGTATGGATGACCATGCTTGCATGTTGAGATGGGTTGCTGTGGGATAATATATTATTGTGAATAAACATTCGAATCTTATCCTGTGATGTTGGTGTATATTGTGTCAGTTTGTTAGTTGCATACCCTTTACAGGATGACGCAGTCAACACCAACATGATGTGCTGTTGATATCTTGGTAAGTTTAAGTTCAGTAGTTTGCCATTGCTTTCTGAACCACTGACACCCATACCATTTCGCAAAAAAAAAAGCGCAAGGTGGTCTACTGCCAAATCGCTCGCAGATGTGTTTCGAATGTGGGTATGCGGGATTACAAACGGCGTCCGTAACCCCTTCGCTACGGAGCCGGCATTGTGTCAGTAAGAGTAATTATTACATCTGTACGGGCTTGCGGGGCTCGTGGTGGTTACCAGAGTGCTTGGGGCTCACTAACAGCGCCACGACAAGTGCAGTCAGCACTTTCTGAGCACATACTTCAGACCGACATTCGGCGCTAAAAGAAACTATGTAGTACCGTTTACTGTCATACAGTAGCTCGGTCATATCTGACTAAGACCTGACTTCTCGTAACTGAACCACTGTGTTTACAAACAAGTTTACCAAGCGTAAACAGATGTAGACATTCAAGAAATAAATACTCAATTGGCTTGGCATATGTCATAACGGTGACAAGAGCATATACTTGATCCAACCAAGACTGGGGATCGTGCGAGAAGGCGAACCATGACCGCCTGGGCTTATCGGCGTGGCACGTGATGATAGTGGTGTCAGTAGACACGACATGTGGGGACGTTAAGGTTGCAGTGACGGGAGTGAGGCCTACTATGCACTTGCTAAAGTGAGGGTCAGCTAGCCGCAAAGGGAAAACAGAGGCAGTTGTAAGACAACATTTGTAGCTTTACATAAAGTCAAGTGAGGCTTGCGCCATACTTCTCCGCTGTACATCGTGGATGTACGGGTCCCTCACAGAATCTGAACTAAATTAGCAGAGACATTTGAAGAGGAGCTCCAAAAAATGCGGCGTGCAGGATCCGTCTACAAGTGGTATACGCTCTGACACCCATAAATCCACATCTATTCTTGGGTCACGTGACCCCAAGTCTAAAATGAGTCAAAATGCCGAGAAACCGAATGGTAGTTGGGAGAGCAGCTGTGATCGGCGGGTGGGTCGGCGTTAGATGAAAAGTCGCCCTTTGGGACATTACTTGCCTCTTACCATGCGAGCCATTTCTATCCACCAGTTATTGACAACCAAACAAACTCCATATAGAAACTTCGTGAGAGCAACGGCGATCGTGTTCTGAGTTTCTTAACTTCTGCACACGTAAATAGTTATAATATAGATTATGTGGTTGTTTCGGGATTTGAAATTTAAATATTGAGCACAACCCACTACTGGCAACGCCGATCGCATTCTGATATGAACCTAAGGCCTATCCACGTCAATACGGAATCACTATACTCGAGTTTCGCCCTCATTTGAGCTCGTCAGTAGTGCATATCCCTGACCGGATCCGGAAACAGTCCCGGATCACGCGTGTGAAGCGGGTGTGTAACCACGCGGCACACACTGGACACACCAAATTATCACAACAGAACATCACAACGCTACCCATCGTAGGCTATGCTCAAGATTGCCCAATCGCCGCGACCGACGTCCGTCAATCGATGGGACCCGAACGATCAGGACTTCTCACTGGCAAGGAACACCAGGCCTCCTAAATCCAGTGAGCAATAATCAATTGATTATGTGGTTATAATAATTATAAGTTATAAGTGGTTATAAGTTATAATATAGGTGTATCAGAAAAGAGATGGCGAATAAACAAGAGTAAAGTGATCTTGAGATCAGCTGACTAGAGAAGAGTAAGAAGAAAGACTGACCGGTTGTTGCTATCGCTTCTGTCAACAGACGAAGTTCAAAGTAGCGAGCACATAATTGTAGAAAATGGCATGTGATTTCGACATCCTCAGATACTGAATTTCGGAATCGACATCACTCACGGGACATTCCCACACACACACCATTCGTCAGAAGTCACAGAAGAGTTCCGATGAAGATTTTTCCATAATAATTTAACTGAATGTCCCCAGGCGTTTACTCTACGCTTTGATTATTATTAAGAGCAAATATTCACTCTTTTCTGAGCCACTACTTCAAATATAGATACTCCGTCTGTTATATGCATTCGCCACCCGATAACATGTCTGACTGTGTTGCCTGCCCTCAACCATCGAAAGGCTGCCGTCACAACCTCAACTTACATTCTCATGTTAGATGTTGCACTATCACACGCCACACTCCACTTGTTGTTTAAAACACACATTCTCGCTATTAAACAAAGTAGTTTGAAGGATATGACCACTATTTAAAATGTCTGGTGTACATGTACATGTTTTGGAAAATTTAAAAACAAAATTCAGTTTTCCATAGCTGTAACTGTTTACTTGTCTTTTCAGACCAAACTTTGCCAGTTTGCATCTGCGTATGTTGCATTTTTTGTGTGTGTGTGGGGGGGGGGGGGGGGGAGGAAGGATTTTTACACACAATAACTTTTAAAATAAAATTAGTTTTCCAATTTTATGTTGTGAAAATGTATTTTGTACGATACAATCAGGATTGACACGGTGAACGTGGTGCTGTGTACGATACAATCAGTGTTGGCACGGTAAAAGTGGTGCTTTATACGATAGAGTCAGTCTGGTCACGGTGAAAGTGGTGCTGTGTACGATACAGTCAGTGTTGGCACGGTAAAAGTGGTGCTTTATACGATAGAGTCAGTCTGGTCACGGTGAAAGTGGTGCTGTGTACGATACAGTCAGTGTTGGCACGGTAAAAGTGGTGCTTTATACGATAGAGTCAGTCTGGTCACGGTGAAAGTGGTGCTGTGTACGATACAGTCAGTGTTGGCACGGTAAAAGTGGTGCTTTATACGATAGAGTCAGTCTGGTCACGGTGAAAGTGGTGCTGTGTACGATACAGTCAGTGTTGGCACAGTGGGAAAAAAGCAAAGCCCTTGTAGACACATTAACTCGCATTGGCCATATAGTGCTAGGCCCATATTTTTATCGACATTCGCTGGAAAATGTCACGTGGAAAGTCCAACAACAAGAAACACGCTGTAGCCAAGATGTGCAGCGTGGGAGCCGACAACAAGAAGAAGAACGTGGAGAGCCCACCTGCTAACTGCATCAAAGAGCCTGATGCTTCAACTATTACTGAAGCTACTACGAGGGAGAAGATTGACAGCCCAACTCAGACAAGAATCAAGACAACAGAGAAGAAAGAGGAGAAAGACACCAGATCCGGGAACACCGACTCAAAAACAGTCCGATGGATTGTCAAGCGGATCCAAGTGGAGCTGACAGATGAAGAAATCCTGAAGCAGCTACGAGAAGAGAATCTTCACATCCGATTCTTGAAGGCGGAGCGGCTCCTCACCTACTCCAAGATACCTACATCCTTGGCAGTGGTGACGTCGGAGGGCAGCGAAATGCCGACCACAGTATCAATCAGCAAGAAAATACAATAGCCAGAGAGATTCATCCCAAGAGTCAATCAATGTTCAAGATGCCAGAGGGCCGGCCACAGCAGAGCAACATGTCGCAGTAAGACCGAAATCTGTCGATACTGCGCCGATCACCACGCCTTCAAGGAGTGTCCGCTGGCCAAGAAAGTGCGCCAACTGCCTGGGCAAACATGGAGCAAAATACCTGGGCTGTCCGTACCTGCAGAGACACAGAGACGTCTTAAAGATCGCCATCATCACAAAGACACCATTCAAGGAAGCAATGCAGAGGTGCGAGACAGCCACGGGTATAGCACAAGCTGAAAGAGACCAACTTCAAAAGCAGATAGACGAGTTGAAGAAACAAGTCAAGGCACTGCTGACGACGACTCCGACCAGCTATAATGAGAAGCTGCTGGCCGACATGAAAGAAATCCAGCAAGAGATGGAGCGCATGGCTGAAATGAAGAAGGAAAACGAGGAAATCCTACAAAAATCAAGAACGAAAGAGAACTACTGAGTGCCGAAAGGATGCAGCACCAACCCAAACCAACAGAGGAGATGAAGCAAGATGAAGCACAACAAAACGCCGAAAGACTGATGAAGAGAATGCACAAAAAAGGAGGCAAAAAGATGCATGATGGGACCAAGCCACAGACCAACCAGAAACAACAAGAAGAAGCCAGTAATCCAACAACAATACCTACGCAACCCGAGATGAAATCAGCATCCTGCCAGGTAGAGGAGTGGTTCGTACGGCAGGTCGACAAAGACGAATGGAGAGAGTACGAAGAGAGGTGTGCCGCCCGCGCAGCTTATTGCGAAGAAAAGGCAAGGCAATCTAAACTACGACGCATGGAGTGGGATAACGAAAAGTCCTTATAAGGACTGCAGCCAGTCAAGCCAGACGAGCCAGGAGCCTATACAAACAAAGAAAACCACAAGAATAGACGAGCACAAAGGATAGCCGCCGACCGATCCCCCAGCTGACGTCACAGACACAAACAATACATAACCAGTCCGAGATAGGACTCACAAGACAAGAATTAGGGTGAATAAACCCACAAAAACCACGGACCTCAACAATAACCACAGCTGATGAAGCAGGTTGAACGAGTCCGAATTTGAAATTTTTGTTTTGAAAATTGGAATTGGAATTGGAAATTGGAATTTTTATCGACTAGATGTGACTATGCACCAACAGCAAGCAGTAGTGAGGAAGAAATACAACACTTTTACGACGAAATAGAAATGGCGATGGCTCAAATTGGATCACAAGAAATAAAGATAATACTTGGTGATTTTAACGCAAAAATAGGAAAGGGAAAAATGGAGGATGTAGTGGGGAATTATGGTTTAGGTACAAGAAATGAAAGAGGGGAAAAGCTAATAGAATGGGCAAATATCAATGATATGATAATTGGAAACACATGGTTTAAGCACCATAAAAGACGACTGTACACATGGATAAGCCCTGATAAGAAAATACGCAACCAAATTGACTACATACTAATTAATAAAAGATTTAGAAATGCTTTAATTAATGTAAAGACAATGCCTGGTGCTGACTGTAATAGTGATCATGTACCACTATGTGGACAAATAAAAGTAAGATTAAAGAGAGGGAAAAAAATGGTTAAGAACATGAGACTTAATAAAGAGGTTCTGAAAATAGATAAAGAAATGCAAGAACAATACAGAGTGACTGTGAAAAATAGGTACAATGCAATAACTAAAATACAGAGTATAGATGAACAATGCGAAATGTTAAGGGACTCCATTCATCAAACTAGCAAAGAAGTATTACCGGAGAGAGGCAAAATAGCTAAGAAAAAGTGGATGAATGAAGATATCTTAAAATTGATGGACAAAAGAAAACAGAGTAAAAATGACAAACAAGAATACGTTAAGATAAATAAAGAAATAAAAGATAAATGTGGGAAGGCTAAAGAAAGTTGGTTAAACGAGCAATGCAAAAAAATTGAATTAAATTCCATTAAAGATACAAAAAATATGCTCAGACAAATCAGTGAGCTTACAGGAAGAAAAATAAGAATAAATACGGGGTGTTTGAAATCAAAAACAGGAAAGATAATATTAGAGGAAGATGCTATAATGAAGAGGTGGAATGAGTATATAAGAGAATTATATGTAGGAGAAAGGGAAGAATTAACAGAAGATAGTAACTTAGAAGGTCCACCTATTCTGAAAGAAGAAGTCGCTGACGCTATGAAACGTATGAAGAAAGGAAAAACAGCTGGGCCAGATGAAATCACAATAGAAGAATTAGAAGTATTGGGAGAATTTGGAGTAGATATATTAACCAAAATGTTGAATGATATTTACAGCAGTGGATATTTACCCAGTGATATGCTGAAATCTGTATTTATAGCTATACCAAAAAGACCAGGAGCAATTGATTGTGAAGATTTTCGTACAATTAACCTTATAAACCATATCACTAAGCTTCTACTCAGAATCATAATGAGAAGAACCAAAAATAAAATAAAAATGGAAATTAGTGAAGAACAGTATGGATTTGTGGAAGGAAAGGGCACAAACAATGCAATTTATACATTACGGACACTAATAGAAAGGTCAATAGAGAAACAGAGAGACATATATTTGTGCTTCATAGATTATACTAAGGCATTTGATAAAGTAAAACATGATGAACTGATTAAAATGTTGGAAGATATCAACATTGATGGAAAAGATTTAAGAATAATAAAGAATGTTTACTGGAACCAAGTAGCAGCAATTAAAATGGGAAATAAAGAGGGTAGTTACGAACAGATAAAGCTAGGAGTACGACAAGGGTGTGTCTTGTCACCAGATCTTTTCTCCCTGTATAGCGAAGTAATAATGAGAGAGATCAAAGAGATGCCAGGAATACTAGTTGGAGGTTATAATATAAATAATATACGCTATGCAGATGACACAGTATTGGTTGCGGATAATTCAACAGACCTACAACAATTATTAGACGTTGTAGTAACAGAGAGTGCAAGGAAAGGACTCTCCTTGAATATCAAGAAAACAGTAACAATGGTAATATCAAAGAAAATGGTGACACCAAAATGTGACATAGAAATAGAAGGGAAAATCCTTAACCAAGTTGATAATTTTAGATACCTAGGGGCATTTATAACATCAGATGGAAGATGTACAACAGAGATTAGGAGCAGAATAGGGCAGGCAAAAGCCGCATTTCAGAAAATGAAGAGTATCTTATGCAATAAGTCACTATCACTGAATGTAAGAAAGAGAGTGCTGAAATGCTATGTAGAACCAGTTTTGCTGTATGGCAGTGAATCTTGGAATGTAAATGAACAAATTAAGAAGAAATTAGAAGCAACAGAGATGTGGTTCCTGAGACGAATGTTGCGAATTCCTTGGACTGCCAGAGTAACTAACGACGACTGCCTGAAACAGGCTAATGAAACTAGAACATTATATACAACACTAAGACAGAGACAAACAGCTTTCTTCGGTCATGTGATGAGAAGAGAGGCATTGGAGAACATCGTAACAACTGGAAAGATCGAGGGGAAGAGAGGCAGAGGTAGACCAAGAGAAGTGATGCTGGATGGATTGAGACGGTGGCATGGAGGAATATCAGCAGCAGAGTTGATCCAGAAAACCAAAGACCGAGATCTGTGGAGAGCCATGAACGCCTACGCCAGCCGGCATGGCACTTGATGATGATGAGATGCCGGGTCTCCCTGGCGTGGAAATTAGCGGCTTTCTCCGTAATCCTGCTTATCCACGTGAGCAAACGCAGCTGCGCGAGAATCGGTAGCGGTTCTCGCCACGTTGGTTACTTACGGTATATGTGAGCCGGCCGCTCAGAAAGCAATGGAAAACTACTGAGCGTAATCTTGCCAAGAGATCAACAGCAGCTGAAAATGCTGGTGTTGACTGAATTGCCCTGTAAAGGATATACGGGGAAAATTGTCTCCTGATAGCCAATTCTGTCTCGATGAGGATTCGAACTTATGACCATTGGGTCGGCAGCGATCGTCTACCCACCACATTATCGTGGCTTCCGTATTGGCGCTGGCGCGAATGAAAACACATTTGTTTTTATTACTTTAAGTGAAATTGCTAATGCAATGGAGGAAACTGATCGAGTTTGCCGCAAGTACCGTGGACAGACACGGTAATCATCCGGCCTGCTTCTACGCACGAGTACACCCTGATCAGTTTACCCAGTACACATCACTTTCTGACGTCCACTTCTGCTTTCCTTCTTTATAATTTAGCGAAGTAGTTTCCCTTGTTCATATTGTCACAATCAGCTAGACAGCTAATATTGAAAACATATCAGTTCTCCCCGAGTTGTATCACTATTAGACTCAACTCAGTCGTTGGGATATTTTATTGATGGAAGCATTTTAAACTGAATATGAAATCTTGGCAGAATAATGAGGCCGGGAATCAATGCAGAAGTACATGTCACCAAGTTAGATTGCTAACTGCAGGTAATATTTGTATAGTGCTGATGGTTTTAATAAGGACAACAGAAACACTAAAATCTACGGTGGGCGGGTATTAACTTTATAACGTAAGTAAGAGTTCCATTACATTATAATAATTTTTTTGGGTACTATAATCCCCAATTGAAAAAAATATTCAAGGATAATATCACTATATGAAAATATACACAGAAGATTACTCTCAGCGATACAAGACATGGTTGTAACCCGTGCCAAGAAAACCCACCAGAGAGAGCCTATATACCAGAGGCGTCACCAAGGTTGGTGTCACTTAGTGCTGTACTCATGTTGTCGACACCCCTTTTGTGACACCTATGACTATTTGTGTCTGTCAACGCCCCCCCCCATCTCTCTCTCTCTCTCTCTCTCTCTCTCTCTCTCTCCCTCTCTCTCTCTCTCTCATCTTTCCTCCATCTGTGTCTATCTCTTCTCTCTGTCCCTCTCTTTTTTATCTGTATCTCTCCTCTCTCTTCTCTCTGTCTATTCTTTCTGCGTGTCTATCTCGATGTCTATCTTCTCTTCCCTCTCTGTCTCTCTACTATCTCTCTCTCCATATCTGTCTCTTCTCTCACTGTCTCTCTCCTTTCTCTCTTTTCTCTCTCTCGCTCTCTCTTTGTCTTTTTTTTTGTCTTTTTCTCTCTCTCTCTCTCGATATACCGTGGGCATCTCAATATAGATGCGTGTGTGTGTGTGTGTGTGTGTGTGTGTGTGTGTGTGTGTGTGTGTGTGTGTGTGTACGTTTGTGTGTGTATGTGATGTATTCCGTTTCATTACTGCACTTCTACACTTGAACCTGTGCGGTATTCACCATCTAATATTTGCGAGGGGGGTTTCAAATGAAAACCTTAAAACTGTGATAGAAATTACAATAACTATGCCTTGACATGTAACCTGTCAATATTGTTAATAAGAATGTCAAGACTGTTAACTATGTGACACCACGGTGCAGACGAACGCGGTGACGTCATATGTGCATTTTAAAGATGGCATCCCCACATTTTACATGCACCAAAGTTCTGTTATCCGTTTGTTTTTTTTAATCAGTGACGGAGTGAAACCTATAGAAATTCATCGGCGAATGAAGGCCCAGTATGGTGATACATGTCTATCAGCCCAGCAAGCGTATGAGTGGAGTAGGAAGTTTCAAAAGGGCATGACTTGTGTGACAGACTGTTCACGACAGGGTCAGACACACCGAGTAGTGATCCTAGAGTCGAATCTTCTACAGGAATGCAAGCACTTTATCGGCGCTGGAGGACTTGCATTGAACACAGTTGTGACCACATAGACAAAATATACACTTGTTCTTTACTTTTTTTCCAGAATATATTCACCCCCCCCCCCCCCCAAAAAAAAAAATAAAAAAAAAAAAAAAATAACAACATGTACGGTTTATCAGTTGAAGCTCCGTCGTATCAATGTCTCGTTGAACTCTCGTTGCTTTTTGGCGCTTCACGTTTCATATTCAACTGACATCATCATCATCATGTAGTAGGTCCCTTGCAGCCCGTGGCTCACTCCCCGTCCCGCCGAAAAGTGTCTCGGTCTCATGTCTTATCTCTCGTCCATACACCCCCATGTCCCAGGTGCCCACAATGTCCCGTGTCCTGTCTTTGTGCTGATCGACCCCTTCCTCTGCTTCCGGGAACCATGCCTCCCATCGTTGTTATATATATATATATATAGTGAGAGAGAGAGAGGGAGAGAGAGAGAGAGAGAGAGGGAGAGAGAGAGGGAGGGAGAGAGAGAGAGGGAGAGAGAGGGATAGAGAGAGAGGGAGGGAGAGAGAGAGAGAGGCAGAGAGAGAGAGGTAGGGAGAGAGAGAGAGGGATAGAGAGAGAGAGGGGGAGGGAGAGAGAGAGAGAGAGAGGGATAGAGAGAGAGAGGGAGGGAGAGAGAGAGAGAGGGAGGGAGAGAGAGCTGCCACATACAATTCACGATCCAGTCGTTTCAATTGCTGACTGCAGGTGGTAATAAGTGTATAGTGCTATTGTTTTAATAAGGACGGCAGCAACACTTAAATCTACGGTGGTCGGATATTAACTTTATAACCCTAAGTAAGAGTTTCGTTACAATCTTGCAGAATTCCAGTTTTCTTCTTCTTCTTTTTCTTCTTTCTTTCGCTCGCTTTGAACTCAAGCCTAATCCACACACGTATTACTGTTACTAGTAGTTGCTACTACCAATGCGTGCACTGGCCTGAGATTTTCGTGAAGGTTCGCTGCCTATATTACCAGTGTCCCCTGATATCAGGCGAAACCCCCCGCTACTTGTGAGGTACGGCTATTTTCTATTGTAGCACACCTGTCAGTATGACTGTACTGGTGACTATTCTCCTGGGTCATGCCCCGGTTATGTTGACAGCTTCTTAGGTTTCCATGCTGAGTTGACCGCCTCGATGGCCAGTGTGTTGTAACCACCAAAGCATAACGTGGCATGAGTGTTTGTTGTCGACCTTGATAGTTTCCATACACTATATTTTTGTTTAATTTTTTTGTTTTGCGTGGTGGTTTGTGTTTAGTTTCTTCCCGGTGGTTTGTGTTTAATTTCTTCAGCCAGCTCACGATAAGCCGTCCTACCCTTAGCTATCCCATGCAACTCAGTCCATGTCCTACCCACAATAATAATTGTGTCCTACTTCTCTTCTTCGTGTGTATTTCGGTCTTCCTCTGTTTCTTTCGCCCAATAAGTTCTAAAAGGCTGTCTAGTTATCTCCCCTGCACTTAGAAGCTGTTTGCCTGTTCCGTTCTATCTTGTTCCACATAACCCCACAATGCTAATCTCGTGTATTTATCTCCCTACCCTGTGCATTGTCTTTCTCAGGTAATATATAGTTCTAACATTCCAGGTGCCAATTCTGGAGATGTTCCTAGGTGAAAGAAAAAAATTTATGACACGGATTCCTTGCAGCTCTACCCGCATCGCGCCACCCCTGTTCTGGAAGTCTATATTCCTCTTGATTGACTTGGTTCGTCTGTTTCCTTTGTCTTTAGACTTGTTCATGATTACTTAGATTTTCAAGCTTAAGTTTGTCAACAGAATATTTGGAAGCCAGCCCCACGCCCAACCCACCTTCATTGCCTCTGTCGACATATATGACAGTTTACAGTGTGTTACTATTCTTTGCCTACCTTAAAGGCACCGGTACCACACGGACTAAACCCTCCCTAGTTGCTTCTTCCAGCCATACATGACAGGTTACAGTGTTATATACTTTGCTCTCCCGTAGTGTCCCGGTAAAATATGAGCGGTATGCTGTGTATACGTTATACAATTCTGGTATATAATGTATATAATTGTTTTTAAAGTTCTTATATAATGTATATAGTTTATAAAGATGTAGTGTATACTGTATATACGTGATAAAGTCTTGGTACATTATGTATATATGGTATAACCCTTTGGTGTATAGTTTATGTAAGTTATAAAGATCTGTTGTATAATGTGTATATGTTATAGCGCTCTCGTATATAATGTATATAACTTATAAAGTTCGGGTTATAACGTGTACCATTTACAAAGTCGTCTTGTATTCATTCAGTAGCATGTTATTTGCAGAACCTCGCTCCCATAACAACCTTCCGGAAAACCTCTCGATCATAAGCAAGATGTCCCGCGTCCGATACACCCATCTGGAGATCATCCGCCACATCCTGCACCCATCTTCTCTTTGGCCTTCCTTTTCCTCTCTTTCCCAGGCATATACCCTTACATTATTGTTCTCTCCAAACTTTCGTGACGTTTCAAGTGACCAAAATACTTTAATTTTCTTTGTTTTATCGTCTTTAATAGACAACCTTCTTCAGTATTCAGCTCATGAAGTATGGCTGCATTTGTTCTTTTCTTTACCCAAGATATTCTTAGATCTCGTCTATAACATTTATATTCAAAGGCATTTATGCGCTGTTCAGCTTGTTAAGTGTCCAGGTCTCACAGGCGTATGTTGCAATGGGAAATATGCATGCTCTTAGAAATCTAATTTTTGTAGCTCTGTCTGTCCCATTCCATAATTTATTCAGTTGTTTTAGTCTTTGAAGAGCAATTAATAGTCGTCGTTTAATTTCTTTGAATGTGTCACCGTTGTTGGTAATCAATGACCCAAGATATTCAAAATTGTCCACCACCTCCAATTTTTCCTCATTAACATATATTTCTTTCTCCATAGCAGTTTTATTTGTATGCATTATCTTTGTGTTTGCTATGTTAAGATTTTTTAAAAGATATAAGTTGCGATTTTCACTATTCAGTTGGGTTGAGGCTATTAGGTTTTCTATACCAGTCTATGTTGTGAATAGCAATACTGTATCATCAGCATACCGAATCTCTGGTATGTCATGACCACCGATCACCGATGTCTAGGGCATCATATAGCTCCCTGTTTATATCATCTCCTACATTTCTCATTATATTTTCGGCGTACAGGTTAAACAAATAGGGGGAGAGCATACATCTCTGACGGACTCCCAGCTTGATGTCAAGTGTTGTGTGTGTGTGTGTATATATATATATATATATATATATATATATATATATATATATATATATATATATATATAAGTGGTAAAGTCATGATATATAATGTATATAGGTTATACATCTCTGGTTTATAATGTATAGAAGTTATAAAGCCCTAGTATATCATGTATATAAGTTATAAAGCTCTAGTATATAATGTATATGAGTGATAAAGTCCTGGTGTACAATTGATATAGTTCTATTAATTCGTATGTTCTGTTGATTCATATCCGAATGACAATTACTGCGATGGATCACCTTTACCCGTCAATGAATCGACTTCCACTTGCACCCTGAGCGATACAACAATGTCATTTGAAGCTGCCTGTTTCCATGTTGGTGTGTCTACAGATGTCAATATTTATGTTGTCTACCGTGTTTTAATTGTTGCTGCTTTTTATTGGTCTTTTATAAGTGCCGAACAGTGCCGTTAAGTTCACGTCCTCTTGCTTAACTATTTTTCGTTTCTGCTTATCGGCCCAGTAGTGATGTTACTGTAACGTTTCGGCATGGAAATGTTTGACTGTGAAGCAACAACTTTCCCATAGACATTCAGTTGGAGTCCATTGACCACAAGATACCAACACCCGTAGAGGAAACACCATACACCCGTAGAGGAAACACCATAAACCCGCAGATAAAGCGTCAGAAACCCGTAGAGGAAACACCGTACATCCGTAGAGGAAACATCGCTTTAAGTCGCTTAAAAGTCGACAGAGTCGACTTTATTGCACTGGGTTTTTATCCCATATGGCCCAGTCTCTTTCCGCAGCGCGGAAAGCGTCGCACAAAGCACGAACTCCGTAGCTTCAGCGACGACCCTCAGGAGTCTCCAAAATGCACTCATGAACCCACAACTTTCGTAGCTCGAGTCAGACGGCTTGACCACTTCGCCACAGAGACTTCCAGAGGTAACATCGTAAACCCGTAGAATAAACATCGTAAACCCGTAAACATCATAAACCCGTAGAGGAAACAGCATAAACCCGTAGAGGAAACAGCATAAATCCGTAGAGGAAACATCATAAGCCCAAACCCAATCCCAGCCAGTCCTTCTCTGATGTGCTGAACCATGACCTGGCTACATCCTAGTACAGTATAGTTCTCCTCAGATGTGAAGTTCCAGTTCCGGTCTCGCACACGCCGTGGGTTTCTGAGCTTAGAGGGGGAGAGGAGGGCTCCGCAGTACAGACCCTGCCGGAGATGGTACATTGGTAGCAGTTTGGGAGTACAATCTCCACTACCTCACTTTGCTTAGATGCAAAAGATGTGAATGGTTGAGAAGACCCGGGAACTAATTATTCGAAATAAGAGTTAAAACTTACTGTCTGCCAGAGAATTCATAATCTAACCAACCAGCCAGCCAACCAGTCAGCCTACCTGCTAAACAACCAATAAACCAGCCAGCCATGCAATCAGCCAGTTAGTCAGCTAACAAAGCCAATCAGCTAATCAAGCACCCAGCCGGCCAGCCAAACAATTAACCAACCAACTAGCTAATCATCCAACTAAATAACCAGTTTTTTTTTGTTCACATATCCTTTACAGGACATCGTTGTCAACATCGGCATCTTTCAGTTGATTAATGATTTCTTGGCAAGATTACGCTCAGTAGTTTGCCATTGCCTTCTGAGCGGCCGGCTCACATACCCCGTAAGTCACTAACGCGGCGAGAACCGCTACCAATTCTCGCGCAAATTACGTTCCTCACGTGGTTATACAGGATTACGGAGAAAGTCGCTAACGCTTAGGCCAGGGAGACCGGTAAATAACCAGTTAACCAACCTTATAGACAACCAACCATTCAACCAATCAGCCAATCAACCTATTAGTCAGCCAACCAGTTACCCAAGCAGCGAAACAACCAAACAACTAACCAACCCACCATCGAGATGTATAACTGCTTGGTATTGGAAGAGTTAAAATGACTACTGCTTGTTACGGCTAGTTTTATAGGAGTCGCAATCGACCCCAACATTTATTGTGTGTTTGTGATTTAATCGGCAATTTTGCAATCAGTAGTTTGCCATTGCTTTCTGAACGGCCGCCGCCCATACCATTGTGAAAAACACTCAAAGCTAACTGCGTCTCACATCTGACTTCGAAACTGGTATGTCGAGATTGTGAAACAGCGTTCACAACTCCAAAGTCATAGATGCTAACACTGGCTGGAACAAAAAGAGTTAACAAACAGGTCATCGTTGTACAGACCCAGATCATGTCCAAGCCAGTCACGGTTATCGTAACCCGGGTTCACAGAAAATACCTGGCATAAATAAAATACCCGAGGCCACCCATTAGTCCGCGGGCGTTGAAACGACTAGCCTCCAGCTCAGCAGGTAGCACGCGATCCGACCAGGCAAGTGACAGCCACCCGGAAATTTATTCTTGACGTTTGGAGAGCTACTTTACAGGGGACCAAATAACTGGCTTGTCTCTGGCCAGTCACATCAACTTTTATAACAAACGTTTTAACATTTGTAACTTCTGTAACAAATTGTGTAGGATAGTGTCTGACTTCTTTGACACGAATGCAAATCAAGAATGGTAAGTGGTCTTTATAATTGTTCAACTCCTTACTTCAGATAACTTTTTGTTATAAATGTCAATGGTAACATTTAATGACGAGAATCACCACAATGTTCCTTAGAAGGAGACGTGTTGGTTCATTTCTACCATAACTGCTCTCTTTTGAAAGTGTTTCGTTATTTGTAGAGTTAGTATGCTTTTTTATCTTTCTTCTTTTCATGTTTTTTTGGTTTAGTTTTGCACATTTACTTATTTTTAAATATTTAAGAATCAGTCAACGAACAACATGAAAACAAAACTGAAGCCATATCTTCTGTGGTTATATTCTTATATAGACGAATAGAAAACACGTCAAGAAGAAAACAAACAAATGAGTATCTTAAAAGTTAGTAACGATGTAAACACTACTGAGTGATTTCAAGGCCAAATAAAGTACTTCGGTCAAATAAAGAGAAACATGTCCTTGTCAAGGGTTGAGCTACAAGGAAAAATAGAGAGGAATCGTCTGGTGAAAGACAACGTTACACGTGGGTTGACAACATCAAAAGATAGATTGTTAGAAGACTGAACAGAAGATGTGATGGAAAAAAAAAATTTGTCGTAACAGGGACTAGACAATGGCAAAGGAGAACTGAGAGAGATGGGTGTATGTGGGAAGCTTAAAGAGCTGAACAGTCAATGAATAAACCGCGTCAAGTGATGACTCTCTGTGTCTCCAGCCAGGTTATGACACTCGGCTATAGTAAAAATATGAATAACATTTGGTAGAACTGCGGTAAAGCTGTGGAAATGTAAACAATATAAAATAACACACAGTAATGCAGCTTTACATAACAGAATTACAACACATACAGGTCGTTGCGGCGACTAGCCTTCATCAAATAAACATTTTATTCTTCTCATCCCATCCTTGCCGGCTTCCTGGCCTAGAGGTTAGTGACCTTTCTCCATAATCTCGTAAGTAACGTGACGACGGTGAGAATCAGCAGTGGTTCGAATCGCGTCGGTAACTTACAGGGTATGTGAGCCGACCGCCCAGAAAGCAATGGCAAACTACTGAGCGGTAATCTTGCCAAGAAATCAACAATCAGCTGAAAGATGCTGATTTTGACAACGATGTCCTGTAAAGGATATGCAAACATCTTTTTTTCCCATCCCGTCCTTATGCCTTAATGTAGTCACCTGAGGATCTTCTCCTGTACTATATGTTGTGTTTCGTGCATACATGTATTTGCTGATGAAGGCTAGTCGTTGCAACGTCCTGCATGTGTAGTAATTCCGTTATATAAAGCTGCATTACTTTGTGTTATTTTATATTGGTCACGGCTAGAATCTTCTCGCTCATAGTGGGTTTTGTCACATCAAAACCACCCCTCCCCTTGACTGTCCTCCCTCCACATTTTACAGGTGACAAACCCACCCATGGAAACCATGGTGGCGGAGTGGCTAGGTACTGGCTTGTCGACTTTGTGGTCTGGGTTCGACAAGCATGTCGGCGGATTAAAAAAAAATAATTACCTTGGCTCCCAGACGACCTGGCCTACATTGGGTACGAAGAAATGTCTTGGGAAATAAAGGCGGCCGGCGCGATACTAAACATATCAGCCCTGGAGTGATGGTTGATGGGGAAATAAAGGTGGCCTGCGCGATACTAAACACACCAGCCCTGGAGTGATGGTTGATGGGGAAATAAAGGTGACCGGCGCGATACTAACCACATCAGCCCTGGAGTGATGGTTGGTTTATGGGGAAATAAAGGTGACCGGCATGATACTAACTACATCAGCCCTGGAGTGATGGTTGGTTTATGGGGAAATAAAGGTGGCCGGCATGATACTAACTACATCAGCCCTGGAGTGATGGTTGGTTTATGGGGAAATAAAGGTGGCCGGCGCGATACTAACCACATCAGCCCTGGAGTGATGGTTGGTTTATGGGGAAATAAAGGCGGCCGGCGCGATACTAACCACACCAGCCCTGGAGTGATGGTTGATGGGGAAATAAAGGTGACCGGCGCGATACTAACCACACCAGCCCTGGAGTGATGGTTGGTTTATGGGGAAATAAAGGCGGCCGGCGCGATACTAAACACAACAGCCCTGGAGTGATGGTTGATGGGGAAATAAAGGTGACCGGCGCGATACTAACCACATCAGCCCTGGAGTGATGGTTGGTTTATGGGGAAATAAAGGTGACCGGCATGATACTAACTACGTCAGCCCTGGAGTGATGGTTGGTTTATGGGGAAATAAAGGTGGCCGGCATGATACTAACCACATCAGCCCTGGAGTGATGGTTGGTTTATGGGGAAATAAAGGTGGCCGGCGAGATACTAACCACATCAGCCCTGGAGTGATGGTTGGTTTATGGGGAAATAAAGGCGGCCGGCGCGATACTAACCACACCAGCCCTGGAGTGATGGTTGATGGGGAAATAAAGGTGACCGGCGCGATACTAACCACACCAGCCCTGGAGTGATGGTTGGTTTATGGGGAAATAAAGGTGGCCGGCGCGATACTAACCACATCAGCCCTGAAGTGATGGTTGGTGTATGGGGAAATAAAGGTGGCCGGCACGATACTAACCACATCAGCCCTGGAGTGATGGTTGGTTTATGGGGAAATAAAGGTGGCCGGCACGATACTAACCACATCAGCCCTGGAGTGATGGTTGATGGGGAAATAAAGGTGGCCGGCGCGATACTAACCACATCAGCCCTGGAGTGATGGTTGGTTTATGGGGAAATAAAGGTGGCCGGCGCGATACTAAACACACCAGCCCTGAAGTGATGGTTTGTTTATGGGGAAATAAAGGTGGCCGGCGCGATACTAACCACATCAGCCCTGTAGTGATGGTTGGTTTATGGGGAAATAAAGGTGGCCGGCACGATACTAACCACATCAGCCCTGGAGTGATGGTTGGTTTATGGGGAAATAAAGGTGGCCGGCACGATACTAACCACATCAGCCCTGGAGTGATGGTTGATGGGGAAATAAAGGTGGCCGGCGCGATACTAACCACATCAGCCCTGGAGTGATGGTTGGTTTATGGGGAAATAAAGGCGGCCGGCGCGATACTAAACACAACAGCCCTGGAGTGATGGTTGATGGGGAAATAAAGGTGACCGGCACGATACTAACCACATCAGCCCTGGAGTGATGGTTGGTTTATGGGGAAAATATATGGGCTCCATGGGTCTCCCAAAGTAATTGCACTCATAGACTGAATGACAGAGTCCGAAAGCGATTCTACATCTTAGTAACGCGAGGCACTCTGGTTGACCACTTGGCCACTTTGACCCCCGGAACAAGTGTGACTCTATCAAGTGTGACGCTGTCAAATGTGACTCTATCAAATGTCACTCTTTCAAGTGTGACTCTATCAAATGTCACTCTTTCAAGTGTGACTCTATCAAATGTCACTCTTTCAAGTGTGACTCTACCAAGTGTGACTCCATCAAGTGTGACTCTATCAAGTGTAACAATATCAAATGTGACTCTATCCATTGTGCCTCTTTCAAGTGTGACTCTATCAAATGTAACTCTGTCAAGTGTGACTCTATCAAATGTGACTCTATCAAATATGACTCTATCAAGTGTGACTCTATCAAATGTGACTCTATCAAGTGTGACTTTATCGAGTGTGACTATCGATTGTGACTCTATCAAGTATGACTATATCAATTGTGATGATGACACTGAATGATGACCGGAAGTTCAGACGCAAGATTTTCATTGACACACTCTATCAAGTTTGAGAATGCCTCGGAGTTCACATGCATATGCAAACAGTAAGAGAGAACATAACATGATTGCTGCGATATACGAGATCTCATCACACAAAATGTTCTGTACTTTGCAGGACGTCGCAATCAACTGCAAGTTGATTTTCTACTAAATTGTACGTTTAGTAGGTTGCCATTACTTTCTGAACAAGAAATTTATGTTAAAGTCCAACTGATCGGTGTGTGGAATGAACCCACTACCGACGGTCTGCACACAGGCAGTTTAAGGACAAGCACGGTAAACCTCTCGGCCACACAGACCTCCGCATCACACAACACACTTTATTTTCACATATGTAAATTAACACAAAGTAACGCAGTTTTACAGAACACAACTACAGAAAACACAGGACGTTGCGGCGATTAGCCTTCGCCAGCAAATAAATACACAAAACACAACATGCACTTACGGGGAAGACTCTACAGTGACTACATTAAGGCGTAATAACAGAAAGAGAAGAATGGAAAGATGAAAAAAAATGAGAACAATAAAAAGGAAATGAACAAAATGCGCTACTTATTTCAGAATAACAGGCGTGATAATTTTATTTTCAATTGAACGTGCTGCTTACTGCCCGTTGACGCCAAAGGGTCGCGACCTTGTTTCGAACCAGATCTTTTATTTTCGTCATAAGACATTAAGCCCATTAAAAGTAATATATGGAGCAGTTGACAGCGTTTTGCAGACGCTGGCCCCAAGTTTCTGAAACACACAGGCACTCTGTGAATGTTCAATACAAAGTGCCCCCCCCCCCCCACTTCCCAGCCCCTCGCCGCTATTACCAAGGTGTCAATCACACGGGGGTAGTTACAGTATTAAACGTTCTGGGCTGCTATCCAATGTTATAAACATGTCTCACCAATGAACACAAAATATAGCTAGAAAGATCGACGAAACACACACACACACACGCACGCACGCACGCACACACACACACACACACACACACACACACACACACACACACACACACACTTAGAAGCGAACGTTTCGACTAAATTCTTTATCACCGAACAAAAACAAAATCAAACGAATACATAGATACTAAACGGAACAATCATATGCACAAGTAAAGTAATCCACAGTTTTAAATGAATAACCACGTTCAAAGCCCTAAATTGGTGAAATAAAAAAAAAAAAAAAACAGAAAGGTGGAACGAGATATGGAAGGTCTAGAATTAAATAATATAAAACAACACAAAGTAATGCAGCTTCAGAGAACACAGTTACGGAAAACACAGGACGATGAAGCGACTAGCCTTCACCAGCAAACAAATTAATACACAAACCACAACTTATAATCACGGAGAAGACACTCCAACGACTACCTTAAGGCAAATAAAAGGGGATGAGAAGAATGAAAAGATGAAAAATGAGAATAATGATGAGAAAATAAAAATTTGACAAACAATGTGCTACTTATCTCAAAAACTCAGAATCACAGAGCGGGATATATATATATATATATATATATATATATATATATATATATATATATATATATATATATATATATATTATATATCCGACGCTGTGGCTTACGGGCAGTGAAAGCGTGTCACAATTCCCCAATTCCCCGACATACCAAGTCGAGCGTGAAATCAGCTGAAGACGATATGGAAACAATCCGCCTTGCATTGATTTGGATGGAATGGGCTTCGAGGGTTCAAAAAGCAATGTCAAACTACTGAATGTAATTTAATATACTGAAAGAAGTATTTTAAAACGAACGAACGAACGAACAAACGAACGAACGAACGAACGAACGAACGAACGAACTTTATTTTCAAAGGTTAAGAATTTGGCACGCAGGCCCGTCTAAACATTCTACCCTTCTATCACCCTCTTTCATTAATTATTTCATTTATACACCATTCAAGGCTAACTGAGAACAGCAACAATATAACAGATGTGCATTATAAAGGCATGGAGATAAAACATAAATCAATACTACACGACTCAGTAATAGTAATGAATGATGTGGCACTTGTTATTAGCTATGTTGAATACACTGGTCTACCAACAGGGGACTGACTGTTATACTAGGGTGTTATTGTTATTATTTCTATTATTAAGGGTGATCCGTACTATGATAGTGTTCGATTTGCGATTATATGTATAGTAATTGGTGACGTCTTTGATTTCTTGTGGAAGATTGTTCCGCAGCTGAGCTACAGATGCTTGTTTTGCATAAATCAATCCTAGGCTTCGGGATGTTTAATATATTTACTCGTTTACTATGTCTAGCTCCAACATAATAAGGGAAGAAATACAAGCTAGAATCAACTCTGGAAATAAGATATACTATGCTCTACAACATCTGCTAAAATCAAATGCGCTATCTCGTAACACCAAGATCACAATATACAAAACACTGATTAGACCAGTTGTGCTGTATGGCTCTGAAACCTGGAGTACAACTAAAGGAGACGAAGTCTTGTTACAAACCTTTGAGAACAAAGTCTTAAGACGCATCGATGGGCCCATTAGGGATACACAAAGTGGAGAGTGGAAAAGAAGAAGCAACAAAGACATTTATGATCGGTTTAAGTCCCCGCTAATCACTGGTATCATGAAGGCTAATAGACTGCAATGGCTGTGGCATATAGAAAGAATGGAAGATAGTAGGGAAACAAAACTTGCTTACACTCAAGAAATAAATGACCGTAGACCCCAAGGTAGACCAAGAAGACGGTGGAGAGATAATATACATACAGACGTACAAGCATTTGGAATCAGCGACTGGCAAGAGAAGGTCAACCTGAGTGACGAATGGAGACGGCTTGTATCAGCAGCAAAGAACCTCAATGGCTCGGAATGCTGAAGAAGAAGAAGAAGAAGAAGAAGAAGAAGAAGAAGAAGAAGAAGAAGAAGAAGAAGAAGAAGAAGAAGAAGAAGAAGAAGAAGAAGAAGTCTAGCATTATATTTAAACAATAGCCTAAGGTAATTTGGGGCTTTCCGATGTAGGATTTTGTGAATTAGTTTGACCTTATTGAAAAGCAGGCGTTTGTAGAGGGCTTGAAACTGAAGGCGTTTTTGCAGGCTAAGATTGTCAGTTAAATGTTTGCTAAAAATTAAACTCATGGCTCGCTTCTGGAGTTAATAATGTCACTTGGTGCTTGAATTGGAACAACCGTCCCAGATTGTAGAGCAGTAGTCAAAATGTGTCTGTGTGTGAGAAGCATAGAATAGTTTCCTTGTGTCTTCATCAAAGACACTTTTAATTTTGGCGAGTTGGTAGACTTGTTTCACTGTTTGTTTAACGAACTCCCGAACGTGGGGATTAAAGGTTATGTTTCTACCAATGATGAGGCCTAATGACCTGTGCTTAATTACACTTTCTACTGGCATATTATCGATGTGAAGTTGAAGTGATCTGTGTGAATTTAGAGTTGGAAGTCTTTATCTGGTTGTTAATAACATTGATTTTGTTTTAGTGATGTTAATGTGCATACCCTTCGCACCTAACTACATTATTTAATTCTTGTTGCAAAGACGACTCTAACAAATTACAGTTTTCAGCGTTTGTATACACTGTAAAGTCGTCTGCAAATAGATCGCAGGACGACGAAAGATGCAAAGGTAAATCGTTAATATATATGGCAAATAATAGAGGACCAAGAATAGAGCCTTGCGGTACTCCAATATTTAAGGTAGTGGTTTGAAACAGAGATTTATTGATTTATTGAGATTTTTACTCTTGCTTTCTGTTTGACAGAAAATATGTTATTAGAGTCACTTCTTTAGGGCCAGTTTTCATTGTCTCTGGGTTTTTTAAATTAATAACATTGTCTATTATGTCAAATGCTATCCTGAAATCAATAAACACAGCTCCACATAGACTGTTGTTGTTTATATTCTGGTGCCGGTTTTCTATCATGTTTGTTAGGGCCGTATGGCAAGAATATTTTGGTCGAAATTGTGATTGACTGTCAACAATAAGGTTGTTGCGAAATAAATACTGTAATGTTAGTGTATGGGTGTGTTATTCTAGTAGTTCAGATAGTGATGATAGTAAGGAAATGGGTCTGTAATTGTTCGGGAGACCATTGACCAATGGGCCAGATTTAAGAAGAGGATTCACTTTAGCGATTTTGAGAGCAGATGGAAAGTGGCCTTTGGTGAGACACTGATTATATACATAGTTTAGTGATACACAGATCACTGGTGCAGCACAACGGAGAATCCGATTGCTGAATCCATCTAACCCAGATGGGATTACGTTTTTTTTAAAGGGTACTGAGATAACTGAATACTTCAGTGGTTGTCTTTAGCGGTATGTCGGAAAGAATATCCCTGGAGCATATATTCTCGCAAAACGATGACAGTAAAGATAAGTTGCAAGGAAAATTTCGTATTGAAGCCTTCAACTGGTCTATGTCAGTTTGAAAAAAAAATAAAATAAATTACGAATTGGTCGCGTGAAATATGATTTGATGGCAATGAATTTGAGAAGTTGTACTTGTTTGTGAATGTGTTAATTACCTTCCTTACTATTTATATTATGTTTTGTCTTCCATATATCCTGTCTATTTGTAAAACGGATGTTTATAGCATGTTTAAAATCATAAACGAATAACCCGAAATACACGGACAGACTACACATATATCCCAGTAATATAACATAGCATTATCATCTGGTTTACATGATAAAACATACTCAAAGAAAATCCTGCCACAGATACTATCGTAGGATATTAAGTTACAGGATTTTCAGACAGCCAAGTCACGACATTGTCCAGGCTGCTGATACACATAACTTGAAGCATTGCTCATGAAAGAAGTAAATCGACACTTCTCATCTCCTAGCTGTAAAACATCACGAGTTGTATAATCCGCTCATGTCTCATCTACAGTTGAGAACTCCATATATTTAAGTACTTACTGTATGCTGACGCTCTGGATTATGAGCAGTGAATGCTTTTGACAATTCCCCGACATACCGAGTGGAAGGTTCGAAATCAGCCGCAGACGATTTTAAATCAGACTACCTTGTAATGATTTCGTTGGTTTGAGCGTCGGTCGTTCATAAATCAAAAGCAAACTGTCGAACGTAAATCATCATCATCAAGTGCCATGCCGGCTGACGTGGCCGTTCGTGACTTTCCACAGATCTCGGTCTTTGGCTTTCTGGATCAACTCCGCTGATGATATTCCTCCATGCCACCGTCTCAATCCATTAAGCATCATTTCTCTTGGTCTGCCTCTGCCTTTCTTCCCCTCGATCTTTCCAGTTGTCACAATGTTCTCCAATGCCTCTCTTCTCATCACATGACCAAAGAAAGCTGTTTTGAACGTAAATAGTGCCTAAAATGCTGGGGCTGTGTGCGACGTCCTGTAAAAAAGACATAAAATTATCTCTTTAACTTGCAACCTCGAGTTCAACCCCTACACCTGTCAGCTGAACTAAAATATTGACTGCTCGTCCTTGACTTACGGATGTAAATTACAAGTACCTCAGAAGTCGGAGTGGGTTCATCTGATGGCGAGGGACACTCTGAGACCATAATGGCATTTTCTTATTCTCTGTACTAAGGAGAACACATACTGTCATAGAAGTACATAGTGCTAAGTACTTCATATATACTGGACCACTGATTTATTCCATGAAATAACCAGCTCTATTCCTCTCCGCTTTCCTTCGCTAGCTCAGACCAGATGGATCGGCTGGATCCTTTGCAGAACATCACCCTTATTCAATAATTTTATGTTCAAAAGCTGCAGGTCTTTTGCACAGGACATAACCAAGACGTTATCAAATGTAGTCTTGTTATAGTGTAGTCGCCTGTTGGTTCTTGCCGTTTTAAGAATAAGACAGAGCGATAACACCTTACAGAATGTATGAATATAATTAATGAGACTAAAGATAATAGACCTACAAGCACTTGGAATCAACGACTGGCAAGAGAGGGTCAACCAGAGAGACGAATGGAGACGGATTGTATCTGCAGCAAAGAACCTCAATGGCTCGGAACGCTGAAGAAGAAGAAGAAGAAGAAAGATAATAGAAATGCGTAAACTATAAGAATAGAAATGTGCCTAAGACACGTTAATCAAGCTGACTGGTTTAACACACACACCATGAGAAAGTGCACAACAATAATAAATATGTATGCAGATGATACAGTATTGATTGCAGACAATAAACAGGATCTGCAACATTTAGTAGGTACACTGTGAATAACAAGGGTTAGAATTAAATCGTAAGAAGACAGGGGTTAGTTATGTTCCTCACTAAGAAGTAAGAAATGCCACAATGTAATAGACGACTAAATGGGGATATTCTTAAACAAGTGCTTCGGTATAACTATCACGGACAAGTCATATGAGCTGATAGGAGGTGTCTTGAATAGATTAGAACTAGAATCACTATTACTATGGGTTGTTTTGCAAGATGGAAAACATACTAACCAATAAAAAGATGTCATTTGCAACGAGAAAAAGAGTGTTGAGGTGCTACATAGAACCTGCACTTTAGTATGGATATACAACGTGGACGATGAGCAGACAAGCTGAAAAATATATAATGACAGTGGAAATGTGGTTTCTGAGGAAAATGCAAAGAAGACCATGGACAGACAGAGTTGTTGAGTTGGGCTGAGCTAATAACTTACATCGCTGCACTCAGGACATTCCCATACGAGCTAAGTCTCCTCGTTCAACAGCCAGCGAGGAGTCATACTACTAATCGTTTCCACCGCTATCTGATTGAACGTTCTCTGGGTCTTTTATCTCAGTTTTGAGATTCTACCAGAATCCCTGCCAATAA